>OX377201.1:73180959-73232883 GCA_947396885.1 Heligmosomoides polygyrus polygyrus | reverse complement strand
AATGAGGACTAGTGCTCACCTTACCGAAGAGTAGTCCAGCATTTGGTAATTAGTAAAAGCCTAAAAAATAATATCAGCATGAAAAGAATGTTTTGCAATAAAGACATCTTGCCCTTGAAACTATAGAATGCGCTTAGCCTACGCCCTTCTATACGCCCGATTCCGGGGCGAGTCCTGTATCTCAAGGATCTCTTTAAACTAGTACGTACCCCGGGCGATGGCATAGAAAGGAGCACGCCCTTTGATTTGATATGTCATACGGGCCAAGAAGTCTTAAAGATAAAAAATAAGAGGATTTCTTGTCAACCTTTCAAATGCTAAAAACCCCCATCTGGACTATTTTACGTGTGTCAACTGCTTGTGCGCTTCGATTGAAGCGTGGTTGAGAGTCGAGTGTTCCACTAGAGCAAAACAGGCTAGATGTGTTTAATTTCACTTTCTATTAAGCATTTCATAGCTCTATTTTTTTAGCCTCCAGTGTATAGGTAAACGACGTTTCGTAAATGCGCAGTGAGCTACACTCGGCGAGATACCTCAAAAGTTCTAACTTCGAACTTGTATCTTCATGTGTCTTAAGCTGAGTATAAGAATCACATTTCTCTGGTTGGCCGCTCATCTCCAGAAATGTTTTCTTTAACCATTTGACCAATGTTTTTGTTACATAGTGGCTGCAAGTTGTTCTTGTTATCAGAGGTTTTGAAGCTTTTTACTGCTTTGGCCTTTTGCCTTCATTTTACTCGCTGTCAGCTTTCTCTTAGAAGAAGCTTTAGGTTTGCTTTGCCTAAGCGTAGTCCCTATGGTTAATGTGTTTTTTTAAATACTTTTCGTTTTTGAAATCCTCTTATTTTTTATCTTTAAGACTTCTTGGCCCGTATGACATATCAAATCAAAGGGCGTGCTCCTTTCTATGCCGTCGCCCGGGGTACGTACTAGTTTAAAGAGATCCTTGAGATAAAGGACTCGCCCCGGAATCGTGCGTATAGAAGGGCGTAGGCTAAGCGCATTCTATAGTTTCAAGGGCAAGATGTCTTTATTGCAAAACATTCTTTTCATGCTGATATTATTTTTTAGGCTTTTACTAATTACCAAATGCTGGACTACTCTTCGGTAAGGTGAGCACTAGTCCTCATTAGATGTTGGAAAGCCTTTTGCGGATCACTTCTTGCTAGTCTAAAAACCCATGTCGTAATCCTTGCTCGTTTTTCTTTTTCTCTTGCTCTCTTCGGAGTTTGCTCAAGAGTTTTCAGTTCATTAGTGTTTTGTCTTTGGTTGTCACACTTTCTAACGATTGCTTTTTTAATGCTAGGTATTGGCGCACTTTTAAGTGCTTTGCATAAATAAATAAATAAAGCAATTAACTAACTACTTCGATTGCGTTGCTTCCAGACTGCATACTGTTGTTCTTAAAGCAATTTTTGAAATCGTGTAGTAGTTCTTTCAATGTAACAACATGTAGGAGTGTTATGTTTAGCATTAACAACTCTTCGTTCGACGGCTGATGGCTCAAGAGGGGATTGCACGGGATTAGTTCACCTGTGTTAGGAAGCGGATCAATCTCGTCCTTCTCCAGAATTTGTCCAGCGCGACCACGCGGAATTATGCCAGTTCAACAAAAATTCCTAATCACGTGAGTTACTAGATTTCAAAATGATCTCTCCCGCCCTATAAGGCTTCGTTATCTTCATGTTCGGCTAATTCCTATACATCCAGGTGTTAAAGAGTTTGTTCGTTTTCGTTGGCGATGACTTCTTAGAGATTCTTATAACTCTTCTAATTCACTCCATACCGAAGAAATTGTCTGTCACTATTACTATTGCATTATCCGGTTTTATCCGAATCGGATATCATATAGCCGACCCGAACAAGGGTCGTTTATTTGAATCATCCGAAAATCCGGGGTTTGAAAAAATGGCTTATTCTAACCATCCGATTATCCGAAAAATTGGCGTCGAATCCAATGTCAAATAGGTAGTGAGTAGTGAATAGTGGGTAGTGGCTGTGATAGTGATGACAGAAGTCAAAAACTTGTCCAAGGTAACAACCGATGAAAAAATGAAGCGGGAGTGTAGTCTTTCATGGCACCACACATTTTGCGCATCCTTTCTGCAGCCGGTGATGAATCCGTCCGACTAAGCAAGACAGAAGAAATATTTGTGAGGGATAGCAGACCTGTCCGGATACTTATCAACAGTACCTCCTCTATTTCAAAACTTAGAACACCTACGGTAATAAGACATAGGTGGCAGTTGTGTGGTTACTGACTCCCGGGATACAGAAAGTCGTAGGTATTAGGCCGTACGGAATGTTCTGAGTGTTTTGTGTTACTATTTTTCATTCGTCTATTATTGAGTAAAAATTCAACTTGCATTGCGCATTAATGCTACTTTCTATACAGAATTTTTCGCTCTCTCTGACTAAATAAATTATTTTTCAACCTTTTTTCTATATTTCCGTTTTTGAAGGGCTCATTGAAGTATGTCGAAGGAGCAGTTCCGAACGATATTTTATTTCAACTTCGAATTGGGACAATCCGAGACATGTCGGCAGATCAATCAAGTGTGGGGTCTAATAGTGTTGGAGAAAGCACTGTGCACCAGTGGATCAGTGAACTTCGTACCGGAGATTTCAGCCTCGAAGATGACCCCCGTAGCGGTCGACCTGGAGCAATCCTGGACGACGAGTTGAAGCAATTGGCGGAGGCTGGACCATTCAAAACAGTTTGCAGGATCGCGGAAGAGCCAGACGTCAGTAAAACTGCTGTTGCGGATGCTTTGAAACGCCTTGGGAAGGTGAAAAGTCTCGAAAAGTGGGTGCCTCACGAGTTGAGTGAGCGGGAAAAATTGTCACGCTTCGAGATTTGTGCTTCCCTATTTTTGAAAAAAAAACCTGACCCGTTTTTGGATCGACTCCTCACTTGTGATGAAAAGTGGATTCTGCGTGCTAACAGGAAACGTTCCGGACAGTGGTTGGACGAACTCCCTAGGCATTTTCCAAAGGCGAACTCCATCAAAAAAGGTAATGTCACTGTGTGGTGATCGGTGGCTGGTGTGATCCATTACAACTTTTTGACACCAGGCCAAGTGTCACAGAAGAGTTCTACTGTAAGAAAATCGACGAAATGCACCGAAAATTGCGTCAACTTCCGCCAGCAATGGTCAACAGAAGAGGCCCGATTCTTTTGTACGATAACGCCCGCCCACACGTTTCACAATCAATATTCTAAAATCGAAGGAATCAAGGGTTGAAGTTCTGTCTCACCCGCCATATTCTAAGGACCTCTCACCAACCGACTACCACCTTTTCAAGCACTTTCAGAACTTTCTCCTGGTAAGACCTTCACCAGTCAGGACCAAGCCAAAACATTCGTGTATTTTGTCAAATCTCGAGCGCACAATTTTTTTGATGATGGAGCAAGTCGACCGGTGCTCCATTGGCAAGTGTGCTTATTCAAACGGTGCTTATCTCGACTAAATCCGATAAGATCTGACAAGATTATGACAAGTTCAAAGTGAAGCACTCGAAACGCTGATAATGTAAGTAGGCGGCGGTGAGGGAGGTGGGGTCGTGATCACCGACTTCGTCCAAATTTAGTGTGTAGAGGTAATTTGTGGTGCTGATCACGAATCCAGCATCCATATTTGAAAATTAGGCGAACTACGGTAGATTACAGTATGTATAGATGAGTAAGAGTGAGTCATAGTGGTAAACGTTAACAGGTAAGATCTTGTTAAGGAAATGCATTTTTTGCAATTTTAATTTATATTTTGTAGTCGGTATCCCAAGCTCACAGCTGCTTAGGTCTCCTTTCAAAGTTCCAAGGGAGGTTAGAACCTCTTCTTGGTAAGGGTCATTGTACGACCAAGCTCTAGCTGCAGTATTTATGTGCCACCCATGGCGGCCATTTCCGCTACAGTTGAATTGGTGGCTTATTACTGCACTGGTTATCTTGGTCAACCTAGCCACTCTTTAGTTATGGCTACTTCAAGAAAATGCTTGTCACACGTGGCTCTGTGGAAGGTTTTATTTGAAACGAAACCAGTAAGCTTGCCAAGTCCGCTGACTTCGTGAAAGTCAGTTTTCGTCTTAATGTTGTCGGGCATCACACATGCGATCAGTCGAGTGTAAGGTGTTATCGTTTATGTGTGCTAGTATAATGGTATGCTAATAAGGCCTCAATTTCTAAGCCACTCTTGCTCCTTCCTCTTCTTCGCACGCTCTTCCTCGTATCCACTCCTCGCCCATTTGCTGCTCACTGGACCCGAGACGTTTCCTTTCGAACCCTGAAATTTTGATGTTCCACGCCATCTAGACATCTATGTAGAACTCTTTAAGTACTACATGTGCATAGATTGGTTCATGCAGTGTAGTTGGACGAGACATCGGTTCCGACATGCATCCCGAACCTATCCAAGGTCCCACGTCTTGCTTGACCAACTAGGGCATTCATCTCTACGTACTCGGAGAATTTTAGCAGAGCAGTTCAAGAAATGACAAATGAATTCTCTGGCTTGTTTTTATGTAGATCCCAGCAAATTGTATAGCATAACTATCACCGCTATGAGGGTTAGGGAGAGGGAGGGAGCAGCGCTATAAATGAGAAGCATAGTGACCTATCACGGGCGGAAATTTAAAAGGAAGGCCCTCTCCTAAGCTTGTTCAGTGCAATATCCTCGCAACTCTACTGCCGTTGTCATAAGGCGGAGTGAAGTGCCCGCCCATCAGGATGGACCCGGAGGGTGCACTTTTATGGCGGTGACTTTTCTCACTTCGTCTTCGTACTAGAACTAGCTATTCCAACGTGATGCTAACAGTTTGGGGGAGGGGCACTGCTACAAAGTACATACCATATGATACATACCGAAAATATCCTGTTTAGGACTCAAGGCACCCTTTACGCCCCCCCCCCCCCCTAACCCATATTGTGCATAAAAACGCCTACGCGATATTGAGTTAAAAAGCTTGCAAGGCGCACCCCATAAAGGGATTGGTTAAAGGTGAACTTTACTCTTTATTTATGCTCAGAGGATTAAATTATGATGGCTCTGAAATGAATTTTTACGGATTTAAGCCACCTCGCCATTCATGACCAACACACATCTGTTCAAATATATGTTACTAAGCTTCAACAAGAGTTGGCAGAATACAACTCTCGGCGCAATGGAGGGAAGAGGCGGCGGCCCATCACTATTCAAACACACGCCCCCCCCCCTACCATTGCGCCGGAAAGGTTCCAAATACACTATGAGCTTTTGCGATGCTATTTCGATGTAGGCCTCTGTGAGCGGAGTCCAGAACCACAGTAGGTTTTGTTGAATGCTTTTTTAAATACTTGAAAAACAGATCTGAAAACGTGTGCGCAACACTCATAAACCCCTATGACACCCCAGAAGACGTGCCTCGGTGGCGCAGTCGGTAGGGGTGCCGCATCAGAGAAGCACACCGGCGGGCTTTCCAGTTCGAGTCGCGTACTGTCAATATTTTTGAACATATTAGTCTGCTGTTATATTCCACCTTCTCATAATCACAGGAGTGAATTGTAGACGACCAACGCTTACAACAAACCAGGGCTGTCCATCTGCTCCTTCGTATGTGAGTTTTTCACCGACTTTTTAGTCAGCAGCTATGGGAGAAACGACTGTGAAACAAGCGTTTGTCAGAGCGGCCTCTCGGCCGCACTGACGGCTTTTCAACGGTTTCACCGTACTAACAGCTTCTCATCGTCAATCTTAGCTGCAACCTATGTCACGGTTTCGGAAAAACACCTTAACTACGGCAGTTGCGGCAAGTTAGAGAGAAACAGAAAAAATGAACAACATCTAGAGAAAATCGATAATTTGGTCGATATCGATTGATGGCGATCGATACTTCAAAAGGTAACTTCAGATACGAGTCCTGCGACCTCGACTACCCCCAGGGCTGAAACTTCGGGCCGCTGTCGATCGCCATCAATCGATGAGCATCGCCAATACGTTGCCCCCACTCCAGTTGCGACGGGCGGACACACACACACACACACACACACACACACACACACACACACACACACACACACACACACACACACACACACACACACACACACACACACACACACACACACACACCACCACACACACACACGCACACCAAACCACACACACACGCACACCGACACACACACATACACACCACACCACACACACACGCACACCAAACCACACACACACGCACACCGACACACACACATACACACATACACACACACATACACACATACACACACGCATACGCAACCCCTTTATATTATATATTAAGTGTATGGCTCGGTTCATAATATTCAACCGTAAGGTATGCAAATTTGTGTGCAGTTACGGTAGTATCATTGGTGATATGGCATGCTTTGGTAGTGGTGCAGATACGCATAGTTGAAAATCTAGCACATACGAAAGCTCAAACAGACAGACTTGGTAAGCTTGCTGTAAGCACTGATGGTCTATACTTGACTTCTGTGATTATGAGAAGACGTAATAACAGCAAACTAATATGTACAGTAGTACTGGCAATACGCGGACTCGAACTCAACATTCCGCGGGTGTGCTTCTATGAGGCGGCACTCCTATCGACACCGCCACCGAGGCACACCTTCAGAGGTGTCATAGGAGTTGATGAATGTTGCGCACACGTCCTCACGCCTCTTTTTCAGGTCTGTAAATAAGCGTTCAGCGAAAACTAACTATGGTTCTGGTCTCCGCTCAAAGAGCCCAAATCCTGTCAAAATAGCATTGCAGAAGCTCACCATGAGTTGGGAACCTTTCCTTGTCAGAAGTATGAATTATAAAACTCAATCAGGATTTGCTGCCACCGTAATCCAATGTGATATAGCCATTATCACCTGCAAAAACGGCAACAACCACCAGTCCAAGGTGCGGTTGTCCGGCATTTTCCTATCTTGTCGGCTTCAATACAGTTAGTTTCGAAAAATAAAGCCAAGTGTACATACTTATCCAAGCCAACATCCTAGTGGGCAGGTTTGGCAGGCAGGCACCAGCAAATTCTAGTTGATTTCTATAATTCAGTCGACTCAGCGCCTAAGTCTTCAACTTTCCTGCAACTCCACGTCCTTGCAACATAGCAACAGGTGGCATTTGTGATCCTACCCAGAGCCATTTTATGCCTGAGTTGGGAGTTGCCGTCCTTGCTGCCCCATTTTGCGTGAAATTGCTTTGTGCATGTATGTGCATTGCCCTTTATTTGTTGAAACCAACCATATTGTAGCTGACAAGATAGGAAAATGCCGTACAACCGCACTTTGTATTGCTGGTTGTTGCGAACACATCTTTGAAGGTGATAGTGGCTATATCACACTAGATTACGGTGGCAACAAATTCTGGGGCCGGATTCATCAACGACTTACGTAACTTTAACGGAGAATTGTAAGCTTATCAAGCGATATGGTGAGCGATAAGCCGCGTTAAAAGCTCAGATAACGCGGCTTATCGCTCACCATATCGCTTGATAAGGTTACAACGTTGATGAATCCGGCCCCTGGTTGAGTTTTATAATTCAGTTGTCAGAAGGCCAGCTGAAAGCAGTCCAGAACTCCGTTCCCATAAGCGTTTGGGAGGTATGGAGCACATATTTGGAATCAGTGTTCGAAGCCACATCCAGTGATGTGCATCAAATCCCATACTGTCATAATCAATTGGAATCCTTCTTTTGTCAGTGCACCAAGGAGGTAAAACACATCAGGGCTGGGTAAGGCGAGGGGTGGACTTTGTGCACGCATGGTCGTCGCGCCCGCGGCGGCGACTGTCGCGTGTGCGACAAGTTCTGCCGCGGTCGTACGAGTTGTCGCTCATTACCTGCTGCAGACGCTAGGTTTGAGTTGATTATAACCCTTTCCACTGCTGCAGGCCTGCGAGAAAACATTTTCTGGTTCAGAAATTGAGTTCGAGACATCATACTAAACAACATTCTAATGCTCAATCAACTTCTAGACGACGCTCGTCAGGAAAAGCTGAGAAAGTGATACACTATTGCTGTTAAATGTGTTATGCAACACATTGTATTGGGCTGCCTTACATGGTGAGCTCCCCCTCCCCCTTCAATGAGTAGATAAATTTTTAAGATTCTCTGAGAAGACGTATAGCTTTGAAGAAGTCTGAAGAGCTTGTTATATAGGTGTACGAAATTTCGAAATTTTCGGCACGTAAGATGGTTTGTCGACATGTGATCGACCATCAGCGTACCCCTATGTAACTCTGCGTGGCCGCGAGTGGGTTCAATCCCAATGAGGGGCCACGGCGACCTCGGGCCGGAACGCATGTGTGCGCGTCGACGGGTTCACCGTGGCGATACGTACAGGGATGTCTGCGGGCTCCACTTATCGATCCACGCCTACAGGCTCCACGTATCGACCCACGGCCACTGCGCGGCTATCCCTGTACGAATCGCCACGGTGAACCTGTCGACGCGCCCTTTTTCTCGTCTTTTCGACCGGCGTTTTTTGGTCTGAATTTCCTCTTTATTTCAGGAGAAATACTGCAGTAGCCATAGTAAGGGTTCAGGTAAGCATGTTACGTTACAAGTATTCATCTCTATGTAGTGTTTCAACGTGAGTATGGAGTGCCCCCCCCCCCCTCATTGGGATTGAACCCGCGGGTGTAACCTGATTAGCGGGGGAAGGCCCGTTACGTGGCATCTCCTAGACTGTTGAATGTTACGCGTCACCGCACGCCGCCACCTTAACTCCTAACTTTTCACAAGAAAAAACAGCTCGTCTCCAAACTCACAGTCACGTATCTTCCTCACTCTGCCCTGTACTCCTTCCAAGCCAATGTTCACCATTGGAGGCCTTCCCTCGGGCTTTTCCACGGCTTTCGGGAACAGAAACAGAGGCAGAATCTTGCTCAGCTTTGTAGCAGGTGTCTTCGTGCGTGAGTTGGCACTCGTACAACTGCGGCTCGGAGGTGGCGGTGCAGTCGTACGGCTGCTGACTGCGAGGGACTTCTCCGCATGAGACTCAACCTCCGTTATGTCCGTCTCCTCGTGCCGCGTCACCGCAGTTGTGGTGCCTTCGCTGGCGTCGTCCTTGGTGTCAGACTCCAGTAGTTCTGTTGTGGCCTTCTCGTCCGATTCGGTGACAGCGACGAACGTTTCCCTCGAGGTATCAGTGAATGGATCGCCCAGTGGTGATACTAAACTGAGAGCTTCAGTAATCTGGCACATCCCACCAGTTGTACCACTTCCCTAACTGGACCCACCGAGCGAAGTCACACTATCGCCATCCGTCAGCTTGGCTTCGCCGCGAGTCGATCCAGCGTTGATGAACATTTCAGCCGTGATGCTGGTTACGGAGACATCGCCGATGAATCGCCCGCAGGCCGACGTGCGGCACAGTGGCCTCGGGCGACGACGTTCATCTAACTGGTTAATGCCGCCCCCCTTCCGCTCCATCCCCGTCCTGCAAGTGTTGTGGTGAGTAAAAAATGAACCTCGCTCTTATCGATGGCCTTCTACTCAGATTCACTTGAGTGATAACCTCGAGGAAGATTAGCGGCAGTCTCCATTATTCCAGCTGACGTGCACACATGTTCCGCTTTAGCTGCTGTGGTGCTGCTATCAGGCCTAACGTGATCTTGGTTCTATCGTTGAAGGGGAGGCGACAACGCAAGAAATGCCGATCAAGCATACGGAGTGGCTTCCTTGGATAGGAATGTACTTTCCTCTCAGAGGCCGCTACTTTAAAAAGCTGCTTTTGTATAATTTGGTCTGGTTTTAATTTCGACACCATTGTCAGACAGGTAAAAGTGCAGTGCCCCCACGCACTAGGATAATATATTTATTTTCCTATGCGTGATTGCTATCCAAAGGGATCTGTCCTATAAAGTGGGGGGGGGGCACTCACTCTGACTCTTTGACAACGGGGGGCAAGTCTGAAGGCAGTCCAGTTCACAAAAGCAGCACCGCGAACTGATCTACAATAGGGGATTTCTTTGCAGTGTCCGAGTTAGGAGACGAGCCGAGTTAGCCTAGTGGTTAGTAGTGTAGTTTCATGCACAAACGGTCACAGGTTCGACTCCCGGCTCGGGCACGCCATGCCCTGCAAAAATTGCAAAAATGGCAACGGTTCCAGCGTCAGGCCCAGGTTGACAGGCCGGCTGATGGAGAAACCTCGTCACAAAACCATGATCACAAGTCGCAATAGAATCAGTGTAAAGGCTAGGACGTCACCCGGAAGTGGCGCACAGAACCCCCGCCCGAGTTCTGTGGTCAGTATGCGAGGGCTACCGAGGGCCGAACGACCTCGGCTAAAGAAGCTAGTTCGACTGGGGACTCTGAATGTGGGAACGCTGACCGGGAGATCTAGGGAAGTGGCTGACCTGATGAAGCGCAGAAGGATACAAGTCCTGTGTCTGCAGGAAACGCGATGGAAAGGGGCGAAAGCCAAGGATATCGGAGAAGGGGTCAAGCTGTACTACAACGGAGAGGACACCAAGAGGAACGGGGTAGGGATAGCTGTCGCGGAGTCCCTCAAGGATTCAGTAGCGGCTGTCCAAAGAATAAACGACCGCATCATGTCACTACGGCTGGACACGAAGGAGGGTTACTGGACCATCATGTCTGTCTACGCTCCGCAGACCGGATGCTCCGAGCACGACAAGGATGACTTCTACCTCTCGCTCGAGGAAGCCATAAGGTCCGTACCAGAAGGCGACTACCTCTCCATAGCAGGGGACATGAACGGGCATGTGGGGAGTGGCAGAAGAGGAGTGGAAAGGGTTCATGGAGGAAAAGGGATCGGCCTGGTAAACCCGGATGGAGAACGAATTCTGGATCTGGCTATCGCCCACGACTTGGCTGTCTGTAGCACCTTCTTCGCAAAGAGGGAGAGCCAGAAGGTGACCTATGCTAGCGGAGGAAGAAGAACTGAGGTCGACCACATCCTGGTTCGAAGGGCTGCCCTGAAAACAGTCCGGAATGTGAAGGTCATTCCGGGAGAAGACGTGGCATCACAGCACAGACCCTTGGTAGCCGACCTTAGCATACCTCTACCCACCAGGCCCAAAGTGAGGACGGAACCCAGGATCCGATGGTGGAGACTGCGGGGTTCAGAGCGGAACGAGCTACGAAGGGCAGTGCTCGAAGCAGGCCTTCCAGATCCAGCTGGTCCCGTGAATGAGACCTGGAGGAGGGTAGCCGAAACAATCCTGAGATGTGCCAAGGAAACCCTGGGAGAAACAAAGGGAGGAACCAGAGGGGATAAATCGGCATGGTTCTGGAACGAAGAGGTGCAGGCTGCGGTGAAGAGGAAGAAGGAGGCCTACAAGCTGTGGCAAAAGACGAGGGCACCCGAGCATCTCACAGCCTACAGGAAGCTAAAGAGGCTGGCAAAAACAGCTGTAGCGAAGGCAAAGAACGCGGAAATGGATGCCCTGTACGAGAAACTAGACGGGCCAGAGGGAGAGAAGTTCGCCATCCGCCTGGCCAAGGCGCGTCATAGAGCTAGCCTCGACATTCGAGTAGTGAAGACTGTGAAGAGTGCTGACGGTAGAGTGTTACGGAAGCCGGTCGAGGTCAGAGAGAGATGGGAGGAGTACTTCAAGGAACTCCTGAACGAGGAGTTCCCTCGTCGGGAGGCCGAGGAAGAACAGCCAACGGAAGGACCCATCCCACCCTGGACGCAAGAAGAGGTTCGCAAGGCCATAGGGAAGATGAAACTCGGAAAGGCAGCAGGGCCTGACGGCGTGCCAGTAGAGGCTTGGAAGGTGCTCGGGAACCTCGGAATCAACTGGCTGACGCAGTTCCTCAACAGAATCACGAAAGAAGGTAAGATGCCGGATGACTGGAGGAACAGCACCATAGTCCCCATCTTCAAGCAGAAGGGAGACGCTTCCGAATGCTCCAACTACCGAGGGATAAAACTGATCTCACACACGATGAAGATCTACGAACGACTGGTAGACTCAAGGCTGAGGGAGATGGTACCCATCTCCCAGGTGCAGTGGGGCTTCATGCCTGAGAGGTCCACCACAGACGCCATCTTCATCGCTCATCAGGTGATGGAGAAATATCGGGAGAAACGAAAACCCTGCTATCTGGCATTCCTGGATCTGGAGAAGGCTTACGACAGGCTAGCTCGGACCGTAATCTGGAATGCCCTTCGAGGGAGGGGTGTCCCGGAACGTCTGATCACGGTCATAAGGGACATGTACGAGGGCTCGAAAGCGGCGATACGAACTCCACACGGGGTGACAAGGAAAGTGGACATCACAGTGGGGGTACACCAAGGGTCGGCTCTGAGCCCGTTCCTCTTCCTGCTGACGCTTGACTCTATAGTGAACCACCTTGAGAAAGGCCCTCTCAGAACGATCCTCTACGCGGACGACATCGCCCTAGTAGCCGACAGCCAGGAGGAGCTGGAGGAGAAGGTGCAGCTGTGGCAGAGAGCCCTTGCGGACAACGGCCTACGGCTGAACGTGAAGAAGACGAAGTTCATCAGCTCTGAGCAGTGCGCTGGATCGATCCTAGACTGCCAGGGAGAAACGATCGAGAAGGTGGAAGAATTCCGCTACCTCGGAAGTGACCTATCCGAGGAAGGAAGTGTGGACCAGGCGGTCAGGGGACGGATAAACGCAGCCTGGCTCAAGTGGAGGGAGTCCACAGGGATCCTCTGCGACCGTAGATGCTCCAGGACGCTCAAAGGCAAGCTCTATAGAACAGTTGTAAGACCTGCCCTCCTCTACGGCAGTGAGTGCTGGGCCCTGGGTAAGGCGCAGGAGCGGCAACTGCACGCGGCAGAGATGAGGATGCTGAGGTGGGCATGTGGATGGACCCGTAGGGACAGGGTGCGAAACGAGGATGTTAGGGCAGTGATGAAGACTGCCCCGATCCAGCTGAAGATGAGGGAGCAGCGCCTAAGGTGGTACGGACACGTCCTCAGAAGGCCAGAGAATCACCCCGTAAGGTTGGCCCTAGATTACGAGGCACCCGGAAAGCGTCCGAGAGGAGCCTCTAGGAAAAGATGGAAGGACGTCATCAAGAGAGATCTCGCCGAAGTCGGCGCCACGGCAGATGACGCCCTTGATAGGATGAGGTGGCGACAGATCACAAGAACAGCGGACCCTGCGACTGCGCGGGACTAAACGCTCAGGAGAAGAAGAAGAAGAAGTCCGAGTTAGGAGACGCCCCATTGTTCCGTTTATTTTGCTTCTCTAGCGATGCCTACCTCTTTCCCCCCCCCCCCCTTCACTAGAATAGATCCTATCTGAAGATGTCACGACTAAATCCTCAGCGACATCCCTTCTGTAATGACTTTTGAAAACGCTGCTCTCTGATCTTCTCATGCCTCACCAAACGGTACCTTGTGGAAATGGAGTCTGCATTTTCAACGACAAACGAGTTACCATCTGCTATCCATTCTTTTAGGTGTAGATGTTCTCTTCACCTTAAGCTTAAAGGAATACTGAGATGCAGAGTTATTGACCCCTTCCAGGCAGACAACATTTTCCTTAAATATTACCTTATAGAATAGGCGAAGGCATATGACAGCTTGTGATCTGCTCATTGTCATTGTCGAGAACAATTCCACATGTGTTGGCCCACTCTCTGTGGCACGAGATTCTCCCCAGATAAGTTCCCAAGGCTTCTCTAAGCACTTAGGAAATTAATGCCTAAACCGCAGTATCACCACTTATATATAAAAGAGTTTGTCCGTCGAGTGATCTAACCTAAGTGAGATACGCCGCATCATCCACAGCGAGAGCGGTCGAATGATCTAACCTAAGTGAGATACACCGCATCATCCACAGCGCGGCTCTCGAGCGATCTAACCAAAGTGAGGTAAGCCTCACAAACTACAGCGCGCGCAAGATTTGCTATTGAACGTAAGATGTTGATGTAGCAGTGGAAGCGCAGCCGTTTACTGCTTAACACAACGGCACCTACGCGCGTTTCTGAGCCTCCAGATTCAGAAGCCGTGCCGCCGACTTCGTGCCATTACCATGAGAAGACCACTAAAGGGGTAAGAGTAGAAGGGGGACTTCGAGGGTGGAGAACCGACAGCGATGAGGAGGGAGCGACCTGGAGGAGGCATCAGTACGGGGGAAGGCGTCGATAGGGGGAGCAGTGAAGCATGCCAATAGATGGCACCAAGAAGGGTTTAGGCAATAAGGAAGGAGCAGTAGGGAGTTACCAATAAGGGGGGAGGGCAGTAAGGAGGATCAGCAAGGAGATCCATTCCCAGTAAGTAAGACCGGATTTGGAAGATGTGACACCGATTTCGCGCAATGGGCGTTCGCTCGCCGTCGTCGTGTCGTGAGCGTGGGAGGGCTGCTTAATTGGGGTAGAGTAGTAAGGAGGACCTCGAGGGGGGGGGGGAGTGACCTACCTGGAGGAAGGGACCTGGAGGTGGGACCAGGACGGGAATCAACAAGAAGGTAGCCGTAAGGGAATCCATACGGGGAACAAGGAATCTGCCATACGCATAGATTCTTCATGCTCGACACAGCGGCGACTTCGCGCTTCTGTGTATCAGGATTCGGAAGACGGGACTCCCACGTCGCGCAACAAGCGTCCTGATTCTGATTCGTGTCACGTCTGCCGTGAGCATTTTAGGAACACTAAGGGGGTGGTGGAGAAGGGCAATAAGGGGGATCTCTAGGATGAACCAGAAGAGCGACCAGGAAGGAAAGGAACTACCTGGAGGAAGGGCCAGGACAGGGAAACTAGCAAGAAGAGAACAGTAGCGGGTCAATAGTGGAAAGAAAAAGATGGGGCAGGAGTTGGGACCAGGAAGGTGGGGGGCTAAGAAGGGGAAGGGAACACTAGTAAAAGCGGACCAGCAATTAGATCCAGTAAGAATGAACGAGTGAGGGAGAACCTGGCTTCGGAAGACATGTCAATAGTATCTGGAAACACCACCTGTTGAGTAAGAGAACGGTTGTGGAGGAGCAACCTGAGAGACAGAAGTAATGCGCAGCCAAAACCAATGACGTTAATGGCCGGTCCGGAGAGAATGCCTATGATGAAGGTACCGAAGTGGTCAACGCCTTGATGCCGAGGAAGTATGCACCAGGTCCCAGATGTTAGCGAATTTTATGTTTTACAAAAACTTTCCATAGGTCAGTGATGCTGCAAAGGTGCGCGAAGCGCGCAAGTGCGAAACACGCCGTTAGGCGTGTCGGAGCACTTGTATCATATAACGATGTACTGATGTAGCATTGTTGCCGGTGATAAAAGATGGCCATGCATTGTTACGACTAGATGACGTTGCAGTCCGACCGCAAACGACTATAGCGGTTGCAATCGGCTGCACCCAAGAATGGAACACAGGGATTGGTATTTCACGCAGATCTTTGCTTGGCTTCGAACGTATTTAGCCTCCGCTCTTCACCATAAGCTGTCAGTGTGACGAATATATGTGAGTATTTATCAAAAATACTCTAACGAATGAAATCGATGTGAAGGCAGTTTCGATGCAAATGCTACAATCCGCCAGTTGAGAAACAACCGACGAGACTAGAAGGAAGAACGATAAGAAGAGCTTCAGAAATTGTGAAGCTTTAGATAGACATCGATTCATAGGTCTGCTTTCTTCTGATGATGGTCAACCCGTTAATAGACGACATTAGATTCGAGACGTCAGAGATTTTACGTCACAATGGAAAAGTGTTCACAACACCTTCCGAAAATATTGGCAGCTCTCGAACGCTCGTGTATCGTCCCATTTCTCAATAGCCATACTGTCCTCACGACGCTTAACAACAGCAAAAGCTACAAAACTTCTGTCACAAGCTCTTCTTCTCGTCACGACGTATGTCCTGCCAAGACAGCTTGTTTCAGATCAGCTATTTCTTGTTGCATGCGCTCCACCGTCTGCCGTAGATCCTCGTTCCGCCGAAGAAGCTGCTCCAACTCGCCTTCGGCTATGTTGCGAGCTTCTCGTTGGCGTTTACGGTAGCGCGCAGCTGCTTCGTTGTTCTGAAACTGTTACCAAACTGTTACCACAAGACCCCTATACATTGGAGCCATTTCACCTGTTGTCTCTTCCTCCGCAGGACCTCCTCCGGGCTTTCTTGTACCGCTTCGGCTAAGCCCGAGTTCTTCATCGCAGACACAACTAACCTCACAATTTCTTCGATTGAAACGGTACCCTGAAAACTTGACGTAAAATTTTTAAGGCCCCTCTGAAATGGCGACTTCATCCGATACGCTGTACACCAGACACTGCAAAAATTTTCGTCTCGTTGAAAGTTTGCTACTTTGAACGAAGCTTGAGCATATCATACACATAGTTTTCCATTTTTTCCGCCCGATCGCTTCCGCGGTTCTATCAGTTAATTGCAAGTACGGTGCTTCCTAATTTGCTCAAGATGCATTCATGTCGACGAATCACCTTCGAAAGCAATTTATTGGGAATAAGAACTATCAAAACCCATACACCATCAGCACGCATATTTGATTGCGTTACGCGCTCGGAAATGTTTCTTCAATAATCTCACAAAAGTGTATCAGTAGTATAACCGACATAAGCAGATGTGTGTGTGTGTCAACAACACGGTGGCGATGTCCGTTCTTCCACGTGGTGCACTGGAAAATGTTCGCTCTGCGAGCTAGGCTAAGCACGAACACTCGATTGCAGGCGACAGGCCCTTGGCGACAGGCCCTGATAGGCCGGCCTACGAAGACCCATGTCACATCGTATGGTGTATGTCAGCTCAGGTTTGTCGGGATAGTGCTACGGCGTCCGAGGGAGCCTACGCGCACTCGCAGAGCCCGGCGAGTGTGAGAACCATGCGAGGTTCCCTGATGCGAGGACGGCATCGGGGCAACAGAGCTAGTCCGAAAGTCCCGTGACGTAAGCAGGACCCGCGTGGCAACGCTGTCACATCACAGCGTACATCGTCTTCCTCGACTTGGAGGCTTTTGACCGCGTACCGCGTGAAGTGATATGGTACGCCCTACGACATCATGGCGTTCCTGAAGAGCTCATAGAACGGGTGCGAATCCTCTATTCTTATCCAGAGAGTCGAGTTCAAGCTGTAGCTGGAACCTCGATGGAGTTTCCCATCTCTGTCGAGGTACACCAGGATTCTGCGCTTTCGCCACTCCTGTTGGTTGTCGCAATGGATGCCATCACACCAGAAGCCCGTCCCTTAGACGTTGCTTTATGCTGATGACGTAATACTCGCTAGCGAAGATAAAGGTGAACTCGAGCGAGAGGTGCAAGCTTGGTGGGATCGCTTGGAGCGGTTTGAACTCAGATTGAACCTCAAGAAGACCGAATATCTAACGACGGACATTAATGAGTCCAGCTCCGTCAAGGCTAACGACATCGAGCTTCCACGCTCTTCGGTCCTTAAGTACCTGGGATCAGTAGTAGCATCTGATGACAATCTGGTGGTTGAAGTGACACGCGTGAGTGCAGCTGGGTCCAAATGGCGCTCGTTGACTGGCGTGCTCTGCGACAAGAAGATACCTGAGTGCTTGAAGTCGGAGCAGTCGTCCGGCCAGTATACAGAGCAGTCGTCCGGCCAGTAGCAATGTACGGCGCTGAGTGTTGGCCTGCGACTAAGGAAGTTGAAACGCCCCTCAGCGTCATGGAGACGAAGATGCTGCGCTGGACGGCTGGAGTCACGCGCGTGGACCGCATTCGTAACGATGCCATTCGGCAGAAGTTCGGTGTCGCGCCGATAGCGGTCAAGATGCGCGAAGCTCGCTTGCAATGCTACGGCCACGTTCTGCGTGAAAATGCGTGACAGCGTCCGCGAGACTAGGCCTTAAGTTCGAGGTAGTAGCAAAACGATCTAGAGGGCGTCCGAAGCAGCGCTGGCCTGATACGTTACATATGGACTTGAAGGTTGCTGGTGTCCACCCTGATCTAGCGCTGGATCGGGAAAGGTGGCGTCATGACACCAGAATAGCGGACCCGCTACAAAGCGTATTCGTTCACATATTTCGCCGAAATATTTCCTACATGACTGAAACTCTTTGTTCAACGAAATAGCTTCGCGTGTATCACAACGAGTATGACTCCCATTAACACAGACAGACAAGCAACGAATCTATCCCTATATATCGACCACCGCTATAGTTGAGTTCCGTAGCTCCGTAGCTCCATGCAGGGCATGTTCTTTTGGGATCGGGCTGATTTCACTGGGCTATAAGCCGTCGGGCGCGTGTAGCGCAGTCGGAGGAGGCGCGACTGTCGCGTGCACCCGATACCAGGTTCCTGGTTCGGAATTCCCGCTCAGGCCAACCAAGCCCTCCATCCCTCCGGGGTCGGTGAATTGGTACCAGACCTGTCTGGGAAGGATAAAGCGCTGACTTGTTCATCGGCTGGCCACCGCAAGTCATTGTATGGCCAAATACGCATTCATGTCGCCTCCACGACATCCCGTAGAAGTAGAATGCGCTGGCGCATCCCAGAAGGGATTGAGTAACGCCGACCTTTATCCTTTATCCTTTATAAGCCGTCACCCATGTTCGAGATATGCTGACAGGTTCATATCCACGTGAACACCGCTCGAGCTGTATTTCGCCACGCAGTGAGAGGGAGAAGAACTGCTGAGCTTTCCCACGAAAAGGTTAACGTCCTTTCGTCTACCTCGCCAGGACATAATTCAGTTCGTCCACAACTAACGACTAGATGTTTTTTGGAAGCACCGGTGTGTGTCACTCAGTTGTTACCTTAAAACGGCCTTCACACTGCCGTTACGCTTAGGGTTTTTTATAGGTGGATATCTCTGCCATTGATAAGCCATCACTTGAGCTATGCTATCGGGATCACATCCACGCTAGCTCCGCTTATGTTATAACCAGACGTTTTGCGGCCTAGGGTGCTTCGCCCAAACCCCCCCCCCCCCCCAAACCTCGAGAATAGAGAATAGTGCACCCCGACGGTAATCTTTTCTTCTCTAGGTTTTCTTACGTTCATTAAAGATAAAACTGATTTTACTATATATCAACTCCACTGATAGAATAGTATAGCGTGATACGATAGGGAAGAATCTTCTAAACTGCTCCTATGGTGCCTATCCGCACTCTACTGCACGTACGCGATCTATTGTACGAAGTACATGTTCTTCATTACGTGGTGAGGAACAGATTGCGAGAGTCTCAATCCAAAGCGCTTAATCTGTGGAAATATAGATGAAACTAATCGGTATTGGTGGACCGATAACTGTTCAACGGCAATAATATTTCTCCGATTCTTTTAATCATCAAGTGAAATGAAAATTTAAAAAGAGGCGTAGTGAGAGTCAAACACTCGCACGCTTATCGAAGGAAACCTTTAAAAAGTCTTCCCACGGATGCCGTAAAAAACATGATTTGTGGAACGTCTTTTAGATCTGTACGCACGCTGTACGACGTCTTGATCACCTGTTATAAATCCAGATGTATGTTGCACAACGTCTGTGACAAATCTGCTGCACCCCGACACACGTGGCACGACGCCTGTAGCACGTCTTCTGAAGCCCGATACCCGCAAGACGATACTGAGGAAAAAATCCTGGTCCGCCTTCAGTGGTCCCCCCTCGCTACTGGTCCCCTTTACCGTCTCCCCCCCCCCCCCTCCCTCACTGGACCTCCCTTCAGCGGTCTCTTATTACTGCTCCACCTTTACTGGTCCTCCCTTTACCGGTCCCAACTTTACTGGTCCCCCTTTACTGGCGCCCTATTCGCTGGTCACCGATCGGTGACATGTCTTCTGAATCCGAACACCCCTTTAGCGACGTCGGTGACACTTCTTCTCAACCCGAGCGTCCTTTGCGCGACATTGGTGGCACCTATTCTGAACCCAGACACTAACAGCACGACATGGTTGACATGACTTCTGAGCCCGGACGCCTGTCCTACGACGTCGATAACACGCCTTCTCAACCCGGACGCCCTTTGCGCAACATCGTTGACATTTCTTTTGACGCTAGCGACACGACGTTGTTGACACCTTGTCTAAATCCGGACGTCTGTTACTCTGTTACTCGACGTCAATGGAAGTCCGGATGGACCGACGGAAGGACAGATGGACAGACGGGTAGACAGATGGACGGGCGGAACACAGACACAACTGCTTATATATATATATATATATATATATATATATATATATAAGATAGCTAATTACCGAATTTATAACTTGTTTAAGGTACTGATAACCAAAGATCAACCTTCTTTTGTGAGAGCCTACAAATCTTACGTAAGGCCCATTATAGAATGTGGTGTCTCATGGTCAGTTCTCAGTCCCTCTCAAAGAAGGACATAAAACTCCTTGAAAGTGTTCAGAATAAATTTGACCGTAAGCTTTTCCTAAAGTGTCGTGGTCTAAATTACGACAATATACCGAGTGGGTCTGACAGGGCCAAAATGCTTGGGTTGTCTAGCCTTGAGACTAGACGAAAGCGAGCAGATTAGTTATGTTGTTCAAAGTTCTAACAGGAAGGCTTTCCATTGACCCAGTTGGGTTTTTTTTGGCGTCCCTTGACAACTGACAGAAGAGGGCATCTCCGACTCTACCTGCCACTTGCAAGGTCAAAAGTAAGGTCAAGTTTCCTCATCCACAGGAGCATCAGAGAGCTCAACATCTTGCTTTCTGAGAACGAGAACATTGTTAATATGTCTCTATCCTCTTTTAAACGTTTAATTGCACTAAGGTTTCGTTAGACTTGTTTTGTGTTTGTTATATGTTATTGTTTGAATCTTACCACATGTGATTGTCATCCGTGCCTTGTAATAAATGAAAAAATAAATATATAGTAGGATAGGGAAAACAATGAGAGGAACACCTTGGTTGTTCTCATGAGACGCTTCCGAAAATTACAATAGTTCTGAGCAGCCATGCATATTATTGGGAGGCGTCGACTTTCTATGTGCTAACAGCGAACGGAATTAAAAGAGGGAGTCCCTGGGAAACTTTTGAGAGGCATAGCTCGTGTCCAAGAAGCTGATTTCCAAGACCGTAGAAGTGTTGAACTACCTAGAAAGCGACCGGAGAAGAAATCGTGCATTTTCATGCATGAATCACAGCTAAACATCGGGTGATCGTACTGTCTGACAAAGCTGAGAAAGGAGCCAATGTTTTTCACAAGCGGCTACACATGCCGCGCTCCAGGTACTGCAGAAAGCAAATCTCATAATTAAACTTCCGTAAGGACTGACGACGGCACCAAGCATAGAATTCTCACCGAAACCCTCCGGCAAACTTTATGTAAGTTGTCTCACGATTAAATTGTTAGAGGGTTACACTTATCTTGCTAGAGAAATTCGCCAGTGTGGCGAAATCACGCCCAAAGCGGGCACCTGCAAGAAACACCGTGAGGTGCGTCGAAGCACTTGCATTCGATAAAGGGATTGCGAATGGAGGTCCACGGAGGCAACACAAAGAGGTTTAACCTCATTAAGGAGGTGAAGTATCAACTGCATGCCTTTCATTCATACGGAGTTTATTCAATGATAAAAATGAAGATAGCGTCATTCAGTTCCTTTTGGGATGCGCCACATATTTCAGCCCTACGGAATGTCTTGGAGGCGATTTGAAGCCTATGTATACAGTGACTTACGGTGGCCAAGAAAGGAAAGTCAGTGTTTTACCTTTCCCAGACGAATCTGGTGCCAATTTACTGAGCCCGGAGGAATGAACGGCTTGGTTGCAATGGGCGAGAAATTCGAACCGAGAACTGGAACATTGTGCACGCGTCAGCCGACGAATCCTACTGACGCCTCACGGGAATTATTAATGACTTAAATTTATCGAGAAATTGAAGAAAGCGAAAGCGCGCGTAAAGAGCCGGACAGGAAAAACTAATAGTTGTGGCGGAGGTCCAACCAAACAACCATAATAACAAGGCTAAAGTTCGTAACCCTCCTTATAGACCTTCAACAAATGATTGTGTAGACCTCGAAGAGGCGAACTGAACGGTGTCTGCCATTTCACTAAATACTCAAAAACGAAGACCTACATCGATCGAAAGGCCCACATCCCTTAAAGGGACTAAGGTATGCATAGCGGAAGGGTAGGCCGAAGAGGGGTCACCATAAAATCCACGCCTGGGGATATCTCGAGGTAAAGGTAGCGCTAGCCGCTCTCATGTAGATTGACCCTTTGCACAAAGGATCCTAAGCCATTTCGAATTCACGCCAAGGAGTTTGTGTCGAACTGGGAGGAGAAATGCATCTATGCGGTGTAGCGGCTGCCCTACGTCTGATTGACCTTATCGAAATTCTTGCTCCAATTTTCGCATCCTGTTAAGTAAGTTTCATTGAATTCCTTCTGGCTTTGGAAACAAAAGTGAGAACGAGTGTGATTGCAATTGCGGAGAGAGATGACTGGCGACCATGGAGATGGCTGACTCCTGCAACATGTCCCCGAGGGATCCATCAGTGTTTGTGCTCTTCTCTACGAGACTATGTCGGGAATCGAGATCTGCTACAAGTCCTAGTTCGCTAGACATATGTTTTCTATTGTAGCGCTCCAATGGAAAGATTGGTTTTCGAGGTTCTTGATGAACAGCGGTTGGATCACAAGGGTATAACAAGGCTAATGCCATCAACAGCTACTGCTCTGTCAACTGTTGCTCTTCGTTGGATTGGGAATGCTTGCTGGTTTTCAAGACCTCGAATTCCCTACGTTTGTGGTGACCTCACGTTAAACCACAGCGCTGATAAGGGAAGGCGAAGAACTGCGTTTTATACGTACTGACCTTCAACACAGACCACCTGCTCTGTTATCATAGAGGGCTAGGACTAGGGTTTTTCCCGCTAAGATTCGAAGTCTTACCACGTTATCTTCTCGTTTGATTGGATGTAGCAGCAGTGGCTGCGACCCAAGCATCGCTTCGGGCAGCGGCTCCGAAAACAAACCCGGTATGTCTTCCAGCGGCGTCACGGGCAGGGCGGAATACGGCGGCGGGGGGCCGACGAGAGCCGCTGCTCCTAAAATAACCAGCTGATACATCTAGATGAAGATCAGCATAACGTAGCGACGGTGGTCGCTTGAGTTGCCTGCCGTTGAGTGACCAGGCAGGCGACCGTACAAGGAAGTTGACAACTCGGATACTTCATACGTCGCAGAAGCGGTTTCTCACTGTGAGGCAAAGCTCAGGTTGTCCGACCCTGGTTCCTCCTCCCACCTCTCACCTGCGAAACCTCCGGTCGGCAAGGGAGCTGCGTACATCTGCGTGTTTGAATCCATTGCGAAGGCCTGCATAGGCATGGAATAGGAAGCAGCAAGCGGCGACGGAGGCGGTAAAGGATTACCGGCAGGTGATGTGGGGCACGAGTCGAAATCGGATAGCGGACTCGACTGAAAGAAGCTCATAAGATTGTGTGTACACGCAGCAACTGTTGGTAGAAATAAAGTGAGCGTAAAGGGATACCAACCATTACTCCAAACTCGGTCGGTCTTGCTCTCACGATCAGAGAAGAACCCTAGAGGAATCCTTCCCGAAAGCACCACGTCAGTTGACTTCGCTGTCTGACGGGCCATTCGACTTTTTGCAGAGATTGCTCGGCAAGAATTGGTACTCGATTGGTGAATGATAGGCATCTCCTCTGATACGGGGGACAGCCACCAGAAAATGGAGACAACAGAACATACGTCTGCGAACTCATAAAGCCATCACCTGCTTCTGCCCAAATATCGAGATCCCAAGAAAAGTTTGCTTAGAAAATAGGAATTTGGACGGCGTAACGCTTTATCCGTTGGATTTATACTTTTATACATAAAAGAATAAAGAAGAGTGGGAAGCAGTGACTAGTAAAGAATGAAGTACTTTCTTATTATATGACTTTTGTTAGAGGCCTAGGCGAGCAAGCGATTGACAACACCTGCAGACAAATCTTCTCTGTTATAAATTGCTCCGTCAAAACGATGTTATGCTGCGATCAAAACTCCAGCGCCAAGCGGGGCTTGAACACGCACCTCCTGCTAACTGGGCGAGGGTGCTCTACGCTATCACATATCCGGCGCTGTTTGATTACTTCGTCAAAGTAAAGTGGCAGGTCAAACACCCACTCAAACTGCGGCGGACATTTATTTCGAATTGCTAATTCGGCAATCCGAACTTATGAAGTTTCGCGGTAGAAGCCTACAAAAGATTGGCTTGCTTCCAAGATGTCCCAGCTCTCCAGAATAATCTGGGTTTCAACCCACATCTCTTCTCGTTCCTGATGGAGGAGAACTCCCAACATTCGGCAGCTTCTAACGACTACCGGGAGTCTTCCACTGTGCTCGACATATTGCTGACTATGAACACCTTTTTTGTTGACCGCGCACGCGAAAAAAAAACGCTGATATGCATCGAATACACTGTAGCACGGATGCTAGTCATGGTTACGAATGAAACAGTAGATCAGACGAGCAGGTCGTGGATGTGGCGTGCGATTTAACAGCGCTGATAGTGTAATGGGCCAAAATCCTACCCGCAGGTATGGACTGCAGCTCGGAGTCCCGCCTGGCACGAGTGTTTTGACCACAACAAAAGATCTTGCAACACTGGGTTGCACAGTTGTGCCGTTGATCACGTCAAACTACCCCTGGTACTCGGTTATTCCTCACACACATTTCATATAACAGAGAGTATCTCTGAGGACGGGGCTTCATTTATAATTCAAAGTTGTTCTTTGCCTCCATACCCTCTTCAAGGTCACATTTTTGTATTGAAACAGCAATATTTACCATAGTATGTTAGATAAATCTGTTCGTAAAATGGTTTTAAAAAAATCAGCTCCGGTTAGGACGCGACTCCCGTTAAAACGCGAATTTTCTCCGGTCCCTTCAAACGCGTTGTAACAAGAGGGGCTGTAGTTACTATTTATAAATATGGAGAAAAGGCAAACAACGTGCAACTGTGAAATGATACTACGAAATGTTTAAAGCATAACAGCCGATCCATGAGCACGGCTCTATGACGCCAGTAGGAAAACTGTATTGAATTGGTGGACCAAAGTCCCAAGGTGACCGCGCGGGTAGGTTACGGTGGGCTACGGTAGTTATGGGGAGTTTGTTTAGGTGATGAACTTTTCCACCTCTGGGGTCGTGAATGTACAACAGTACCGAGGAAACTGTTTTCCTTTTTGGTGACGTTTTCCATGCTTCGGTTATTCCTGGCAGATCTTTTTTACGAGGTGCAAAATTTCTGCATCACAGTGGAGTCGAACCACAATCTACCCCGCCTCAGCACGCCCCTACTCCATACCTGCACCACTACTACTCGGCGACTACCGCAGTTTCCACCCTACATACTTGATCTCGCTCTCCTGTAATTGGCCCGCTAGAGGGGAAAGGAGCCAAACTGTCTATGATTTCTTTCACATATGCGTCCAGCAGAAGCTGAAGATACATGTTTGGAATCAGCGGTCGAAGCCGATATACATACATGCCATCTCGAAGTTTCATGGTCACCTAGTATCCTTTCCTTGTCAGACCAAAGTAAAAATAAGGAATTGTTTTGCTATGTAAACAGAATATCTACGGCAACAGTTCCAGAAGCCGTCCCGAAACCTATTTTTCCCGCCTTTTTTGAAGCTCGGAAACAATTCCAATTTATGTCTACAATGACTGCATAAGTCTCCACCTCTCCATCGCCACTAGCTTTCAACACACAAAGCTTCAGCTAAACTCTCACAGTGTGCTCAGTAGAAAACACTTCTATTTCTCTTGCTTAATATGTCGAAGTAAGGAATCAAGTCGGAAGACATCCATGCTAGAATATCCGGAATTGCCATCTTCGAGAACTGATTATAAAAGAAGCACATAGGCAGGTTCCAGTCGTCGCTGAAGTGCCATTCGATATCATCATATCGAGCACATGCCTTGTGATGCATGAAAACTTACTCCGAGGTTTTCTGATAGAAATCGCCACCAATATCACAATCCATTGAGGAAGAAAGTGTAAGCTTGTGCAGCCCCAGTTAAAATTATTAAATTATGTTCAGGACAGATAAATTGACCCTGCATTGCCTCAATGAAACTTGAGATTTCTTCCAGTCCCTATTTTAATAAATTCATCAGTCGTCGAATTGCGGCAAGAACTTGGTTGTCATCCCGAGACCCAAGACACATCAAAATTCCTCAAAAATTTTCAAAACTTTTCGTTAAAGCCGTTACTGCTTGCAGTGCGAAAAATCATCAGAACTTATATTTCAAAGAAGTTTTGGCCGTTAGTAATTTTCGTATTTACGAGTTCTGCTCCACAAGATCTCGTTGAAATGAAAAGCATCGAAGAAGGGCTTTCTACGACTATGAACAGTAAGAGATGCTCCCACAACGGAGTGCATTAGATAACCACGAAATTCCGTCCTGATAGAAAAATAAATGACTAAAGGATTAAGATACCATTACACAAGGTTGTACGAGCAGAATGAGAATGTGAGGGAGTTTCGCCACATTTGATACACTCCTTACTATGCCTATACACAATGCATCCTGACTCATACGGATGTAGTAACGCGCTGGACGAACAAGGATGCATTTGGATCAGAAATGCGCAGTTATTTCACACCAAACAATCTAAACGAATCGAATAATCTATTCTGCACCGGTCCTCGATGACTACCTTTCGAAGAAAACCCTTCCTTCTATCGGAAGAGACGACGAACCGATAGACGACCAGAAAAGAGGACCATTCTTTAAAAGTCCAATCTTCCGGACTCAATGCCAGATCTACCTCATGGCCATTTTCAGCACGGCATTCTTCATGAATTCATTAAAGAATCCACAGCACTTCAGGCAGCAAACCAAATTAACCATATATATGGCATGGGATCTGCTACTCATCGCGCCTGTTACGGATGGTTCGGAAAGTCTTTAAAGGGAGATTATTCACTGAGGGCAAAGCATGGTCAGGAAGGCCAACTGAATTGGACGACACAGAACTACTCCATCTTCTTCGTACCGATAGTAGGCAGACGACACGTCAGCTGGCAGAGAAGCTCGAAGTGTCTCATAGGATAGTAGGAATCCATCTGAAGAATCTTGGCTTTCATGGAAATTTGGAGCTTGGATTCCACATGCCCTGTCAGACACTCAGAAAGGTCGACGGCTCTCCATCGCTGCTTCTCTTCTGTCCAGATAAGGAAGAAAATCGTTTCTTCCGCGGATTGTGACAAGCGAAGAGTCCTGGATTCTGTGTGCCAACTTCGACGAAAAGGCAATGGGTACAAAAGGGAGAGAGCCCTAAGTCTGATCTCAAGCCCAATGTTCACGAAAGGAAGATTCTCTTGAGTGTTTGGTGGGATATCAGAGAAGTGATTTATCGGCAAACTCTCAGAAGTGGAGAGACACTTACTGCTGTCACATACTGCGGCCAACTCCACAAAGTCGTCGCAACTCTCTAAGAAAACAGGCCGGAGAAGTCGAAGGTAATGATCCTGCATGACGATGCAAAACTACATGTTGCAAGACTCACAAGAGAAATAATAAGGGAGCTAGGCTGGGAAGTAATGCCACATCCACCGTATAGCCCTGACCTCGCCCCTACCCACTACCATTTCTTCCGTGCTCTCAAGCAAGAAATTGGAAAGAAATATTTTGAAGCAGATGAAGACCTCAAAAATTGGATTCAGCAATGGTTCGACTCCAGAACTGCGGTCTTTTAAGCGAGAGGAACTGGAAAATTACCCAGTCTTTGGAGAAGTGTAGCGGAACAAAATAGAGTTTATCTCAATTGATTTGACTTTGTAGTTGTATTAGTATTAGTATTTATTACGTCGCATAAGACGAACGTTAAACAAAAGCAAAAGACCAACAGTAAGCGTAGTAGTAGCGATGACACCAACATATTGCGAGTAGTAATTCAAACGAGCGACAAAGTACAGCACAGGAGCGACTACAAGATAGTGCTTTCCCTGAATTCGGCTCATACATTCGCACCACTAACCTGTAAGTAGCTTGCCAGCTGCGAAATTCTTGAAAGCAGACAACCGGGTGAAATGGGGAGTATTCCTCATCAGTGCTTTATACGATGACCCCGCTCTAATGGCAAAAGTACTAGCCATGACACTTGATCGTGCCCTAGCTACTACTAATTTGTAAACCTCTCCTCTGGTGTTGGAGCGTCTAAGAGAGAAGAACTGTTCTACATCCACCTTTGCCAAACCATTGAGTATCTTGTACACCATAGATACATCAATTAACTTCCTTCTAGATTCAAGGGACGGCAGCTTGAGATGGATGTTGCGAGTCCTAGCACTAGGAATCCTGTGATAAGTCAATCCACAGCTACGTATATTTGTCTTTCTCGTGAAGTTATTTTGACACCTTTCAATGGCGACTACAAATTTCCTTTTGCTGGGATTAAATACTGTCGCACCAGTCTCCAAAATTGGTCTGATGTAAATCTTATATGCCTTCAACAATACTTTTGTACTAGTAGTCGAAAGGGCCTTAAACAATTGAAATGTACGTAGGTATGCCTTATTTTGTATGTTTTGAATGTGGTTTGAGAAATCCAGTTTGTGGTTGTATAGGAAACCTAAATCCCTTATAGAACTCACTGTTTGGATAACTTCGCCGTCTATCCTGTAGACACTGTTGTGTTGTGAGCTACCAATACGTAAATGCATTGTTTTATGAGGAGCCAAGGGGAGCTGCCATTCTTCGGACCATTGAAATATAGTGGAGATTGCATCCTGAATTTTTCGACAGTCCGAGGAAAAATCAATTCTGCGAAAAATTTTTAGATCATCCGCATACTGTTTGCATATTACTCCACATCTTCCCAACAAATTAGGCAACTCGGCTAGAAAGATGTTAAACAAAATCGGAGAAAGTACCCCACCTTGCAGTACACCACTTTTCGCAAATCGAACCGTAGAAAGTGAAGATCTGACTCTTACTTGAAAAGTCCTCCCACTCAGATATGCTTCAATCCATCTGATCACTACTGGGTGAAAATTCAGCTTTTGGATTTTATAAATTAACTTGGTGTGGCTAACCCTATCAAAAGCTTTAGCAAAGTCAAAGTATATAACATCACATGCACTTTTATCCTCTAGTATTTTCGACCACTGAGTTACACATTCAAGAAGGTTGGTTTCAACCGATCTTCCGTTTACGAACCCATGTTAAGAAGGTGAAATTATGCTGTTGACTTCCAAGTGCTTTACTATGTGAGCCTTAAGAATTCTCTCAAAGGCACGACAAAAAACCGAAGTAATGCTTACAGGTCTGTAGTTGCTAGGATCATTGTCCGGTTGCTTTTTCAAAATTGGAGTGACAAACGAATGTCGCCAACGTGTAGGAACTTCCCCAAACATCATTGATTGGTTAAAAATATACGTCAAAGGACCAGCTATTGCTGGAGCTACACCCTTAATAAAGACTGAGGGAATTAGATCCGGAGTCATAGAATATGATGCTTTGTGGTTCATTAGCACTTGAAGAACTTCCTGCTCCTGAAACCACGGAAAACTTACCATAGGGCCAGATTCGTGACAATCAAAGACTGGAAGCCTGTTATCATCTTCCAAATATACCGCGGCGAAATGATCAGCAAGTATTTCGGCTTTCTCACTATCTGTAGTAGCAACCTGATCACCAACTCTGAAGCAGCCTATTCCTGTATCTGTAGAAAGCTTAGAGTTCACGTATTTAAAGAACGCATTCTTATTTTTGGTCTGAATAATTCTCTTTTCAACATTCTTATTATATTTCGTCAATGCCTTATGGAACTTGTCCGAAAATTCTTTATAGCTCGTCCAATAACCAGTCCTTTTGGCGTAGTTGTATAGACATTCACGATGTTGGAGCATATTTTCAAGATGCGCTGGAAGATTTCCCATTTTTGCGCGTACAAGAGTCCAAGGCACGAAAAGATCCATGGAATGACGTAATATATCTAAAAACATCTCATATTTGTCGTTCACAGTACGGAAAGTTTCCAAAGACTGAATCCATTGGATACTATAGAGATAAGTGGATAACTGTTCGAGATTACGCTTCGAAAAGTTCCGACGATAAACTAGTGGTTGCTCAGGCTGCCCGCCCACTATGTTAAAAAGTATACTATTGTGATCACTCATTCCAACTGGAGCCTGGACTGAGACATTACTGCAGAAATCAGTGGAACTAGTAATAAGGAGGTCAAGAGTAGCATGTTTTCGAGTTGGTTCGTTGATCAATTGTTGCAGTTCGTGAGTCTGCAACATGCCAACGAAAGAGGTGGAAGCTGGAGATTGTGCGTCCAAGGTGGTCCAGTTAATTTCTGGAAAATTAAAGTCTCCTACAATTACTATGTGGTGCTGGCAGCTCACAACGTCACTGATGGCTTTAACAAGTTGTTGATTATTAAAAACAGTACAGGAAGGAGTCCTATAAACAACCACAAATCGGAAGCTACTACCCTTGCTAAAGAGGTCCACAGCAAGAATTTCATACCCGTCTTCTACTGATTCCGACAGTACGACAGCGTGTGAAAAACAATTCCTGATGAAAAGTATAACGCCGCCGCCCTAGTCTAGACCTATCACATCGAATAACGTCAAAATGCTTCAGCCAGTACCCGAACATGGTAGAGATATTGTGACACTTTTTGAGCCAAGATTCAGAAAATGCATACAAATCGAACAGAGAGCCAAGGAGAATGTCCACATAACAGGAGTTCTTAACTAAAGATCTAACGTTTGCGTAAAAACATGAGGTACGACAATTTTCAAGTTCATTCGGTAACAAATCGCAAGGCGTTAAGGAACGAGCATCACGACCAGTAGCATTCCTAGAAGGCCGAAGAGCAGAACCTAGTTTGTGAAGTAATAAATCTTTGAATAAAATGAAAAGACTTTTTTTCCAACCTAATAGTAAAGCTCGGTACTGGGCTATAACCTACCGTAACGTATGGTATGCCTATCGTAACGCCGATCTGTTTACTCAGCATTGGCGTTGGAAGTCATGTCTACGCGAAGACCGCATTCAACAATTTGAGCCTCTTATAAGACTTCGCAAATAAGCTGAAACCCGATATTAAGAGGGGCCTTCCGGGAGGTGCTTTGGAAATATTAGGTTTTTTATGCTGCGCAAAAATATGACTTCTCTCAGGGGGGGGGGTAATCTTTTTTGCACAAAGGGGTTTAGTTCCACATTCATTCTCGAAGAACCTGAAAGCTTTCTAGGAGGGGAAAAGCCGTTTGTATATAAACATTCTGTGGTTCGTTTTAAGCTGCATAGGTCACTAGATTTTCTTCACATCGTACCGCTCCAAAGACTTGGCGAATATCCATAAGCTAACCGTGCCACTGCGCTCGATTTGCTCGCATTCGTTGACAATCTCCCTGTAGATGTCGTGTGGTGTTCGCTCGACTTCCGACTGATGGACAAAGATTCGAGGAACTGCGGGCGAGCAGCTGGCCGGTACTGAAATCAGTCATGATTCGTCAGGTTCGATTTTTATCTCCAACTAGTAGTCGGTCTCCTTCGATGACGAAGCACTTCAATAAAACGCCTTTTTAGAGAGCACCACACATTGTTTCCGATTTGCAGATCGAGCTATGAATGTCACCTAGTCCTACGCGAAGGCATCTCACCTCTTCTACATCAAACGGAGCTCGTTGAGGCACGTCTTTTTAGCGGATAAGAGCCTGCGGTTGCAGTAGGTGTTTCTTGCCCTCTGCACCATTCAGAAGCTTAATACTCTAAGAAGGTTTAAGTCTGTCGAGGGTGGACTCAAGTTCGAATCGAGGAGAATTCGATATTTCTGATTGCTCATCTGCTAAATGTTTGTGTGTTATAATAATTGCACGACACCTTTGATCCAGGTGTCTGAGCTGACTTAAGCTCCTCGAATAGCCGTCATTTCTTGACGACGAGATAAGCGTTCTCATTCATTCTGTTTTAAAGCATCTTAGATTCAAACATTTTGCACAAAGACAAGGGAAAAAAGTGAGCGGGCAGATCACCAGATACACAAGATATGACGTAGACACCGGAATCTGCGCAGAAATAAGCCGGGTAAATTTTCTTCCTCGTATTAATTTCAGCAAACAAAGTAGATAGCCCATCTTTACCACGAACCGGCAGGCCGCTGTCCCACCACTGGAACTGTTGGTCGAGGCTTCCGTCTCAGCCCCATGATCGACGAGAGAATCGAGCGGCGCATCAGGTCGTACGCGTCGAAGGACGACGTCATTTCTGAAAGCAGACGATCGCCTGTTTTTGAAGTTATCGCAACTCGAAAGCAACGTCGAACCGCTCAAAGGTACTGGGGTCATCTAAGGAAAATACAGAAGGTCAGGTTATCCAGAACAAGCAGCCACAGTCTTTTAAATTATTGTCACCCACGACCTGATCGGCGTGTGATGGCGCATTTGGGTGGGTCGGCGCCTATCGCCAACAACACGAGTCGACTCTCCTTGGTTCGGTTTTCCCGTCTAAGGCAACCAGCCGTTCTATCACTCCACAGTCGGTGAATTGGTATTAGGCTTCTTTAGGAAGGATAAACACTGGCTTATCAACTGAAACTATCAAGTGAAAAATGACACGTTCTGCACAGCGCTTTCGGCTAAGCGGAGGTAGCAATTGGAGGTTTAAGGTATGTAGTTGTTGTTGGCAAAAGTTGGAACATAGTTCTGCTCTTACGCACATTTTGCTACCTCTTCACAAAGAATTGCAAAACACATTAATAATGCACTTTCCTATTCTGGTGAGGGACATCAGAAACTAATGGAATTGTGACGTAGCAATTCTCACTCGTCTCCTCCCAACTGCAAAAGAAGCATCTGGAACCACAGTAGACAAACTGAATATAAAAGATTCAATTTCGGTGAGACAAAAAATTGTACAGAATGTTTGCACCAAAAAGTGCTCCATTGGAACCCCAGAGCCTGATCTACACGAAAGCCTCACAGTTTGTGCAGTGTTAGCCAAGAGGTGAGTCTCGCTTTATGGCGAAAAAACCGCTGAGAAAATCACGATATGCCAACAGTTCGGTAGTTCACCACAAACTGCATACCAGAATCAATGGTGCGAAGGCACATTTGGTGGTGAATACCCAGGTAATCAATCGTTCTTGAAATAGCTCATGATTAATAGTGCAGCTTAAGTTGTTGGAATGTCTCATCCAAGAAGCTTTTATTTTGAGGGGAAGCAACGTGGTTAGCAGATCAGTAGTTCGCTTTCAAGCACTAATTATGACTCAACATCTTACAAGTTAGGCAGAGTCAGACAAAAGATTAAACATTTCTCAGCTGCAAAATTTCACATATAAGAATTTTTCATGTGAATATAAAAATTGAAATGGAAATGAAAATAAAAATTTGAAATTTTTGAAATTGTAATTTTATGAGAAAGAAATTTTATGTATGACGTTTCGCCACCAATCAAGTGAACATTGCGATAGCCTCTACAATTCGTGGCACAGATTCGACAAACGATATTCTTCTGTAGGAACAACTGCACAAACATTTTCTTCTTGACCTCAACGAAATTAATTGCTTTATGGAATGAAACACTTTCTCCTCTGCAGAAATTCAATGTAGACCTCTACCCATAACACAAGATTCGATATGCTTTCCTGGCTAGAATGTGGCGTAGGGGATAGCACGTGGTACTTCAGACATTCTTGCAAAAAAGTTGATCGATTTAGAAAGACCAGGCTAGTTGCCCACTGAGGAAGTCCGACTGTGAGCAGAGCAGAAAGCGCAATAACAAGACGAGAATAAATTCTGCAGGTTGTTCCTGAGCGGAACTACGCATTCAGTATGGTTATCACGACTACAGCAGCTCATCCATCAAGTTTGCTTATTCTGGCAATAATTTACCCTCACAGATGTCCGACTGGGTCGGCTCTGCCCAAGAAGGACGACAAAAAGCGAGCAAAAGCTCCTCTTGCACCTGAAGGAAGTGGAACAAAAATTTTCCCAGGTGTTATCTGATTAGTCCCAAAAAAAGGAGAAGAGCTGGGCACTAAGAAATATGAAAAGCGTCTGCAACGTGCATTGCGGCGCAGCTTCGAGCCGATTGATAGATCAAAAATAGGATAAAATAAAAAATGGCCCTCAAATTCGAAGCCAGATGAGAAGGCTGTTCTTTGGAGGGAGGTTAGGTGTGCCGCGAAGCAGACGACAGACACACACGGCCGTGTACTCCACCGTTAGTGATAAGTGATTCTGATCAATACTGTGGACCTACAAAGTAGTCATCCAAGCTGACCCGCAGAAGACTCGCAGTTCGACGATCTCGAAGGGCACCACCGGAGCACCAGACGAGCGAGCCGCGGCTTCTTGGCACGTACAAAATCAGTTATTCAACCGTTTTACGACTCCCTGGCCTCGATAATGCACCGGCAAAAACCGTCCGAAGAACGGTCTTTGTACATGAACTGTCCTTGTGACTCCAATGCAGTCATTCAGTCTGCAACGAAGTGAAACCTCGAAGGCAGTTCTAGAAGTTCAGCGTTCTGAGCACTTTTTTGAGTACGCCTGACTACGGCTACAAAAACAGCTGTGGTCCGATCCTCATCGTTAATTTTTTTCTGGAAAAATTCAAGCACCGAGGCCATTGAAATGGAAAGTCCAAAAAGAAAAATCACCTCCGCCAACAGCTCCTTCTCTCCATTAACGTTTGAGTTTTTTTTGCACAACCTTTTAAACCAATCGAAAGGAACGCGTATTTACATACAGTAACCTCCCGTTATACCGTCTCCGGATAAGACGCGACTCCCGATATAACGTTGATTTTCTCTGGCCCCGGCCAGCTTACATTTACGCCAATAGAAACCAGCTCCGGTTAAGACGCGTCGGATACAACACAACTCCCGTTATAGCGCGGTTTGGGGAGGAACTCTGCGTTCAAAATGACTCCCGTTATAACGCGAGCAGGGCTCAACTGTGGTCCCACACAGAAAATGAAGGCGAGCAAGATGCTGACTGTGTTTGCGATTGGGCCTGCCATTATGTATCCTCGTTCATACTCACGAGCGGCACCCCAGTAACAATGTATTGGATGCACACCAAGGTTTTTCACTCGTGCGCGGCCCACAAAAGTGTCCATAGTCAGCAGTATACGAGCACAGATAAAGACTCCCGGTAGTCGTTAGAAGCTGCCGTATGTTGGGAGATTCCTATATAATAAACCAGAGAAGATGTGGGGTGACACTCAGATTATTTAGAACAATGCTCTACCCGTTTTTGAGCTTAATGCGGCTGATATAGAGGTTATGCACTGTTAGAGGATGATTAGGACCGATGGCCAGAGCTCTCGTGCCATGCTGTCATGTTTGTCGTCGAGGATTACAACAACAGCGCTGTTTGATCGCTCTCAGCATTCCCAAATCGTGGGAGAGTGCTGATAAGCCATGTGCAGCGAGGACATCGCGGATGTGGTGCGTGGTTTACCAACGCTGATAGGATAGTTGGCTAACAACCCGCCCGGAAGGCTGGGAGTGCGGGTTCAAGTCCCGCTTGGCGCGAGAGTTTCGACCGTAACAAACCATCTTGCAGCATTAGTTTACACATTTTTGTTGTTGACCACGTTTAACCTACGCCTGGTACTCGTTATTCCGCACACATAATAGTCATACTTGAGCATATAACAGAGAGTGTCTCCAAGGACAGAGCATAAATATTACTGTAAAGTTGTTTTATGGATTCACGCTCTTTTCGTGGCCACATGTTATTGCTATAGTCACAATTAGTCACTGTATGCGATTTCAGACAAAATTTGTGCGTAAAATGGTGTAAAAAAGGTCAGCTCCGGTTAGGACGTGACTATCGTTATAACGCGGATTTTCTCCGGTCCCTTCAAACGCGTTATACCGAGAGGGGACTGTGCATATATATTTGATTTACGAGAAACTGTAGGGTTTTTCGTTTATTTCGGCTTTCGTTAATTTTGAAGGCATTGAAATGGAATGTCCAGAAGACAGATTACCTATAGCTCTAATGCTTTCGTTAATTTTTTGATAGTGTTGTATGTTCTTCAAAAGAGACAAAATTGATCTATCAAATTGTATGTTGTATTTATTTGTTCACGCTAATTTTTATCAATTTTTTGTGCTATGATAAAAAATAGAAAAATGCCCTTTAGCAACAGCTCCTTCTCTTTTAGCATTTCACTAAAATTTAACAAAAATCAGGATGAGTATATATACACAACATATCCTACTATATATAAAAGAGTAAGCGGTCGTGTATGCCCGTCCGTCTGTCCGTCTGTCCATCCGTCCTTCCGTCGGTCCATCCGGCCCTTCACAGACGTCGAATAATAGGGAGCTGTCACCCACGTTGTGTCGCGAGCGTCAGAAGACGTGTCCTCGATGTGCCGCAAAGTACGTCTGGGTTGAGAAGACATCTCACCGACGGCGGTTAACAGGCGTCCGGGTTTAGAAGACGTGTCACCGATGTCGTTCGACAGGCATCCGGATTCGGAAGTTCTGTCACCCATATCACGTAGTGGGTGTCCAGGTTCAGAAGAGGTATTACCGATGTCGCCCAAAGGACGAACGGGTTGAGAAGAGGTACCACCGACATCGTTCGACAGGCATCCGGATTCGGAAGTTCTGTCACCCATATCACGTAGTGGGTGTCCAGGTTCAGAAGAGGTATTACCGATGTCGCCCAAAGGACGAACGGGTTGAGAAGAGGTACCACCGACATCGTTCGACAGGCATCCAGTTTCGGAAGTTTTGTCACCCATTTCGCGCAGTGGGTGCTTGAGTTCAGAAGAGGTGTCACCGATGTCGTGCAAGAGGTGTCCTGATTCAAGCGACTTGCACTTTGATAAAGCAAACTATCCTCATTAGAATGGTGCATAAGGTTGCTTTAAAAAGGCCGAAAGAAGAAGCTGACGACGAAGATAGTTTCTCTTTTCTGACTTTCCACTTTGATGACCTTAATATTGAAAAAAACTGAAATTGAAAAAACTAAACATCTATTCCGATACCACGGATCTTCCTTGATAGAGAGCCTTCGGGCTCTCTTATTAAGAGGGATCTTGGACCATTTGTCGCAGGGTCACGTGGCGCGCCCCGGATGATGGGTAGGGGAATGGAACACGAACCAAATGAGATCGTGTGCCATTCAGAGACGCAGATGGGATGCAGGGGATGGACTCCTTGCTCCTGCTGTGTCGGGTCGGCGCGTTCCTTGTGTGTAGAGCGGCGTGTTCATGCACAGTGTGCGTGGATGTGTTTGCGCCTATGCGGATTGTAACTGTGTCAGCCAGGCCAAAAGCTTGGACTCACTGGGGTACATATAAGGCGATTCGAGGCCACCTTAAAAGTCTCGCCCCGTCCATTCGAACAGTCTGGCTGGCTGCATGGAGTCCTTCGCCCGCACGACAGAGCCTGACTAGCTACTGTATGTACTCCAGTCAAACACAGCAGTACTAAAGCGCCTCACTCCCCTGACCCCGAAAGAGCCCCCATTTCTGCAGCGATGGGAAGGACGAGTAAGGAGAGGCTGCTAGAATCTCAGGGCTAACCAGGCTGCGCAAACTGAGAAGGACTAGGATGATGATCTGTACTTACATACAACGCCCGCACGCTCGCATCGGAAGCACCCGTCGAGGACCTCATGATGGAAGCCAGGAAGATCAAGTACAACGTCATCGGACTGACCGAGACGAGAAGACACCACCCCCTACACGCCGCCTACGAATCCGGAGAAGAACTGTTCCTCGGAACATGCGACAGCAGGGGAGTAGGCGGCGTTGGTGTCGTCGTCAACACGCACTTGACAATGAACATCGATTCTTACGAGTCTCTGACAACCCGAATCGGACGTCTGCGACAGAAGCGATGTGGCTCGGGCCCAGCTTTGACTGTGTTCGTCGCGTATGCGCCAACATCCGACTACGACGACGATGGGGTCGAAGCCTCCTACGTGGTCTGGAGAAGCTCTATAAGGAAGATCACACCCTCTACAAGGTGACCGTTGGCAAATTCATCGCCAAAACATGACTATGAAGATCGCCAGAAGAACTTCACATCGGAACCCATGGTTTGGAGTGGAACGAGCAAGGTGAAAGGCTGTCTGAGTTTATCGTGTCGACCAAGACCATCCATGAAAACTCACAGTTCCAGAAGCCTCCCTCCATTTTGGACATTGGCAACTATCGCCCGATCTGCCTGTTGTCCGTAGTCTACAAGCTGTTCACTCGAGTCATCCTGAATAGGATTAGTAGAACGCTGGACGAAGGACAGCCATGCGAACAAGCAGGATTTCGGAGAGGATTTAGCACGATCGACCACATACACACCATTACGAAGCTCATCGAAGTGTCGCGAGAGTACAAAATGCCACTGTGCCTTACGGTCATCGACCTGAAGAAGGCATTCGACTCCGTCGAAACTGAAGCGATCGTCGAAGCCCTGCTCATTCAGGGCGTCCCTACTCAGTACATCAGAGTCCTCCGAGAGCTGTACAATGGATTCACGACCAAGATCTCTCCATTCTACAACGACGTCCTCATCGACGTAAAGAGAGGGGTTCGGCAGGGGGATACCATACCCCCGAAGCTCTTCAGCGCCACCCTCGAAAACGTCATGCGCGAACTAGAATGGGAAGACATGGGAGTGAAGTTCGACGGCCGGCAACTGCACCATCTTCGCTTCGCTGACGACATCGTGCTCATAACACCATAAGCCAGGCGGTGCAAATGCTGTCCGACTTCGATCGTATGTGTGGGAACGTTGGACTGTAGCTTAATCTTACAAAGGCGATGCTCATGAGGAACGGACGAGTTTCTGATGCCCCATTCTCGCTCAACGAAACGAATAGCTCCCAGTGCTCCAGCTACGTGTACCTGGGTCGCGAAGTCAACATGGCCAACGACCTAGCACCAGAGCTGAGCAGAAGGAAACGAGCGGCTTGGGGAGTTTTCAAGAGCGTCGAAGAAGTCGCGAAGAAGACGAAGAACGTCCGACTCCGTGCCCACCTATTTGACTCCACTGTTCTTCCTGCCCTAACATATGCCTCAGAGACCTGGGCTATTCGAAAGCAGGATGAACACGCGATTAGCGTCGCGCAGCGTGGGATCGAGAGGACGATGCTCGGAGTAACACGACTCACGCAAGTGAGAGAAGGCCCCGGAATTCCGAGCTTCGCCGACGTTCGAAGGTCAGAGACTCTGTGGCGTGGGCCAAGTTGTCGAAAATTAGGTGGGCCGACCACGTAATGCGTTTCGCAGGCATCCGCTGGACGAGAGCCGTTACCGACTAGATTCCGCGGGATATCGAGAGAACACTGGGACGTTCACCAACGCGTTGGTAGGACTTCTCCGTGAAAGCCTTGAACAACCGATATGACGCTCTTCGTGTCCCTCGTGCGAGGAGGATCCATTGGAGCACTCTGGCACGCGACAGGGACGAATGGAGACGCTGCTGGCGCCCGCTCGAGAAAGTCGATAATCAACGGCACGACAGGTGATACAGTGATATTCCGATAAGGCAAATTATTTGTAAAATTATGCAAAAAACTTTCTGCAAAAAACATTTAAGAATAAAATGTTTAAAAACGGAGACTTACTATACTGTTTCCTAGCTGATGTAAATCCTCGAATCCTACCTCTTTCGGTTGTATGCGGATACCTTTCTCATAAAAAATAATTGGTCACACATTATCAGGGCTTAAAGATTCGTTGCACCAAAAACTTTGAACGGACTAAACAGTTTCAAGTGATGGAAAAGCAGTATTGAGGAGGAAGAAATAATCGAGAGATCTGAATGAATTTATCGAGGTCATTTTGCGGTTGTAGACCGGGTTTTTAGAGGTCTCGCCAATTGTGCTAACATGCGCATGAGGTCATCGGTACCTAGGAAGCACGCCTTCAATATCACACCCATATGTATTACCGCTCCTTTCGACGAAAAGTCGTCTCTTCCTACTCTGCGAGATCTTTACAAGCCACTCAGTAGGAGAAACGGCTGAAATTTTAGGAAAACTGAAAGGCATGTTACAACTAATAGAGGCACATTCCCAGTAGTTAGCAAAAGCACAGTGGCGATTCCCCGTGTGATTTTGCTAACCGTTTTTTAGGCAGGATTCCATGACTTGGGTACCGCCTCTATTGTGAACATATAAGTTGTGCTTCAAGGCATTACTATTAACGTAACATTTAATGCGCGAAGCTAATCGAGAAATTGAGAAATTCATCAAGAAATTCATGAAAATTTAGTTATACTGCATCACATCTACAATCACTAGGCTCACCCTAATGATAGCATGTGATAGTGATAGCATTCTACCCTGTTTAAGAGTGCGCGCTTGCACCAGTGCTCTTCCTCTTCCCGGTCCTCATAGTGTTCAGACAAATTTTTGAGGCAACTTAGCATCTTCGCTAAAGGCAGCGCACGGAAGGTGGGCCGATATTTTGTTGCTCCACCCTGCTTGCCATCAAAGCAAAGAAAGTGCATAGGTCATCTTAAGCAGCTTCGTTTGACACGAAGCCTATCTGCAGCAGCTCACGTGTGTGTGTTTCGAAATCTGATATGGATTTCTGCATGACACTAAACCCTCTTGCAAACCATTGGCCCAAATACGGCGGACTAGTGCGAATACCCTTCAAGGGTTCGGCACTATTAATCTGCCCATCCCAAATACAGCATACCAAGCTGGTAACAAGTCGTTAGAAAGGATTTATCGTGCGATTATGTCGGAGAATGAAATATGACCAGTTAGCAGAAGCCTTCCGAGGACGACAGAAGCGTAGCCGCCGGTACAGTTATCGGGAGGTGTCGCCATCAGCCGCTGATAACGCCAGACGGAGACGCCGCTTTTTTCGGAGGCCAGTCAGCGAAGCGGTCAAGAACTTTGCTCTGTGAACGAACCGTCACTCTGGAAAACATCCCAGCGTGTAGCAGGAAACCCAGCTGAGGTGCACATGCGTTGCTGCCTCAACTGTCATCCGAATCGCTTCTGAGACGACTTGCTTACTGCGTAGATGTTAGTGACCATAGCTTCACAAAAAAATGCTAAATGAAGAGCATGTAATGTGGGTTGAAAACGGGCAGAGATCCTCAGACAAAATCATGTCAATAGAAACATATTGCTAGCATGATGTTGAAAGTAAGGGGGTCGCGTTATGATCCACGATTCCTTTCTTGAGTTTTACTAATCCGCTATTTCACTTAACAAATTCACCCACATTTCCGTACCCGGTCAACTACCATCTCTCCCAATTTGCCACCTCCCATAACATTCGTAATTTTGCTGATAAAAGGATTGGAAGTCAATGCTCGACCCTTGATGAACGAAAGCCTCTCCTTGATCGCGGCTGACCCCTTCAGCTCACATAGGCAACGAGGACAGTGACGTACAGCCGCCGTTCCCTCCTCTCTGCCTCCTGCGACTCTCCGCAGCTTCCCATTCCTGACGTCCGCGATTTTGTTTAGCAGTTTTCGAACAAAAGCTAAGCGATGACTCAACAATGGACGCGATATTTCTTCCAGTGGCTCAGAATTCAGATCATTCACAGCGCGAAATCTGTTAAGAGAATATCTAGAATTGCAAACCGTTCTATTTTACTCAGAAACAGAGAAGTGTGCTCTGGCTCTGTGCTCTGTCCGGAAGTTCTGGGCTCTTCGAGAAGGAGAAGTCGAAAATCCGCTATTGGTCGTTTCTTGAAAAAATGCAGTGGAACGTACCAAAGCCCGTAGCCAGAAGCGAGTGGGAACCGTAAGAAATACTGCTGACCTTCAGAGAGACTAGTTGCAATCTGAGCATTCTCTCAGAGTTTTGGTACTGGAACCTCCAGCAGCAACAGATAAAATTTTGTTCATATTCGTTTGATGGATTGGTTCTCAACGGCGTGGTCAGAAATGCAAAATAATGGAAAAAGCATTGCAACATCTTTTGGAAAGAAGGAAGATGCAGCCCGAATGCCTCTACACAAGTTGAAGAATGATCAGCATCTAACAAAACGGTATCAACTGCAAGAAAAAGGAACTTCTTTCCGTCGAAACGTTGCACGAAATACTATTCTTCACTTGCTCGAAGAACGTATGAGTGTATTTGGCGCAGTCATCGTAAGGTTTTTTCTTTGGATTATTTGCTCCCCAAATAGAGCTAACCTGCAGCTGCTAGATCTTCCTTTGAGACTGCAGGCATTCAGGACATCCCCAAAGGAGGCCTCTCCTCTCGATTACTCGATTCTTTCAGGAAGAAATAGCTGTTAATACTCAAATAACAACTCCAAAGGGAAGGAGCTACCTCCGCATAGCTCGAAGTCGTACAAACGTCATCAATCAGGTAATTTACAAGCTTGTTAGTCTGCAACCACCCGCCGATCTATAACACATCTTATCTTCTAGTTCGGCACACTGTATCACATGCTACAAGGTCGCCTATCTGGTATTTGTAGTTGACTACATTTCTTGAAGGAATTTCATCACTCCTCAAGTGCACTAGGAATTAAACTTTCCGTGGGAGCATTTATCTCTTGGTTTTTAGAACTTTACATTTTTTGTTACAATGGCCAGATCATGTCCAATTCCTTTTATTTCATACAACAGTCAATTCACATGTTCAATCCAGCATCAAATTTGTGATATTTGCCCGAATATGTATTGTAACGATATTCAAAAGAAACATTCTCCATTGCTGCCTATCCATTCACTTCTTCAAGCTTTCATGGTACGCGCTTTCAATTTCCTTTATCTTCTTGCGAGCATCCTAAAAGAAATATCAAGGCCTCAGTTAGGGATCCACGAGTGATCTTTCTCGTCTCTGGCCGTGTCCGTGATCTCCGGCAGGCCAGTTATAGTCTTCATCCTACGCCTCCCTGTTGACTCGCTCCACCCCTTGTGCCACTGGTCTGCGAAGAAAATGCCCGCAACCAGGGAGCACCTTCTCTCGTAATCTGTGCTTGTCGACCTCGTTACTTGTTCTCAACTAGCGCATGCTTACCCTAACAAGGAGAGCCTCCAGAGTGAAAGCTAAGTCAATTTAAGATGCGTTTGAAGGATGCTGCTGGTGTGATAAGCGATTACATCTTAAATGTTTCATAGTTCTACATCATAATGGTTTATTATCATTGTCAGTAGCAAACAAAGTTACTTCATGTGAACAAGAAAAAAATTTATGTTAGCGACCCAATAGAATGATACAGTGCAAATACTATCCATTGGGAGGTAACTCAAATGCATGTACAAAAAGGCTAGTTTTAAATACTAAAAGCATTAATCTGTACAAATTCTTTCCTGTGAATACGCAAGCCCATAATAATAACAATCCCATGTGTGCGAAAAGGCTGGCCACACCGGGGACCGAACCGCAAAACCCGCTTGGTGCGCCCTAGAGGCGACTTCACTACCACTACGCCAACCAACCGCATCGGGTTGGGTTGCAGCAGCGCGCCATGAACTTCGCGCTCACGCACCCACATGTTTTTTTCGACCACAGAAGAGCACCCCGAAAAAAGTTGCTATGGTTTTGGACTACCCATACGGGACCCTACATCCTGTAAAAATTGCATCGCAAAAGCTCACCGCCACTTCGGAGGCTCCCCTTGTAAGTTACGGATAAAGCCTCCTCCTGTCGTAACGCCTCACACTAAGGCCAGACTCCCGATTTTAAGGTAGTTTTAATGGAGAGCCGGCCAGCTTAGATTAGCACCCATACAAAACCAGACAGATTTCTACGCGCGCGATGAGCTCATGTGTACCATGAGATGAGGGGAACGTGATAAAAAATGGTTAAAAATAGGAGTACGGTGGACAAATGTAAGGTTATAACAAAGCAATAAACAACCTCGAGTGCAATCCAGCCACCAAGCGATGCAAGGCGAAAAGCAAGAGCCATAACTACGCAGAAATGCACCTTTTTATGAAACGCGCCCGGTCGTGCCCTGAAATCTTCATTAGGAACCCTCTCACTCTAAGAAATAGGGCATTCAGTACATCTGAAGGTGAGGACGAAAGCAGCTCTCAAAACATGCCTTGCACACCTCTTCGCAAGGTCCTCCACGTCGAAGCACTCCTTCTTCTCAATCTCCTTCATAAGGATAGTAGACACCCACACCACAGGCGCTCTGCAAGTCCAAATGCATCCGCCTGCACTTTGTTTCGCACGGGGGCACACCTCACCTCCCGAGAGCGTCGTAGCTTTGAATGACGACGGGCGGAATGTAGTTGTCCACAGACTTCCTCATCACCTAAGCACCTTCTGCATAACGTAGCAGCGCAGCAGCTTCGCGAACTGCTCACCTGAATCTCCCTCTTCGACAGGCCATGAACGAACGGCCCGAGACTGTCAAGGTCGGGCCACGCGTCATATTCCCATGCGTTGAAGTGCATAAGAGTAATCTGAACCAGGCTTATTGGGGATTTCATTACTCCGCTCATTCCTCATGCAGCTTAATACTCTAGAAATACGCAGGATGGAACAAGCTGATAGTCGAATTACTTTCAGTTGAGAGGTCGTCACGCATTTCTGCTTCAGCTCTTCCTAAGCAAAGGAGGAGCTCAGTCGCCACGCAGCACTAGGCATTCGAGTATCCCAAGCACTCCTCGATCCTATTGGTAACTTTGAATGATTGACAATGACTTAACCACTTGTATAGTGCTGCAATCGAGAAGTGCTCCTTTCAGTGCGCAGTTCTACCCCTCTACCCCATAAATTTGCTTCACGCTTCTGTCTCAACCTCATTCTACTAGCTGCAGGTTCCTATCCATCCACTTTGCTAAACAGGATTCTTTGTCATTTTCCAACGCTAGAGATGCTAGGGATGACGTTCTGCTCAACAACGACTGTGGTAAGCCGTGCGAAATGGGTTTTGCAGCAACACTCCGGTGTTTGAGAAAGATTACGTGTTTGGAGTTCGTTAAATTCTGAAAATGCGTTCTCAAAAAACTGGATTTAAAAACAGGACGGACTAGAAACTCACTGGTCTCCATTTCTTCTGCTCGTCCTGCTCTTGTTCTGGTGCTGTCTGTGCCATGGACTGAAAAGATCTCGTTGAACCGGGGGTGTACTGTCATAGTGACAAACTCTGGAAGACGTCCAAAGGAATTCTGTGTGACGATGCTACCGGCCTTTCCATGTATGGCTGATTTCTCTTCATTTTTCCATTGAATTTTGCCTCTGCCCCTCTTGTGAGCACTGTCGGCTCGAAGGGCAATAACTTTGCCACCGAGGCTCATCGAGCCGCAGAACCAAGCAAGAAATGGCAGTACCCATGTTCGACTCTCTTTAAACCATGAAATGGTCTGGTCTTTCAATAGATTTGCTAAGCTCAAAAATAGGTTGTTAATCAATTGACTATGTAGCCGCACTTGTGGATCCCGTAACTGTGTGACTTGTCCAGCCGAAAAGGGAGGCTATTGCATCGTGTCGGGTGTATTCCATCTGATCTCCTTGTCAAACTTGTGGCCATGAGTACATCGGCGAAACCGGCCGTCCTGTGCATGTGAGGATAAAGAAGCACCCGGATGGGAAGGATCAGCTTAGGGCACTCATTGCCCTAGGATACTGAAGAAACAATTGTCTGGATTTTGGCGCTGAGATGAAGGTTCTGGGGCGCCAGCCTCACTCGCGAAGCGCTTGAGGCGTTCTGAATTTATCCCAGAGACCCCAGGGCCAACCGGGAGGAGGTAATGCATTTATGTATATAACGCAGGACCTCAAGCCCTATCTCTGCGTCGCATTCTAAACTAGGGCAGCTGCTATCTCGTATCCCTGGTATACCATGTGTGGCTTCCGCTGGTCTTTAGCGAACTATGGTGAGATACGATACTTGTATTTTCCCCATTGACCAGACTTTCAAAAATTTGACATTGAATTTTGTAAGATTTAGCAGATATTTGTAGATAAGGCGATCCAGCCGAAACGTTAGCCAACAAAGCCGCAACAACTTTGTGGCGAGCTTAGCAAAACTATACAAAGGTGGAACTAACCATAAGGCAGTTCGCAAAAAAGAAAGTGCCCCTTACCTTTGAAATTGTGGTGTCAAGAGTAGAATCGGTGCTCGTCATTCGTAAATCATAAATGACATGTCCTTTCATCTCCGACTTTTTTAGGCACTCTATGACGAAGCGGTTTCCTTCGATGCTCATCTTCTCGCCTTCCTTGCTCGGCCAGTATGGGTAACACACATTATCATCCGACTCGCTCAGCTTCTCACTGAGGGACACGCAAATCTTACAGCCGTCCTGAACGTGCGCCATCAATCGCCGCCTTACATTGAAAAGCAAGGAAGAGAAGCACAGCAAATCTAATGAGCGCAGTAGCTCAGGCGCCAACTCTGGTCGCTGCCTCCTGGCATAAGCAGCAGCTGTTACAAGCCTTCACGTACCCTCCAAATCATCCGCCAGTAGTCCCGGTAGTTGTCTTTTGTCGGGGCCTGCGAAAGGATGTAGTCGTCGCGCTCGCAGCACGCATATGTCGCGGGGAAGTAGTCGGTTTCGCCCTGCTTCGTCTGAAAACGGCTTCCGATCAGAAGCACCATAATGATCGCAGATGATTATGGTATGACGTTCTCCCCTCAACCGTCTACGCTCATTAAGCTTTGCCAGATGACATCTCTTACGTTCCCCTTGCGAAGCGACTAAAGAAGTTATATTATAGGAAGCTGACGCTTGGAGGAATGTTAGCGCGTAAATTCAACGTTATCATTTCCTCTGCCCACGGCATCCTCACTCTAACGCTGCATATTGCAGCGCTTCTGAAGTTGAACGGAACATTGATGATTAGCCAAGGCGATGACGCAAAATAAAGTATGTTGTGCTGTTGAAGATGTCGGGTGTGATGCCATCACAAACCATGCATGAGAGCAGGCGCTTGTTAGTAATCCAACCTATCATCGGTAACCTGGAACTAAATTAAATGAAGAGCTTTCCTAAACTAGAGTATTCAAAATTCTCCGTCTTAAAAATAAAAACAATGGCGATTTTTTTGAAATTCAAAATTCCTTCACATCAAGCTTGTTGATACATTAAAGGAGGCCAATAAAGTGACTGGAGCTTTTCGATGTGCCTCATTGAGTGTCGCATGAGTGCCGCTTCCGAAGCACTGCAGTTGCTTCCCAAATTCCAGCGAGTCTCTGAGTACGCCGAAAACAGCAAAAGCTCCTGGCGTCCCAACATTAAGGTGAGCAGCTCACCAGCGCAGGAGGGACACACTATAGTGCTCATTTCCTCTAGACTAGGGCCGTCTCGTTTCCTCATTCCGATGACCGGCCCGTCGGCATTTAGCCTTCTATGTGTAATTCGCTGGATGACAAGGATGAGACTTATCTCCTGTCGGAGCTGCAAAGTCCGGTTCGATGTTGAGTTCGCCGGTTGCATTAGGCTGTCGCAAATTTAATCTCCGTTAAAGGTATGTATAATTTTTATAGTTTTTATAGTTTTAGTTTTGTATAGTTTTTTTTTACCCTAAGCCATTCTGCCTCAGGAGAAGCCACACATACCGTTCAGCAGGTATTTTCCTGCTCTTTCAAAAATACGTATGTGGATGTCACTCTAATTTTTCTAGCCGACCTTTCCAGGGCTCCGTAAGATCATGAACCGACGCAACTATCGAGTCAACATGCTTTAGGAATTTAAATTGGAACATTCAGCGGCAGAGACATCCCGTAACCTTAGAAGCGCTTTTGAGACGGACTGTCCTTGCGAACAAACGGTGAGGCTGTGCTTCGAAAAATTCGCCTCTGGCGATTTCGATCTCGAGGAAAAACCGGGTCGCGGGCGCAGGCGTCGCTTGACGACGAAGTGTTGACGAGGGCCTTCGAAGCTAGTCCGGAGAGGAGCACACGTACGTTAGCAGAGGACCTTGGCGTACATCATACTGTGTACGGTAGCAGGACATTTGGCGAGAATCGGCCAAGTGAAGAAGATGTTGAAGTGGGTTCCTCATGAGCTGACCGATGAGAAGCGTCTGGCACGTTTCGACACTGCTCCAACCTGCCAGTTCGCTTTAAAAATGAGCCTTTCGTATACCGTATTATAACTGTATATGAAAAATGCGCTCTTTGAGATAACAGGAAACGGGGATTTGTCTGAGTAGGTAAGGATGCTCTTCCAACATCCTTTCCTAAACCCGACCTTCACTCTAAAAAAGTTATGCTTACTTTGTTGTGCTGTAGTAAAGGTGCATCCATTACAGCTTTTTTCAACCTAGTCAGACAGTCACAGCAGAGTCTTACAGCTGTGATTTAGAAAAAAGTATGAGAAGTTGCAAAGTTGTGGCCGGCAGTGGTAAATAAAGGAGGGCCGCTCCTGTTACAGGACAATGCAAGACCAAACACCTCACAAATCACTCGGCGAAAATTAACTCATTTAGGTATAGAACCTCCCTCACCCAACATATTCTCTCGATCTTTCACTGACTATCACTTTTCCAAGCCCTTGATTCTGATTTGCACCAGAAACAATTGACTAATTTGGTTGATCTTGAATGTGCCCTCTTTGATTTCGTTAATATCAGTTTCTGTTATAAAGGGTTAGATACATTGCCTGTTCGTTGGCAAAAATGTACAGATTCTTGTGGTCTTTACTTCGATTAATGAAAAAAGTTGTGTTTAAGTTGAATTATAGCAGTTCGAGGTAAGCGGTCCGTTTCGGCGATTAATTTTGCGACAGCCTAATACTTCCGAAGGCATTGCTCCAGCGTTTTATTCCTGATTTTCAGCATCTTTAACGTGGTAGCCGTGCAGGCCCACGTCTTCGTCGAGTAACAGAGCTCAGGGAGAACTATCGAGTCGGATATGTTTGCTATCAATCGGGGCCCGTGAAATAGTCTGTGAGAGGTCCGAAAGCGGCCCGTGCAGCTCTTCGCCTCCCATCCGTCTCCCCTTTCATATCGTTCTTCATGTTCATCGAATGTCCGAGGTACACACACTACGATGTCTCGGTTAGTTGGGAGCTTTCCAGTTGAACTAGCTCAGCAAGCATCTGCTTCAGCTGTGGAACGCGAGAAGAAGAGAACCATCAATTGCGGGACAGCTTCGGCCCTGTCGCACCACTTCGCAATGGGAACAGCAAGGGGCGAAGGAACGCATAATTGTCGTTTTGCATTCAGTGTAGCAGTCGGATAGTGCTCTCACGTAGGACGAGCCCACTTATTCGATAAGCGCAGACACGATGGCGTTCGTTCCAACTCCGCGAATGCTGTCTCGTAGTCGACGAAGGTGAGAATAGGGGCATACGGTATTCCCGGCAAACCTCAATGATCCTCAAGATGGTCTGGATGTGATCCCTGTAGCTGAACGCCTTGCGGAAAACAATCTGCTGCACAGTTCGGCTTCATTCATTCAGTGTCCTTGATATGCATGCAAGAAAAATCTTCGTGAAGAGCAAAACGGTACGCGGTGTCTCCTTTCAGTCAGAGATTCATTCCTTTTGAAAGCAGGATGTCATGTGGACGCGAGTACGACGTGTCGCTAATATACTTCATCTCAATGAAGATCGAAGACCGGCCTAACAAGGAGAGGGCCTGAGGCGTATGTCTGAACGAGGTGAGCGAGTCATATAGGGAGAATCCTCACCCCTCAATTAGTATAAAAATGTGTTTATTTTTTGGCAAGTCGTTAAACCCAAGGAGTTGGAGTCACAATGGAATACGGCGCATCACCAGTTAGGGGTCTTGTACGCCGCGATGTCTCTGCCGCAGAGCGGCTCGGAGAGCAGTGGAAGTGGGGTGCTTCATGCGAGGAAGGTGGGGATTTTGTTTTCGTGCGCTGCTGCTGCGCTTTTGCGTTTCGACTGACTGGTTGAGATTTGGGAGAGCCTGACGACTATACCATTTTCAGACATTTTTATGCCTAATTTTCCGCTGAATGCTGTGGTATTCAACATGATGATGTATAAATGTTCAACATCAGTGTTACACAACTGCAAAGTGCAGGAAGCAGCACTGGGCACAATACGGACAACGTATAAAGGCTACAGGCTCCTCACAGTCTGTTTCCATACATGGACCAATGAGGAGACCACGTTGTGACGTCGGAGGTTGTTCAAATGAGAAACGAGGTGTGCGGATTCCGCAAAATAAGCTAAACGACATCTTTCCCTCATGTCTGCCTGTCACCTGGAAATCAGAGGTCTGCTGAAGGTTTTTTTAACCTAACAAAACCGTGCAAAGATGCAGCAGCGCACAAGAATAGAACCCCCACCTTCCTTGCAACCCCACCTCCATTGGGCTCCGAGCCGCTTGCCGAAAGATCATCGCTGGCGTACAAGATCCCCAAACTCGTGATGCGCCGTATTCCATTGTGACTTCAAGGACCCCCTACTCCTTGGCTTTACCGACTTGGCAAAAAATAAACAGATTTTCATAGTAAATGAAGGGTGAGGATTCTCCCTATATGACTCGCTCACCCCGTTCAGGCATCCGCTTCAGACACTTGTAAATGCTGAGCCACTCTTCATGCTCATGATTGAGACTGAAGCTCCTGAAAAATCGAAGCATCGAAGTCAGTCTTTCACCACTGGGAATACGGAGGCTTATCGTTAGACACAGGAATAGATGAGCGAAAGAAGTCGTGCAGAGCGACAATGATGATCGATTTTTTGTACTGCCCCCCTCCCCCCCCCTCCCCAACTCCCATTGCGCCCAAAAAAAGCACAGAATCGTTACGTATTGTAACAACAACGTCTGACAATTCAATCAATAAACAGCAACGGTTCTATTAGGTTGGTGAAAAAGTCTTGCACCAGAGCGTGTTTTATTCAAAATTTTATTGCTTCTTTTGTGAGCGACTTCAATCTACAAAGTAACTATCATTTGCGTCTACAACCTTCTGCCATCTGATGGGGAGATCACGAAATTCTTTCTTCCAGAACGAAGTCGGCTGTGACTCGAAGAAGTGCGCCACCTCGGTTCCCAGTTCGGTTCGGTCCTTGAAGCACCTGTCCCTGTTGCTTGAGGGCTCAGAAGAGGTGGTATTCCGTTGGCGCAAGATCTGGCGAATACATTTGGTGGGGCAGCACCTCCCATCTAGGCTCCTGCAACTTTTGGCGAGACCACCTTAGAACGTGGGAGCGAGCATTCTCGTGAAGGTCGTTTCGCCAAAAGTTGCAGGAGCCTAGGTGGGAGGTGCTGGCCCACCCAACGTATTCGCCAGAGCTTGCGCCATCGGACTGCCACCTTCTCCTAGCTCTCAAGCAACACCTGAGGGATAGGTGCTTCAAGGACCGAACCGAACTAGAAACCGAGGTGGCGCACTTCTTCGAGTCACAGCTGACTTCATTCTGGGAGAAGGGATTTCGTGATTTCCCCAACAGATGGCAGAAGGCTCTAGATGTAAATGGTAGTCAACTTGTAGATTGAAGTCGCTCACAAAAGAAGCAATAAAATTTTGAAAAAGATACGCTCTGGTGCAACACTTTTTCACCAACCTAATAAAATACAGCCGTGAGCGCTTAGAACAAGGGTTTAATCAACAATCGTCTTCCACAAGTGGGTACTTTTACGATCCGTGGACACAGACAAGGCAATGTACTTCATAAACATTTGCAAACGTCCTGACTGGTTCAGAAACGTTACATATTCTCGTGTTTCTGTTACTTATTCCGATTTCGCTAATATAGTTGTTTTGTATGAAATGAATGAGTTCACTATATGGCAATACTGAGCATAGTCAGCTCTTATAAAATCCTACTATATACAGACAAGCGAGAACGGTCGTTTGTCTGTGTGTGAGTGAGTGCGTGTGCGTGTGTGTGTTTTTTTGTTTGCACAGAAGTACTGAAGGAGTGTGTTGGGAGAAGTACGGGGGCGGGAGGGGGGAGGGGGGGGGGGAGGCGGGGGGTCGTAGTTGTCACCAGTTGTCAACTGTTGAAGTTGTCGACAGGCGTCCATGTTCAGTCGACATGTCATCGATGTCGCGTAAAGGAGGTGCGGATTGGGAAGAGATGTCCCCCACCTCCTTCAACATGCGTCCGGGTTTAGAAGAGGTGTCAGCGAGGTGGGTCAACAGGTGTCTTGGTTCAGAAGACGTGTCACCGATGTCCCACCAAGGACGTTCGGGTTGAGGAGAAGTGTCACCGATGTCGCGCGAGGGTTCCGGATTCAGACGACGTG
>OX377201.1:73135358-73180759 GCA_947396885.1 Heligmosomoides polygyrus polygyrus | reverse complement strand
AATTTCGGTGGACCACTACGGGAAGATCCAGTGAGCAAACGGCCTATAAATGCATGGGCGAGCAGAACGCTTAAGGTACTTTACGATGATATGCTCACAACTCCTCAGCTGCCTAAACCGCCTTAGCCCCAGCTGCCATTTTAGGACGGTGGACTTAGCGTTGAAGATTCCTGCGCCCTTACTCGCCCATGTTTGAGTTTTCAACACTCCCAATAACACAATATTAGCTTCAGCACGAAAAGCTCTATCGAATGGTGTCACTCTCAACCAATTCCGGAAAAAGCGATTTTTTGACATTTCCCACCTGGGCCGAGCCTGCGCGGACGATGACGTCATAGAAAATCGATACTTTCGAAATTGGCCAAATTTTCTCGTTCAAAATCATCTAGGGGTTATTTTGAGCGCTGATTACGAATACGACGTCCGTTTTTGAAAATTTCTTTGATTTCGGTAGGTTACCTGCCGCTTGAGGGTGGTCGGGTCAGGATCACCATTCACCCTCAGTCATCAGTTTGGGTGCCTTCTACCATAATCAGCCAAATGGACTTTTTCATCGCGTTAGACACCCCGAATAACTCCTACCCTTAGATGAAGTTTGAGCAAAATCGGTGACCCTGACACAACCACCCTCAGTTATCCAGAAGAAAATCCAAAACTTACCGAAATCGGAGAAATTTTCAAAAACGGACGTCGGATTCGTAATCAGCGCTCAAAATAACCCCTAGATGATTTTGAACGAGAAAATTTGGCCAATTTCGAAAGTATCGATTTTCTATGACGTCATCGTCCGCGCAGGCTTGGCCCACGTCCTCGATGGGAAATCGTCGAAAAATCCATTTTTCTGAAATTGGATGGGAGTGACACCGTTCGATAGAGCTCTTCGAGCTGAAGAGAACGGTGCCATTGCAAGAGTTGAGAGCTCAAATCTAGGTGAGTAAGAGCGCAAGAAACTCTAACCGCTATCTTACGCCGCTCTAAAATGGCAGATGAGGGCAAGGCAGTTCAGGCAGCTGAGGAGCTGTGAGCATGTCGTCGTAAAGTGCCTTCAGTGTTCTGCTAGCGTACGCGCTTGCATGCCGTTAGCACGCCGCGTCTTCCTGCAGGGGTCGACTGAAGTCGGAAAAAATCGTGTAACACACGGCTAACCTGCATTTTCGCGCCGCTATAGTTTCGCTTGTTTAGAAGCTATAACGCTGCACTTCCGCGAACTATTAAAGCTTTCTACTGCCTACAAAATCCACGAGCCGCAGCCGGAACGATTCGATCTAGACAGAGTTATTGCGCTCCGAACACACTCGCGCGTGCAATTTGCGAGTGGTCGCGCCTACTCGATTGATAGGTTCGATTCTATATGCATTGTTTACGGCGCATTCCAACGGCGAGCTGAACAGTTTAGGAGCAATTTATGAATAGGGCGGCTGGGAATTTTCGATAAAACTCCCGAAACGGTCACTCTACAGGCTCTCGCGCCCACTCGATTGATTGGCTCCAATCTATATGCATTGTTCACGGCGCACTGCAAAGGCAAGCTGAACAGGCTAGGAGCATTTCCTAAGCAGAACGGCTGGAAATTTCTATAAAACTTCCCAAACGGTCACTCTTCAGGCTCTCGCGCCCACTTGACCTCACTCTACGAGTGATCGCGCCCACTCGACTGACAGGTTTGATTCTATATGCATTGTTCACGGCGCACTCCAAGGACAAGCTGAACAGTCTTAAGGCAATTTCTGAGTAGGGCGGCTGGAAATTTCGATAAAACTTTCCAAACTGTCACTCTACAGGCTCTCGCGCCCACTCGATTGATTATGTCCGGCCTATATACATTGTTCAACTTTATTGATTTATATGTCAAAAGATAGAGCTCGGCCTGCTGAGCTCAAATATATGGTTCTTTTCACAAGTGCTTGATTTTAAACAAAGTTATATAAAAAAGCCGCTTTGGAACGCTCCAAAGCGGCTTTTTCGGGAATTGACCAAAAGACATGCGCGGTACTGTACCTGCCCAGACTTTCTCCTATCTGGGGTTGGTGAATTGGTACCAGACTTGTTTGGGAAGGATAGAGCGCTGAATTCTTCATCGGCTGGCCACCACAAGTGATTAATTGGCCAAAAACGCACGCAAATCGTCTCCACGACATCCCATAGAGATATAATGCGTAGCGCATCCCAAAAAAGACTGAGTAACACCGTTCTCTATCTTTATCATTTAATGCATTTTGGAACTAGAAATTTTTACGCCGAACTCCCAAGCACGTCAACGAATCCACAAAGATAATCTCCTCGTAAGATGTGCCTATCCTCACGTGGCGCTGCTTATGCCAGAATACTTTTGCCCGCCATCTGGAAGAGTTGAAACGGAGAGAATGCTTTCGGCCGCTGGAAGTATTTTAAACGATTTTAGAAAAACGCTAATAACAAAAACTAGGAAAGCTACTTTCTCTTAACGTTAACACGATGACGACGTGTCACACCTTTTCGGCAGTGTGGGACCGTGCGACACGCTGTCGTGTCATGGTCCAGAAGTTGCAAAAAAAAAAGAATTGGTCCTACGCACCAGGCACTGGAAAATCGTGTGTTCGACAACAATTTAGCATTCCATTGATAGGCTTTTATTTATATTTTTATTACTTATTTCTACACTTAATGGGCTGGTGCCCGCATCGAGGTTGCATATGCTCATAAAACAGTCAGACAAAAGAACTAGGAAAGGGGGAAATCCGGGTACCAGCCTGATCGCACGTTTTAAGATGCCTTGTCGGTGATCATCTTGCATGATAATTCCATCACCTCTCCTATTCCACGCCCTGTAGATAACTTGTTGCTGAAAAAAATTTATTTTTCTGTGTTTGTTGATGTTGGATTGTTTATATTACACTGCAGTGTTGCACTCCATTCCATGAATTTTAGCTGCTGATCTCTTGAAGTTGAAACTTATAAGGTTTTCCTTGATTTTTCTCACTTGAAATAATGGTTTGCAGCTAATTGCAATTTTTAACGAAATTTAACGATTTACCGGAAATTTAACGAAGATGTTCCGTTAAAAATTTCGTTAAAAAAATTAACGCACAGAACTTTGTGTGCACCCCTGGTGCCGACGTTCCAAGTCCGAGCAGGATCCACGCTCGACTTCGCTTGCCGGCCGGCCGGCGCATGGCGTCGGAATCGGCCGTCGCCACTTACGCCGGCCATTTCGACGGTGCCTTCTCGCGTGGCGGTAATTCCGCATTTTCAGCCGCTTCGACCTCGGACTGACTGACCGGCCGTCCTTAATATGCGTCGCCTCGTTTCGCCACGGCCGAGCAGATTTCCAGGCGCCGCGGAACCCATTTGGGAGGGGACGAGCCTAAGCGGCTCCGTTTCCCCTCCATATTTGCACTTTTCTGCCACACCGCCCATTAACGACCGATTTTCTCGTGTTGCGAACGGAGTTTTAGTCAGCTGCCGACCTTGTGGAATTCCAGCAGGAATTACTGACACGACCGCTCTGACATGCACAGCAACATCTTTCCAGATATAGTGGCCTTCGAAAACTCATTCAATCCCTTCTGATCAGCGCGCAGAGGTTTTTTTGTAACCATTTGTTGATTCAGCTAGATCCTCACTCCATTCACGCCGTTATTACATGTAATTTATTTTATTTATTTATTTATTTATGTGCTACGCCACTGAGGGGCGTGCTGAGGATTTTAACAATAAAAGACAAGGTTAGTAAGGACAGAGTAGTGGGCGAAAAAAAAACTTAGCAAGAAAAACCAACAATACCAAATACTGGTTAATGGCAATACAACATTTGAAATAAAAGCAAAGGCTCAACGAAATGCGTTTTGAGTGTTAAGCATTACTCTCAGTCGATCCAACGGTAGGAAAACTATATCTATATGTGGATTCTACAGAAAAAACCATTCCAACCAGATCACGCTTAGATGCGACGGGAGCTGCAAGGTAATCATGGTCCTCTTTTGCCAAGAGACGAAAATATTTTTCGCGATTTTCCTACGATTCTGAAATAGGGTTATTGCCTTGTGTAGTGCTACTTTCTTCTTTTTTGAGTTGTCTCACTTCATGCCAATCCGTTTTTTGGACGAGATATAGACAGACACCACAGTCCATACATTTGCAAGCACCTGTTTCTTAATTGCACGTGGTAATACATTCAAACTCGACAGCTACTTTCACGAAAATAATATATTCGTCCTTTCGTGAGGGGAACAAAGGATCAGGCGAGAGACGTACATCTGAAAATGTCTGTCGTAGGGTCCGATAACGTCACTGTCATCGGATACCCTTTTCTATCCGTGATCGATGCTTGTAGTTGCTGGAAATGCTGTACGAAGCATACTGTAGACCTAATTTCCATGCTGGGAGATTATTCAGTTGGCAAACGATCCTAGACAAGTTTTGAGCAGCAGTTGAGCCATGACATGCAGAACTGAGCCTATCAACAACGTTTTCGAGAACTGGAAAGATTCCATTCTGAGCTGATCACTGCTAAGAAATGTTTCACGTTTCTCTATATCATTAGAGGTCGCTATTATTTTATTCATGTTTACAGCTACCCGTGGGTTAGAAATAGAGATGAACGAGGTTTTGCACATGTGTTCCCATTCTATAAAACACCATGGAAGGCTCCAGCTAAAGAGCAGTCAACGGCCTAGGGTCGGAGCTGGGCAGGAGGAAACGAGCGGCTTGGGGAGCTTTGAAGAGCGCCGAAGAAGTCGTGAAGAAGACGAAGAACGACCGGCTCCGTGTCCACCTATTCGACTCCACTGCTCTTCCTGCGCTCAGAGACCATACGAAGGCTGGTGAACACCCGATCATCGTCGCGCAGCGTGGAATCGAGAGGACGATGCTCTGCGTTACATGATTCACGCAAGTGAGAGAAGGCTGCCGAAGTTTTGAGCTTCGTCGATGTCGATGATCATGGCCAAGTCATCAAAAATTGGGTGGGCCAACCACATAACGCGTTTCGCAGGCATCCGCTGGACGAGAGCAGTCGTCACCCAATTTCGCAGGATATCGAAGGGACAGCTGGACACCCACCAACTTATTAGTCGGAGGTTGTTCGTGGAAGCTGTATACCAGAAGAGCAGTTTGATGATCCTCGAATGAGGAGGATCCATCAAGCCATTCTGCCACGAGAGAGCGGCGAATGGTGTAAATAAAAAATATATGCGAAGCAACTCACTGGTGCAGTGCATTCGAGTGATACGGAATACCTCGGAGGGAATTTGAGGGTGTGTGCGACATAGAACCTGACTTGCCGTAACCGGTTGATGGATAAGTCAGTGTAGTCTGCATCCAGGATGCTTGCCTTATACGAAACCCATACTATGGATCAATTTGGAGAGGAAGTGAGAGCAGTTGCCTCCCTCGCTCCCACTGTATTACATACACATTGTTTGATAGGATGCCGTATGCCAGCCGAAACCTGGAAACTACTCAAAAATGCATAAAACCATAACGAACCTACGTTCGTTAGGATTCGATCTGAATCTTTGAACTTCTGTCAAAGTATGGAGACATTACAGCTTCAGCTTTATCTATGACATGCAGAGTTATTTTGACTAAATTTTTCCTGCATGGAGACCTCGAAGGTTGTTCATAAGATGTTTCTCTAGTACTGCTTTCTGTTTCTTTAACATGTTTATGTAATTGTATATCTTAAATTCTTACCGTGCTCTTTTCTTTCACTCACCTTGTCAGCGATACTTATGCTGTATAGTTCATAAACAAATAATTCGACAAATAGTGAAAGCACTGAGAGCCTTGGCTACTCCTGTGATGAGGCAGAGTACGGAATGTGCCATTAATCACGTGTGTAGAGAGCGAGGCTCCATTTTTTTGCTGAGCAAGAACTCCATTTCCAATAGCTCAGCAAGTCACTAGATTTCTCGTGTGGTTTACTACACTTCTGAATTGTTCTCTAACAAAACCTCTGAACTGTTCTCTTCTGTTCTCGTATTGTGCTCCATCGGACATTGCCCTCCGTCAGCTTTTGCATCCTCCGAAAAGTCACTTCTCTTCTGCCGCAACGCGCTCTATCTCCGTCGCTTCGTTTCAGTCCCATGCCGTTCGCTGGCTCTGTAGTCCATAAGAGTCGCAAGTAATCGGTTTGTTTGCGGGCGACATGCGGTTGGAGGAAATCGTCGCCGGTGTATTGTCTCCGTAATACGAACGGCCTTCCCGAGGATGATAGCAGTAGATTGATGGCAGGTAGACAGCGTTACCGGGCGTACAAAAACGCGGGCGGTGCGTTCGAATGGCACTTTTCTCAGCAGCCCTTGGGAGTTTTATCAAAGTAGCATTGCTGCTGGGATGGAACCGAGCACCCGCGGAAGGCGAATAATGTTACCTATTAAGCTAAGGGTAGTGTTCATAGGGTTGCCTATTTAGAGTTCAGTGAATGAGAATAGCATCGAAAAAAAAAAACATACAGAACGAGACTATTGCAGACCACTTCATTTTATTAGCTTCCAATGCAAGCCCTCGTAGACGACCAAAGAACTGCTTACGTTCTGCTGCAAAATGATTTTTTGCTGCTGCATTTTCCTGTGTATTATTTTACCAGGAAAGGGTGTCAGGCATCTACCTGAGCGGCGAAAATGAATGTCTTTGCGAGATTCTTCACCTCCTAAGTAGTAGAAAAATATGTTCCATTTTACCTCCAGCTTCCTCCTCCTTCTAACCTTTTTCTTTGTACACAAGGGGCTAGGGACCCTCAAGGTTTGCTATGAGATCGTAGCGTCGGTGCGTGCACACGTGCTACGTATGTACATGCCAATGTTTTTATTTCGAAAAGGTGACGAAAAGCATTAGTGTGAGTGAAGTTCTTCATAGGTGAACGGCCAGGTGTTCGATTCCCGTGTCTTACCCGTTTTTACATTTTTTGTGTGTCGCTCGTCGAGATGATGAATTGTGGGTCATCTACCGTGAAAGTCGCTTCATTTGTCACAATTTCCGTGGAACGTCCTTTCCTGTCCACCATTTTTCTAGGCTGTACAAGGGCGTTGACCGAGAAACGAATCTCCACCTCAATCACTCCTTGGCTTCGCGCTTTCTCCCACCTGGAAGTGTAATCTTCGTGCTTACTACGTACTGTTCTCCATTAACGTCGTCATACAGTATGAGTATGAGCGTTACAAAGATAGTGTTAATGCAGCATGGAGCTGAGGGGTATCAGGTTGTCGTAGAAGGACAATTGCGACCGACCTCGGACATTTGCGACTGCCACGCAGGTTTGTTATGGTGGTATAACTTTTATTTCGGCCGACGTTTCGACACAACTCGTCTTTTTCAAAGGCCTGAAAGTACTTCGAAACCTTAGATCCAGAAACTCATTCCGTCAAAGGCATACTTCTTCACAACTCTAGTTACAATGGGTTCCCACGAATGTCAAGGAGTGCCCGTCTAGAGCATACCAAACTCACCGTTGTTCCACCAACGCTGAGAGGGGGGCTCAGCTATAAGACCATCAGTGAGCAACTGGGACCTACCATGCAGATCTATACTAGTAAGTATAGACTGTACAGTCTCAGAGCTCACACAATGGGATGAAAGGCAAGAAGTCGCTGGTTATTGAAATGCACTCGTTTCGGTTGTTCATTGCTGGATTACGCTCCCGAATCCAGAAAGCCTCAAGAGACTTTCTGGTACCGATTTCATCTTCATGTAGCAACACAGTGCATTTAATGTCAAAGTCGCTTCCGCCGTGGGCTTCTTGTCGATGTTTACCCAGTGGGGTTAACAAGCTTCGCTTCAATTTCTCGGCTAGGTGTTCATTGATGCGAACACTAATGGTAAGTACCCTTCCTGTTTCACCTATGTATAGCTCGCCACAGGTTAAGCACTGGATTTGATAGGCAACACCTTTTTGTGCGCAATCTCCATCTCTCCCAAATGGGCAGATAACGCAATTCCTCATCACACAAGTACGGTCGTAACACCTATTCCGAACAAGAAGCCGTTTGATGTTGTTTCCCGGTATGTTATCCAGGACAACATCGTCGTTTAGGTTTGCTCGCAATAGGCAACGGCGTACTTCTGCCGTGACGTTATCAGAGATGAAGGGCAGTTGAAGACAAATTTTGTCTTCGCGCAGATGTTCAACGTTGCCGTGTCGTATTCGATCACCTCGTCGTCGTGGTTCGTACCCGTTAAGAAGACGTGCAATATTAGAGGCCAACACACGTGATTCCTCTCGCTCCACAAGCCCCGTGCATACACCTAGTGCTGTTCTGTACATGTTACGGAGCACGGCACGCTTTACTGCTGTAGGGTGAGCAATTTGCTCCATATTCAAAAAATGTTGCGCAAAGCAAGGATGTACGGAAAACCTGCTGAAGCGCTTTACACGTACTACTTCCTACCTGAATGGCATCGACAAATCTGCTCAATAGAAATTGCAGCAGTAGTTCTGTCAACGAATGACAATAGTTTTCAGTCACATATAATATAAGGTTACTTCAAAGCTGATGTCGGACTTAGACCGCACAGCCTTCAATTTATGAAATGTCCTTTGACAGTGCAGCTTGGGAGTTCATATATGCCATTATTAAGTTGTTTTGAACACTTTTTAAACCAAATCGACGTTTTCCAAACAAGCCTGATGCGTTTGGAATTCAAATGAATCTCTTGCAAATTAAAAGGGGACATTACAGATGAAATCAAACACTTTCTAGGAAGGTTATAATATATAGATGAAATTCAATTCACTTTTTGAGACTCGAGAGGCTGGCCCTGAGGTTGTAAGCTCTCATCCGATCAAAAAAGTTAGGCGTTACTTGAACCCGCTCCTCCTGACAACCGGATTGGAGTGCTCATCGAAATGAATTTATGCAGCTCGAAGCTTTATCTGTTTTTATGACGGTTATCATTTTTGCGAAAGTTCGCATTCTTAACGTAGAAGACATTTCAGTTCAGAAGTTACTACCTGCACTTCAGCAAAGCAAAGCGAATTCTTCGCTGTCAAATGCTGTATTTTCTATCCGATCCCTATCCGTTTCAATGTAAATGTACACACAGAGTATATTCCTATTTGAAAGCCCTTTCGCTCTTTTTCTGGATCATGGTTTTAGGATGCTGTCTTACTCTGTGGTCTTACCTTATTACTTACCCACAAGGAACTCCTCAATATCTTCCAGCCATTTGTGACTTGACACTCTGCATATAATTTCTTCATTCAATTCCTTGAGGCGAAAACTGTACTATGTTATATGTTCAGTAGACATTGGATCCGACACCGATTTTCCGGATAATCGGATGATTCGGATAGGCCATTTTTTCAAACCCCGGATCTTCGGATGATTCAGATGAGGGCAATTTCGAAAACCCCGGATCTTCGGATGATTCAGATGAGGGCAATTTTAGAAACCCCGGATCTTCGGATGATTCAGATAACGCCATTTTCAGTCGAGCCGGATTTCGGATATCCGATTCGGATACAACCGGATAAGTGATATAATAGGGGCACGCAACCTCTTAAAAACGGAACACATCAGTAACTCCGCGTTTATTTCCTTGACCAATCGAAGTCACTAGCGCGCAAAGCAGCTTGGAGCGCCTCATCTTGAATTAAATGTCTATATGCCCTGGTAGCAAGGCACATGAATGCCCAGTTACATTATATCTGGCCTAGCTTAGTTCACCAATGTAAATGGAACACACCAGCGCTACGTAAAAAATGTCGTATTTGGTTGCCTTACGGAGTCAACCCACCATATATAGGAATAATCGCCACTCCTCAATTAGTATAAAAATGTATTTCTTTTTTGCCAAATCGATAAGCCCGAGGAGTAGAGGATCCTTGAAGTTACAGTGGAATCGGCGCCTCACGAGTTCGGGAGTCTTGTACGCCCGTAATACCGCCGGCGGGAAGCGGCTCGTAGCGCAGTGGATAGCGACGTTGCTCCATGAAAGGGAGGTAGAGGGTTCGACTTTTCTGCGCTGCTGCATCTTTGCATTTCAACTTATTGTTTGATTTGAGGTATTCTGACATCTGCACCATTTTAGATGTTTGCTGTGCAGTGTTTCCAGATGTATGTCGTGAGAGCAACTTTGTTGCCACTTGTTTATTACTGACCGGCTTTTTAACCAAAACTCAATTGGAAAGCTGTTCAACATAACGATGTATGAACGTTTAACATCAGTGATACACAGACACAAAGTGCATGGAACATAAGCACTGGTCACAATACGAGCAGCGCATAAAGGCTGCTGGCTCCTCACAGTTTGCTTCCATATATGGACAAATGAGATCGGCTCCATAGGCAAAATCCAATTGAAGACGTTCCCTTTCCTCTGAAACAAGAGTTCCAGCCGAAAACGTTATCATATGCCCACTGCTTGCCAGCCTTTCCACGTCTATCCGTTCATTTTGCGGATCCCAACCTTCTCCTGGTTTTCCACCACTTTCAGACGTTCGTCTTCGTTAACTTCAAGTTGACGTGCTTCGAAGTCCTTGGGTATGCTAGCCATCCGTTCGGTCAGGTTGGTGTCATTCCCATGAAGGCTGCTTATCTAAAGGTGGACCACACTTCAGCATGAGCAAGTGGATCACCACTCGAGCATCGGCGACTTTGTTGGTGTTAGGTTTTAGAGAACCTCTATCACGAAAAACTTGCAATGTCATGAACCATGTGATGTGACATGGGTGTTCGTAGGCCGGCCTGTCACAAGGGCCTGTCGCCTGCAATCGAATGTCCGTGTTCGGCTTAGCTCGCAGAGCGGGCAGTTTCCAGTGGCACCACGTGGAGGAACGGACATCGCCACGCCGCGTGACTCGATTGTAAGCGTTGAGCGCTTTGACGATCGATTGATGAAGATCGTTGTCGCCGCTAAGGAGCGACTCTACCACTTCTTCTCTGCGTATGCTCCGCAGACTGGCTGCTCCGATCAAGCCAAGGATGAGTTTTGGAACCTGCTGGATGAGAAGACAGCAGAGGTACCGTCGAAAGATGTCATCATATTCGCTGGTGACCTTAATGGGCACGTAGGTGCTACGAAAGACGGGTACAGCTGTCATGGTGGTTTCGGATACGGATCACGTAACGCCGATGGTGAGCGCATTCTTGAGTATGCGGAATCGCATAGTCTCACCATTGTAAACACCGTCTTCCGAAAACGCGACTCCCACCTCATCTCATATTATAGTGGGAGCTCCAAGTCTCAGATAGACTTTGTGCTTGTGAAGGATCAAGATCGGAGTCTTGTCATAGACGCGAAGATCGTGCCCTATGAGACGGTCGCCCCACAGCACCGACCGCTGATCTGCACTCTGAAGATTGTCCCTCCAAGGCTGAAGCAGGTCGAGCGATGCGGTGCTGCAAGAATCAAGTGGTGGCGAATGAGAGAGAAGGAAGCAGCTGTGATTTCTCGCGTGCGGTTACCGACAGTCACGACTGTCGATGAAACTTGGAAGAAAACGACCGACGCGATTCGTCAAGCTGCACAGTCGGAACTCGGCATTACGAAGCCTGGACGACGGAAGGTCGACAAGCAGGCATGGCTGTGGACAGATGACGTGAAAGCAAAAGTGCGAGAGAAGAAGTCGCTTTATCACGTGTTTCTCGGCGAAAAGACGGCCGATAACTGGCGGAAGTACCAAGAAGCGAGGAAAGCTGCAAAGAAGGCCGTGGCTGTCGCAAAAGCCACTCATTATGGAGATGTCAACGAGAAGCTCGGGTCACGCGATGGCGAGCGGTATCTGTACCGGCTTGCTAAGAATCGCCATCGGCAGACCGAGGATATTGAGAAGTTTTTCGGCATCAATGATGAGAACGGCCATCTTCTTACGGACCGCAAGAAGGCATTGAAGCGATGGCGCGACTACTTTGAGGAAATCTCTACAGTAGAATTTCCTCATCCAGCCATCCCTTCCACGGCTCCAACCCACGGCCCCGTGCAGAAGATCACCGTGGAGGAGATTGAAGCGGCTTTGAAGAAGATGAGGCCAGGCAAAGCGACTGGGCCCAATGACGTGGCAGCTGATTTATGGAAGTCCAAGTACTGGTACCCTGCTGAGTGGTTGGCGAAGTTCTTCAATCAGGTTGTGGCGGAGAAGAAAGTGCCTGAGTGTTGGCGTCAAAGTACGACGATTCCAATTTGGAAGAAGAAGGGCAGTCCTGCAGACTGCTCCAATTACCGTCCGATTCGCTTGCTTTCGCACAGCATGAAGATCTTTGAGCGAGTTGTCGATGGACGAATTCGGGACATCGTCAAGCTTTCCAGCAATCAGTGCGGCATTGTGGCTGGTTGTGGCACCATTGATGCCATACATGCCGTCCGCCTCCTGATAGAGAAGCATCGCGAGAAACAGAAGCCAGTGCATATCGCCTTCCTCGACTTGGAGAAGGCCTTTGACCGCGTACCGCGTGAAGTGATATGGTACGCCCTGCGACGACATGGAGTTCCTGAAGAGCTCATAGAGTGGGTGCGAATCCTCTACTCTTCCCCAAAAAGTAGAGTTCAAGCTGCAGCCGGAACCTCGATGGAGTTCCCCATCTCTGTCGGAGTACACCAGGGTTCTGCGCTTTCCCCACTCCTCTTTGTTGTCGTCATGGATGCCATCACACGAGATCTTCAGAAGCCTGTCCCTTGGACGTTGCTTTATGCCGATGACGTGATGCTCGCTAGCGAAGATAAACGAGAACTCGAGCGAGAGTTGCAAGCTTGGTGTGATCGCTTGGAGCGGTTTGGACTCAGATTGAAGTGAAGAAGACCGAGTATTTAACGACGGACGTTACTGAGTCCAGCTCCATCAAGGTTAACGGCATCGAGCTTCCACGCACTGCGGTCTTTAAGTACCTGGGATCAGCAGTCGCGTCTGACGGCAAACTGATGGTCGAAGTGAATTCACGCGTGAGTGCAGCTTGGTCCAAGTGGCGCTCGTTAACTGGCGTGCCCTACGACAAGAAGATACCAGAGCGCTTTAAGTCGAAGATCTACAGAGCAGTCGTCCGGCCGGTATCAATGTACGGCGCTGAGTGTTGGCCAGCGACCAAGGAAGTTGAAACGCGCCTCAGCGTCATGGAGACGAAGATGCTGCGCTGGACGGCAGGAGTTACGCGCATGGACCGCATCCGAAACGATGCTATTCGGCAGAAGTTCGGTGTCGCGGCGATAACTGACAAGATGCGCGAAGCTCGCTTACGATGGTACGGCCACATTCTGCGTGGAGAAGAAGACATCGTCCGCAAGATAGGCCTTAAATTCGAGGTAATAGGAAAGCGGCCTAGAGGGCGCCCGAAGCAGCGCTGGGCTGATACGTTACATACGGACTTGAAAGTAGCTGGTGTCCACCCCGATCTAGCGCTGGATCGGGAAAGGTGGCGTCATGACACCAGAATAGCGGACCCCGCCACGAAGCGGGACAAACGCTGAAGAAGAAGAAGAAGAGGTTTTAGAGAACCTCCAGCACACCTCTGATTTCCAGATGACAGGCAAAGATGAGAGAACGAGTGTATTGATGCCGTTTATGTCAATTTCCGGGATCCACAGACTTTCTCGTTTTAACCACATGTGACGTCAAGTCATGGTCTCCTTTGAAAATCCGAGCAGGATGGTATTACCCGAGGTCATTGGCCGATGTATGGAAACAGACTGAGAGGAGCCTGCAGCATTTATACCCTGCCCATTGTGTCCAGTGCTGCTTCATGCACGTTGTACCTGTGTATTCACTGGTGTTGAATATTTATGCATCATCCTGTTGAGTACCACAGCATGCAGCTGGAAAGTGCGCGGAAAACATCTGAAAATGGTATAGAAGTCAGAATCCCTCAAACCTCAACCAATCATTTAAAAATCATTTAAAATTCAATAAAATTAATAATAAGAACAATCAATTAAAATCAATTAAAAAGCAGGAATGCAGCAGCGCATGAGGATCGAACCCCCGACCTTCCTCCCATGAAGCATCCTCACTACCCATTGCGCTCCGAGCTGCTTGCCGGCAGAGGCATCGCGGTCGTACAAGAACCGAAATTCGTGATGCGCCGTTCAATTGTGACTTCAAGAACCCCCACTCCTTGGGTTTCACGACTTAGCAAAAATGAAACACATTTTATGCTAATTGAGGGGTGGCGATTATTCCTATTTAATAGGATGACTCCCTCTCCCCGTTCAGATATACGCTATCAGACCCTTCCCTTGTGAGAGAATTCCCGCCAAATGATTGCAAATCTGCCCGAAAAAGTCATGTTATCAATGGCGCAGAGTTTGCCAACAAGGCGCGCTAACCTCCTATTATCCGATTTTCATCCGATTTTATCCGAATCATTGCGTTTTTCAAAACCCCGGATCTTCGGATGATTCAGATGAGGACAATTTTAGAAACCCCGGATCTTCGGATGATTCAGATGAGGGCAATTTTCGACCGAGCCGGATTTCGGATAATCCGAAACCGGATAAATCCGGCCGGATATCCGAAAATGCATGATTCGGATCCCATGTCTAATGTTCAGTTAAAATAACCAGCTCTAATGCGGATTGGTTTTACTCGGCTTGTTTTCTTGGTTCTAAAACCAAATCAGAAATGAAACTACTGGGAAATTTACAGCTTGTACTTCGGAAAAAAATCCGATTCTTTCAAACCAAGCGTTACAGAATTTTTCTTGTTAAGTACACCGTGTAAACTTGAAAATGTGGTGGAAACTGAATGACATATGTGATAGACCTAACGATTCACTCCTAGGAGCGCTCAGTGTGTACGTGGTTCTCGCGTAATGGTAGCAGTAATTCTAATGCGACACGTAAGGAGAGTCGTGCTTATATTGATTGGATACAAACAAAGTCTGCTTCTACTTTTACAGTTAAAACGGCTAGCTTTTTTCACGTGGTAGTCTCGAAAGAGTTGATTCTTTCTGCATACCACTAATTTCTACTCTTTCAAGCGAACGAAAAGGTGGCGAAGTTTATCACAGGGCGTGTCTCTGCGAGTGGGCTGAAGGACGTTTTTTGGAAAGCACTTAATATTTCTGTGTCGCGCTCATCTAATTCGTCCGATTTGAATGGGATGCAATTCGTATTACCATCACTCACGTCCTACTGCGGAGAACTGCGGAGACTGATGCATCTAGCTGTACAACAACTTTGCTTTTTAGTGTCCCTCTTCGAAGCACTTGAATGTAATTGGTACTCGCAGCTATGTCCGCTGACTAGACCTCCAGCTCATTACATACGGATGAGGAATAGAAGAGTGTGCGGCCTTGAGCACTCAGTGCTATGAATTCCTGATCGTCTCCGAGTCATACGCGGAGGAGTTAGAAGCTCTGACACACGCGCAGTACTACACTGGTGCCTCTCTTCTCGTTTCGCTGACTTACCCTAGTTACGGCAACCCGTTGCCGATAGACAACCACGTCGTCGTTTTCAGCACTTGGGAAGTTTTAACGATATCCCAACGCTGTCAGAGATTTGCTTATCAGCGGGTTGTCGGTTTCGCGACGGAAAAAGTCTGCCATGCTGTGACGCCCGGTGTGAACCATCAAACGGTTGAAAATTTCTATACCTTATTAATCTTTGCTTCCGGGAATAGCCTGGTTCATTGCTCTTCGACAGTGAACTGAACTCCTTGACAGACATCACTGCGAAGTCCGTGAATCAAACTAAGAAACTGCTGTTCTTCTGTGATCAGAAAACATGTACGTACTGGTTAACTTTTCATGGGTGGAAAAAGTATCATGTTTAACGCTTTACTTGAAAAAGATTGGCGTAGTTCCAATGTTGCTGCTTTTCTCTTATGCGTATATAACGCACTCGGAAGAGACACCGGCTCCGATGTTCACCGGAATCATCGCAAGATTTACAAGGTTCGGGTACGCTCAGGGCAACGAAGTCTTCCATCCTTCCGTGCGCAGTGAATGGGCGTCAACAGAAACTCTTTGGGAAATATAGTGCGTGGCGCGCTCCACGAATGGATTGCTTGCTGCCTGCGTTTACCCACTTCCTATACATATTTATTATTTGCTCTTATGAGCATCAGAGACTCGTACGAATCGATGTTCATGTCGTACGAGTCTCTGACAACCCGAATTGGACGTCTACGTCTGCGACTGAAGCGATGTGGCTCCGTGCCAGCTTTGACTGTATTCTTCGCGTATGCCCCAACATCCGACTACGACGACGAAGAGGTCGAAGCCTTCGACGTGGAGCTGGAGAAGTTCTATAAGAAAGATCACACTTTCTACAAGGTGATTGTTGGCGACTTCAACGCCAAGATCGGATCACGAAGGTCGCCGGAAGAACTTCACATTGGAACCTACTGTTTGGAGTGGAACAAGCAAGGTGAAATGCTGTCTGAGTTTATCATGTCGGCTAAGACCATCAATGGAAACTCACAGTTCCAGAAGCCTCCCTCTCTACGATGAACCTGGGAATCCCCCGGTGGCCAGTTCCACAACGAGATCGACCACATCATCTTCAATCGCAAGTGTTGCCTGACCGACGTTTCCGTTGTCCCCAAGTTCTACACGGGATCGGACCACCGCCTCTTTCGCGCAATGTTCCGCTTTTCGCGTCAAGGAGAGAAGGCCGCGAAGTTCAAGAAGAGGAATCCTAGAACTACCATCAACTAGGACCTCTACGGACGTCAGTTGGTAGTTGCCGGCCTTTGGGAAGATACCGACAACATCGACAAGGAATACAACCGCTTCGTGCACCATCTCCGCGATAGTGCTAAGGGAGCCGTGAGCTTGAAGACCACCAAGAGACGCCTGTCTCCGGAAACTCTCGAGCTGATACGCCAGCGTGGAGCAGCACGAGCGTCAGGCAACTACCAACTGACGTCCGAGCTTGCAAAGCTATGCAGAGCGGCAATAAAGGAGGATCTTAAGGAGAGAAGGGCGGAAGTGTTGGCTGAAGCTGCAGAGGCAGGTTTGAGCACCCGCAATGCCCGCCGGAACTTCGCCATCTTCAAGACCAAGATGACCGCTCTCCGACGTCTTGACGGAACCGTCACCTCTTCCAGAAGGACCATGGAGAAGGTCATCCACGACTTCTACTCCAATCTCTTCGATAGCCACGTCCACCTGCCTCCACGCCATCTTCCGCAGGATAGAGATACGTCGTCCTCTCTGTTCTCCCTTCCGAGATCCGACACGCCATTTTGTCGGTGAAGAAACGTACAGCACCCGGTCCCGACAGGATCAGACCCGAACACCTGAAGAACCTCCCGCCAGCGTTCATCAACACTCTGGCGCGGCTCTTCTTGTCGGAGTGCAAGGTTCCATCTCAGTGGAAGACCAGCAGGACCGTTTTGCTGTACAAGAAGGGAGACGTGCACGACATTGGCAACTATCGCCCGATCTGCCTGCTGTCCGTAGTCTACAAGCTGTTCACTCGAGTAATCCTGAATAGGATTAGCAGAACGATGTACGAAGGACAGCCATGCGAACAAGCAGGATTTCGGAGAGGATTCAGCACGATTGACCACATACACACCATTACGAAGCTCATTGAAGTGTCGCGAGAATACAAGCTGCCGCTGTGCATCACGTTCATCGGTCACCAGGACGCCCACCAACGCGTTGGTCGGACTTCTACGTGAAAGCCCTGAACGACCGCTATGACGCTCTTCGTGTTCCTCGAGCGAGGAGGATCCATTGGAGCATTCTGGCACGCGACAGGGACGAATGGAGACGCTGCTGGAGCCTGCTCGAGCAAGTAGATGATCAACGGGACGACAGGTGACAGGTGACAGGTGACTCCTATGAGCATCAATAGGAGCTCTTTGCTCCCGTCTCAGAATAAGTGGTGCTACTCTGTAGCCGTTTGTTTGCTTCCCCAGAAGGTACACGGCTTTACCTACGTATACAGGGTGGTCCATATAAACTATAACGGAGTATAGAAAAACTTTTAAATCAACTCTTGGACGATGCAGTGATTCGTTAAAGCGGAAATGTTAAGGACACCGACTTGACCATCTACACGTCAAATTAGACTCTTCTGAACAAGCATAATGGTTCCGCAATCAAATTCAACATCTTCTACATCAAAGCGAGCTCATTCCACATTAAGCATGACTTTCTAAAAAGGTTAGAACAATTTCTGATAAAGGAAAATTTTAGTATCACTCTCGTTAAGTTTTATTAACTCACTTACCCAGCAAGTGGCAGCATTGTTTGAAATTTCACAAAATTCTCGTTTTTAAGGAAAATAATGGTCCGAAGCTTCTCGCGAAGGATTGCGCCATACCCTCTCACAAGACGTCGCTAATTTCGATCGTTAGTAAGATTTCTGTTTGCATCACACCTGTAAATGATAAAACGAATAGGGTTGTAAAGAACACACATATTTTACTTTGGTGCTTCATTTACATGGCGTTTACACTATTAAGCAAATAAAAATCGCAACGGCCCTTTCGACTGCATGGCGCGATCTCACCTTCTAATGCACTAAATGAATTACATAAGTTTTGTTCCTTTAAACTTTAACTTTTAACTTCAAAGCAAATTGCAGTCTATTATTCTTCTTCAAAAAATTCATCAAATTTTTACATTCTTTTCCTTGAGCTGAAAAATATTCCAGCCATCTTCAAGAGTCTAAAGTTTAATATGTAAAAAGCTCTTTGCGATTTGGAGGACGTCAGCTGTGATTACGGATGCACCAAGTTTGTTTAGAAGATGTTCACTTTGATTTGAAATCTGGCCAATTTAAAAATGTTACAACATGATTAGGCACTAGCGCTCTGCATCTACTAGAAGCCGTTGGAATGGGTTGAGAGCGGGCGTCTGCGTTTCTGGAAAAATGATAATTGTTCGTCAAATTCGTCCGATTTCAGTCCTCGGATTTTGATATCTGCTCTATCTTGTAGTAAAATATCTGTTCTTTTAAACACAATTTCGATGATAGGATCCAGGGGAAGGTACTGACGCCGGAAATGGACCCCCGGAATTTCTGAATGTGTTGGATGCTGTAGTATGGACGCAAAGGACGGATATGTTGAATGTGATGTGTACCAGCTTAAGTGGAATTTTTGATTCCTGCAACAATTTGAGTAACTTTTCGCGCGGCTTATATTATGCATTGTTTTTGGGCTTCATTTATTCATCTTCATTTTTTTTCGTCTCGAAATATGTTGCTGGACCAAGCTAACCCACTTGGACGAGATGGTTTCTCTTCTCTATGCCCCCACAAGTTGCTACTCTTCCTGCTTTAAACCTTTAAAATTTTTTAAACTTTCTTTGGGACATTAGTCAGTAAATTATCTTGTTGGAGCAATATTTTCAACCTCTCTTCAGAATGTGGGCACCAGTTGTAGCAGCAGCTTCCTTCGTGCAATAGCTACATGTTCCTAACCACATCTAGGTTACACCGGCAGATCCGGACCTGGAGAGAGCTCGTGTGTGCAGTGGGAAAAACGGCTATCAAATGTCGGCACGACACGCAATCGCAGCTCCGGTTTTTCCTCGACAGACCACCTTTCCTGCGCTTTTTATCGCCTTTCGGCTGATTCCACTGCGGAATATCTCAGAAGACCGCTTCCCTCTACACAGCAAAGTGCTGACTAATTGATTCACTATGACGAAAAATGTCCTAAAGCTTTCTCTGCATGTCGAAAAGGAGCAATCTTCATTCACAATTAAACTTACTTGAGGCTCACTTCTAAAGGATTTTCCTTCTCACCGCATATTTAAACAATCGCTGCTTCCAGCGGTACAGCTGTACCGTGAGCATAAGCTCAATCACCAGAATTCCTCCTACTTGTTCTGCTCTTGTTTCATATCCTCCAGTTCTTCGAACTCTATGATGAAGAGCGATTCACGGTAATGATATGAGGTCTAGTACTTTCTCGTGCCCTTCCTTTGATTAGCAAATCAATCTTCCTATCTAAATGTTGACGCAAGATGGAATGCTTATACCAGCTAACTCTGATAGTCCATCAAGTGTCATTCTGATAGAGGCGCGTACGAGCTACACCACATCTCAAATCTAAAGGAAATCTGCTCTTGCTGACTGGGTAGACGGAAATGCCACCCATGGAGTGCCGGATGGACGCACAGGTGTGTCCGTCTCAATGCATTTTCTTGTGCTGTATGCAAAATGTTCAGATGTGAACAATTCCCAAGTCGCTTGAACACATTTGCTTAAGCCTGGAGCGGCTGATAGAGAGGTTAGCCTAGAGCGGCTGATAGAGAGGTTTTTTTGTTGTTACAGGATGTTTTCTTGCGATCAAAACTTTTGCGCCAGGCGGGACTCGAACCCGCATCTTCTGCTTTCCGGGCAGCGATGTTCGCCTTACACCTGTATCAACAAAAACATCCTGTAACATCAATTCCCAAGTCTTTCCGATGTCGGTTTCGGCGGAAGCGGAGTCTAAAAAGCTGCTACATTCAGGTGCAAAGAATAAACCACTGACGTTTCTATCGGTTTGCATTGTACTCCATACATCGAAGCCAGCTGATGTTCAAAGCGCGGCAAAAACGAGTGCGCAGCATTTCAAGAAAGGGTCGAACTAATGTTGACAGTTTTGATCTCCATTTTCGATTGAGTTTACCGTACTCACCCTATCTAATCCGCTTAGGATGCTGCAGTCTCTCGGAAAGCAGAGGTTCGTTACAGAACTGGCGAATGGTAGTCCGAGCGACTGCAGAGATTTACTAAAGTGGTGCAATATCATAAGGTTTTCAAAATTTTACGAGTGCATGCTAGACCAGGAAACCGGCGCTCTAGGTAGGTTTATGCTACCGGGACAGCTGATATTGTCGATAGATGGTTCAAAACTTGAGAGCACTTTTAATCATTTTTTATGGAACGTCTTCGCTGCAAGCTCACTAGAATTAACAGTGCGTCTGAATCCGAATATCGCGCTGTGGTTATTGCTTGGTACCCTCTCATTAATCAAGGAATGTCTAACTACCTTCCTGCAGCGGTCGGTATGCCGTTCTCACTTGCTGCGTTAAAATTTTGTTTAAAAAATATTCAAATGAACTTTTACAAACTCAAACTGAACTTGATTTAGTCGCCATGGCCAATTTTCTATAATCCTCACGAGCTCGAGGCATACCTCCGATTTGCATTGTAGTCGGGGTGCCGTCTCCTTTGGTACCCTTATGAGCGCTACTGCCCTAATCGCCCGGCGATTCGTTGTTAGATGAGGTCGATTATTGTTTCCTTCTAATCTTTTGTGCGTCCAATTGGTATCAAATTCCAGTAGTGTTGAGGAGACGTTTGGTCGAGTGATCACATTTAGGTGTGCTTCCATCCAATCTCTGAAGAAGGTGATCCGCCGAAACGTAAGTCTAATGAACGCTGATAACAACTTCGCCTAGGTTCAAGGAACAACAACAATGAACCTGATTTAACTTAAACCGCGTTCTTTCCAACTCACAACTCAAACTGGATTATCTTTTAAACTTTTAAACCAAACTAGACACCTTCTACATCAAAATTGTCCTGTTTATCGAATAAAACTGAAGGTACCCCAAGGAGTTTGCCTCGGGATTACGTTAACATTCAAATTTTAAAGCGACTACGAAACATGTCCAAGAAGTATGGTCATACTGTTTCGCGGCCGAAAGTTTTTTGTCATTCTGCTATGGGAATGTTCAGGACTTATTTCAAAATGTAAAAAAGCAAAGGTGCCTCACAGGACGAGATGGCGCCGGGCGTTCACTCTCTACGCATGGCGCAACCTCGTCGTATAACTCAGCATGTTTGTTGGATTCCTACATGCACCGCTGCTGTTTGCACTGCACTGGTCAGTGCTGAAGTAATTTTTTAAACATTTAGTTTTGACAACGACTTTTTTGCTGTTGTTTCTGCTAAATCCTTGGTTTATACGTAGGCCAAAAATTGATAGTAAGTAAGGAATCTAATGATTATTCAAACGATGCAGCATTTTGTTAGAATACCATGCATAGGCTGAAGAAGTCTTTGAATCTTTTTCGACACAGTTTTTTCGACTTTCCTGAAACGTGTAAAGTTTGGTATAAAAGATCTCTTACTATCAAGACGTGGAAAGGGAAAGAGTTTGGTAAGAAAGCTGCTACAGTCTGGGCTAAAAATAACACGACAAATATACAAATATTGAACCACATCTGATTAGCATTAGCAGAAAAACCCTCTGGAAATTTACTTGTGCTGCTCTACAGGTCAGGAGACTCTTGCGAGTTACGGTTTACGATTTACGATTTACGACGGGTTTTTTCATAATTATGATTTACGATTGACGAAATCTCAAATTCCATTTACCCACACCCCTGGTCAGGATGGACCTATTAAGGGGGGGGGGCAAAAGTAATGAGATCTCCATGCCATGCCCATATAGAATATCGTTACTGGAGTCCGGTTTCGTGCTTCTCGTATTTGTATGTTTGTTTGCTTGTCGCGAATGCGATGGTTCGCTCCCTTATATTCAAACTCCCGCGGGCTGCCGTATCCGCTCGGGACCCCGATGAGGCGCTCCCGAGACTCGGCCTGCCCGCGCACGCTATTGGTCGGCGGGGACCGCGGTGCGCCGCCCCCCGCCTGGCTCATTCTATACTTCGGTCGACACGTCGAGCGGCTGCGCGGGCGCGGCTCTGGGGCGCCGCCATTGTGAGCCCGCTTCTGTCAACATCCCGGGGATCTTCTGAGCGGAGCCTTGCCGCTCCTCACGTCGCAATACAGCCGGCTGCAATACAGGGAGGACGGCGAGCCTGGAAGGGGCTCGCCTGGCCTCGGATAGCCATTACAGTCCATTCTAGCCGGAGCGGTTCCATCAATCCTATGTCCCATATTATCTGACGTCCATTTCTTGTATTCTATTGATGCGGCTGTGTGATGTCGATATATGGAATGAATCGTGGCTATATATTTGTCTACTATGTTGTACGACGAGGAAGGTGGTGAGTCCCCGGTTTATGTGTTCATGGTATTGGTTTCGTTGTGTATTTGCTATCCGGTCATGTTATGTTGGGGTTATTGTGGTCGTGTCGTAGACGGGTCCGGCGTAGGCGCTGGGTAGCCCGTGGGGGTTGGGTGTGCTCAATACAGTTCGGGTTCACCCGCGGCTGGTGCGTGGTGCGGGCGTGCGTCAATCCAGGCGCTGTCCAGCGCGATGGGAGAGAAGTCACCACGCGGGGCCCCCGTCTGCCAGGGAAGGGGGCGTGGCCTATTCACAGCATGGGGTCCCCCTTATGTCCCTCCTTGGGTCCTGGGTTCTTGGGTACCTCGTAGCACCACGGGGTGAATGGGGGACCACGCTCAACAGGGCATGCTCCCTCGCGAGTGGGGCCACCGATTCGCAACATGGTGCATCGGACGTTGGTAAGCGGACCCGTTTGCCGGCTGGCCATTAAGTCAGCTGGCTGTAAAATCTGGCCCTACCACGCCCTGATGCGAGGGAGCCATGCCTTCTCTTGGGTGGCTGTATTGTCCCTGGGGTCTTTTGAAAGGGTTGGGGCAAAACAAGCAGTACAGCTCCCATCCACTGCCAGGGCAGCGCGCACAAACTCCAGGCTGGGTGGCAGACAGCCATACGGCTGGGTGGCAGACAGCCGTATAAAGCGCTGCTGGGCACTGGATGGGTAGCGCTTGGGCCGGCGCACGACAGTGGTGCAGCGGTGTGGGGACCGGGCGACGCGCGGGGCGTCGGCGGCAGGAGAGCTCCGGAGCCCGAGCTTGTTAGTACCAGGCGGGGTAAGTCCTGGTCGCACCTAGGGGAGACGCGTCTCATTGATCCTCTGCCATACGGGTTGGCCACCCGGTTCAGGCAGTAGGTGTTGGTGTTTGGTTGGATCGCTGCCGCAGCACCAGAGTCCCCCCGCAAGCACCCTGGGTAGTGCGCTAGCTATGTCCCCCCCTATACTATCCCCCCTCTTTCGTCTTGGGTTGGTTAGTAATTACTCCCCCCTATACTACAGCCTTCCCCTTCTTTTGTTTTGGGTTGGTTAATAAACCCCCCCCCCCCTTCCTCCGTGGCAGATGGGGATACCGCAAACCTCCCAAGCAATGGCAGCGCTCGCACGGGGTTGGCGCAGCGCGCACCTATGGTACACACACCCTTCTTTCTTTCCTTTTTAATAGTAGTTGGGGTTAGGTAAAAAAGGGGAGTCACCAGTTTCCTCGTCGGCAATACAGGTTTGTTCCATATGTCAGCATTACAGCCTCCTTCATTTTAGCCCATTTCTATTGCCACATATCTTTTTTTCGTAGTTATCCCATCATTATATTATTTAGATTCCTAGTAGTTTTTTCTTCTCCTAATATTTGCCAGTTCGCTTAATCCCGTAGTAGTATTAGTAGTTTTTTCTCCACATCCGCTCCGGTCCGTTAGTTTCTATGGCTATCCTGAGCATTTATTCCATCATCCTCCTTAAACCTCACGCGTCGCGAAGGGTGCCCCGTAAGGGGCCCCGTAAGTCATTTAGTACGTATCTCAGGCAAACCCGCAGTCGGACTGCCACTATGTCAACCGTCGGAGCGACAAAGGCACGGATCAGGAAGACCATCACACGCTTAGGAAGGCCCTGGAGGAAGCGGAGCACCAGATGGCAACTGCCCCGGACGGGAGCCGGGCCAGCCCGGACGAGTCGACAGGAAGCAAGCGTGGATTCAACATCACCTACCACGCTCAATACAGCCGGAGCCTCCTTAGGAGGCTCGATGAACGTTGGAAAGATGCGCACGCGCTGGCCGAAGGTCAGGCCTCCCCGGAAGAGGAGGCCAGCGTCCTAGGGGACTTACGGTCCCACTGGGATGCCAACGCGTGCGACCAGAGTCAATACAGGACAACATCAACCGACTCCTCCTACGTCTTCTTCGTCGGCGCGGCGGGAGGCCTCTCCTAGAGAGGAAAGCAGCAAGCGAGGCCACGATCAGGAGGAGTCGGACCACGACAGCGAAGGACCGTGGTAAGTCACTACAGTGGGGATACAACCCCAAAAATATGATAATCACTCATTACAGGTTTCACCGAGTCACTCCAGTTATCTTGTTACTATTTTTTAATCGTTTAGTCATTGCAGATAGGAGATAGGCTAGGCACTCCACCTACGTATTCGAAGGATGCGAAACGTGGAAGGACGGATTGAAGTCCAAGTGACCAACGATGCCGCTCCCGATCCCACACTGAGTTCCTCTTTTATGTAATTGCGTATTGTTCACGCAATACAGTTATTTGAGGTTCCATGGGGTCGAGCGGCAAGTCGACGAGCTACGACGACGTGGAGCAGTGGTACGACGATCACGCCGAGGCCGACGATCGACATCAACACCGGGCCCGCGAAGACGACAAGCTCCACGGCGACAGGAAGACAACCAGCTCAATGGACACCGAAAGCCTAAGCCACTTCTGAATTAATTGTTTACTCATTACAGTTTTTTCGTAATTTATAATATTTTTTTTGTGAGTTAATCTTCCAGTTAGGCATTACAGAACGGTGTTGCGTGTCTCACATCCTTGTTTCAGTAGCAGGCGCCAGTCCCAGCGACACGTCGAGCGGCTCCGGAACTAGCCCATGGATGGGCCCCAGCATGGACAGGCTCAGATGGACTGAGCGAGTGGCGGAAATACGCCCTCGCGGCGGAACCCGCCTCACCTGCGGCGTCGTGAGTGCACGTGTATTGCTTTGTAGTCATTCCAGTGTTGTTTAGTATGAGTTATTGTATTCTTTGTCAGTTGTTACAATCCTTTTAGTTGTTCTGTTGTTAATTGTTTATTTATCATTCGCAGTAGTATTTAGTGTAGTATTTCTCATAGTAGTAGTTACTCATATTCTACATGTAGGTCAATCATGACTCTGTAGACCCCTGGTAGGTTAGAAGCCTCTATTTGTATAGAAGTTGATCCATGAGGCATTACAGGTAGCAACTGACACATCTGGTTTTTGTTTGTACAGTTGTGACCCACGGTATTGTTAGTCAGTACAGGAAGAGACCGCTCCAGCGCCCAGCGCTTTTTCTTCCTGGGCGTTCGGGTCTAGGTCGTAAGCTTCCGGATGGGTTAGCTCGTTCCACCTGTGCTGTAGCCGGCTCCCACTCAATCCAAAAGGGCCTTAAGCCCCATGCGGCAAGGCAGGATTCGGTAGAAGCCCCCGCGGGAGACCATTCTCTTTTTGTTGGCGGGAGTGTCGCGAATGCGATGGTTCGCTCCCTTATATTCAAACTCCCGCGGGCTGCCGTATCCGCTCGGGACCCCGATGAGGCGCTCCCGAGACTCGGCCTGCCCGCGCACGCTATTGGTCGGCGGGGACCGCGGTGCGCCGCCCCCCGCCTGGCTCATTCTATACTTCGGTCGACACGTCGAGCGGCTGCGCGGGCGCGGCTCTGGGGCGCCGCCATTGTGAGCCCGCTTCTGTCAACATCCCGGGGATCTTCTGAGCGGAGCCTTGCCGCTCCTCACGTCGCAATACAGCCGGCTGCAATACAGGGAGGACGGCGAGCCTGGAAGGGGCTCGCCTGGCCTCGGATAGCCATTACAGTCCATTCTAGCCGGAGCGGTTCCATCAATCCTATGTCCCATATTATCTGACGTCCATTTCTTGTATTCTATTGATGCGGCTGTGTGATGTCGATATATGGAATGAATCGTGGCTATATATTTGTCTACTATGTTGTACGACGAGGAAGGTGGTGAGTCCCCGGTTTATGTGTTCATGGTATTGGTTTCGTTGTGTATTTGCTATCCGGTCATGTTATGTTGGGGTTATTGTGGTCGTGTCGTAGACGGGTCCGGCGTAGGCGCTGGGTAGCCCGTGGGGGTTGGGTGTGCTCAATACAGTTCGGGTTCACCCGCGGCTGGTGCGTGGTGCGGGCGTGCGTCAATCCAGGCGCTGTCCAGCGCGATGGGAGAGAAGTCACCACGCGGGGCCCCCGTCTGCCAGGGAAGGGGGCGTGGCCTATTCACAGCATGGGGTCCCCCTTATGTCCCTCCTTGGGTCCTGGGTTCTTGGGTACCTCGTAGCACCACGGGGTGAATGGGGGACCACGCTCAACAGGGCATGCTCCCTCGCGAGTGGGGCCACCGATTCGCAACATTGCTACTTGCTGAAGGCCACCTGAGCAGTGGCCACTTTCGCCATTTCCAGAAGCATGCCAAAACCCCACTCTGACGAGTCGACCTGTGTCGCACAAATCTCGCCCAATTCCCAACTCCGAGGAGCCTGGACTCAATAGTCACACAAGATGAGAAGTACGTCTGCTACCCCTTAACCTTGCCAAGCACCGAGTCTGGGTGAAGTCTGGTAACTGTTACAGAACTTCGTTCGGGGGGATGTTCACGGCGAGAAGCACCTTCTGAGCTTTTGAGTCTGCGCCCGGGACCGGTATACTGGAAGCTGTTTTCCAAAACCACGAAGATGGACTCGAAGGCCATGGTGCACGAAATGGAAGAGGTGGACCAGCGACTCACACTTATTCGGTCTCAGCGCTTCAACAAGGTGCTCCTCTTCGACAACGCCGCACTCCATCGGGTAAAAGTGACCACGGATAAGCTGGCTTAGGTGGACTACGTTCACATGCCTCACCCATTCGCCGGACGTCTCTCCATGGGACTACCACTACTTCTTGAGCAATAGCACTTCATGGTCGGAAGGGACACAAGGACCCAAGCAGACCTCGATAACCATAACGAGCAGTTGATCACCACCATGCCTAAGCAGTTCTGGAAGGATGGAAGCAGGAAGTTGGCTGATCGATGGCAGCAAGATCGTTGACCTTAATGGCGGATACATTCCTCAGCACCGCTGAGCTGTAATTGAATTATAAAGAGATAAAGAAATTTGTTGAATTTGTCCCATTACTTTTGACCCACCCTAATAAAAGATCAAGAGCCCATCATTGATTCCGGTTCCTTCAAATTCATAACCAGCACTCAGAGAACTCAACAATTATTGAGGTTTGAGTCTGAATCTGGAGATCCTGGCAGTGACACTTGTTGAGGAATCCTTCTGTTCAATCTGTTTTGCCTCGAAACCTATCTGCATAAAAATGGTAAACCACAAAAGGGCTTACGAAGGAACAAAGGGCGGCATCTAACTCCCATCTAACTCCCACGCGCCCTGTTTCCACGATGAAGGGGATGGAGATATGTAGCTGGACTAGACAATAGACAAATTCGGCTTGATGAACATATCGCTCACTGATCTTTCGAGCTCGATGAAAAGGAAGCTCTGCACTGGAATCGAACACGAACCGAATCGGCAAGCGGTGTGAACAACCTATATCATCGCTGATTCATTTAGCACAGTGATTTCTATATAGCGCATTTATTTGTTGTACACATTTATTTGCGCTGCGTGGAGCTCAGTCGGAGCGGCTCCGGTTGTCGCGTACATCAGAGACCGGGTTCCTGGTTGTTCGGCTTTCCCGCGCAGGCCAACCAAGCTTTCCATCCCTTCGGGGTCGATGAAGTGGTACCATACATGTCTGGGAAGGATGAAGCGCTGTCTTGTTGATCGAATGGCCACTGCAAGTCATTGTTTGGCATTTTTGAGAGATCCACTGTATGTCTAGAGATTACATACGCAACACATCATTTGTTTGACGGAAATTGTTCGTTGTTCCGCCGAGAAGAATGACGAGCCATCGCCAAGAGACTAACAGCTTGAAGTCGCATGTCAGACAACCGATTTCGTCGTTTCTCGGTTTCGTCGTCTGCTTCTTTTGTCAAAGAAGTAATCCATCACAGTTGTTCAGAAGTGAGTTCTAAAAAGCGTTCGTGGAACCTAGGTAGGGCAATTTGTCAAATGTGTTTTCTTACACCTTTCCAGCAGTTTCCGCTGGAAGGAGTCATCCTTGGCTTTTTTCAGTCGCGCCAGACAATCACACTTTACAGCAAACTTTCTTTTACTTCTCTAGTTGGTAGCGATAAGAAGTTCCACTGTGCCACGCTTTCTTGCCTTTCATGAGCCGGTTATTCGCGCTCATACCGTCAATGCACACGCTCAAGAGAGGGTGAAGATCCAGTCGATCTCTACGATTGTATCTACAGCACCTTCTCGTGTGGAAATTTCGGAGTTCTTGCACAACGTTGACCTTTGTGAAGCGGACGTAGTAGAGTTAAGAGGTTAGTGATGTTCTGACGAGTTCGGTCGTTACGAAGGTCGTGACCATCTTGTGGAGAACAAGTGGGGAAAATCAGCAGCTATTCTCGACTTGGTGAGCAAGAAAACCACTCGCAAAAGTAAGGAAGAAACTCAGAATTGCGTTTCTTGTAGGAGCCAGCTGGTTCTGCTTATTTCTGTCGCCTCCCTAATATTTCGCCAACTCTTGACAATGTCTATAATTTAGTTCCATTTTTTTCTCTCGGTTTTTTGAGAATCATATCCTTTTGAATTCTTCTAGTACTGTATTGGCGTTCTTATATTGATCCTCACAACTATGTGTTACTTGTATTCGGCTTAATTATTTGAGCATCCTAATGTGAAGCAAACGGTGTAGTGATTGAACTCGTGTGGCGCCGGACTTTCACGACGTCACCGCTGTCCGTGAATGGAGCACCAGAAACTCGCCTCCTTCTAACGCAGATCATCTTCGTAAGATTCAGCTGCAATCCAACTCTATTAAGAGAGTTAAGGTTAGTATTGATAAAACGGGCGTTGAAAAGGAGATAAAGGATAAAGGATAAAGGACGGCGTTATTCAATCCCTTCTGGGATGCGCCAGCGCATTCTACTTCTACGGGATGTCGTGGAGGCGAAATGAATGCGTATTTGGCCATACAATGACTTGCGGTGGCCAGCCGATGAACAAGTCAGCGCTTTATCCTTCCCAGACAAGTCTGGTACCAATTCACCGACCCCGGAGGGATGGAAGGCTTGGTTGGCCTGGGCGGGAAATCAGAACCAGAAACCTGGTATCGGGTGCACGCGACAGTCGCGCCTCCTCCGACTGCGCTACACGCGCCCGAAAAGGAGATATGGTGAGAAAACCTGAAACACATGCGAAACTGAAGGGTGTTGTTTTTGCAGTTTTTACTCGACTAACGCTTTGGTACACGCGTCTTCACAACGGCGCTGTGACGCATCCACACCACTTGGCCAGCACAGAGACGAAGAGCACAACGTTGACGACTATGATGTTGAGTGCACGATTTTGGCGCGTGAGATAGAGATTTCCCCAGAAAGGCGCTCAAATAGTTCTGGGCTTCATCCCGGACTCCTAATATGCACAACAGCGACGAATGTATAACCATCAGCAGTGACTCGCCTCTTTCGCACCTCACTGGAGCTCTGAAAATGACTGGAAGCAGCCGTGTCATCCTTGTTATCCTTATATGGCGACAGTACAGTCCGACTCACTCGCTGCTAGTTCACTAATAGCGAGTGAGTCGGAAGAGAGGTTTTGTGGTTTCCGCACTGTTCCTGGCGTTTAGTCACAAGTGCTAGCTGCTATGGGTGAGGCTTTCGACCGGGTAATTTACAAAGATAACGCCTCGAACGGTTTTTGAGGCCTCTGAAGACGATGAGACGGTCGAAACGTCGGGCCATTAATTAGTTCCGCCTAACAACCTAGTGGCACAGAAGTACTAAAAACACGTTGAACACCAATGCCGAAATTCATTGACGAGAGGACATGATTACGGCATCCGAAGCGTTCCTATAGTCTCGGAAACGCCAAACGGTCCTTCAGCTCGTCCCGCATTCACGTCGTCGATCGCACTCGTTCAGAGACAGTCGCGCGCGAAGGTTATCTCAGGTTATCAAACTGAAGATTATCAATCCGTCACTGCCATCATAACGAAGACAGGTTCGGAGCGACACCACAGCTGCCAGAAGCTGCGGATGGCCGGTTTCGAACAAGGGGCGAAGAGGTGGAAGCTTGTCGCCTGACGTATTTCATCCGCTGATGATTTTGAGAATTTCGCCTCCCTCGGTGATAGTCGACAGGCTGACCTTGGGGTGGCAGGCTGTTCTGATCGGAAAAACAGTGGAAGGTCGTCCATCGCTTGTCAAAGATTTCCACCCGAGTCAAATCGCTCCCCACCACTTGACCTTTTCTGGTTTTTGTAGGGCTGCTTTGTGTGCTGAATGTGGGAAGCAGCGCTTCGTCTTCGCTATAAGGAGCACTATGCTGAATTTTTAGACAAGGTGAGCAACGGAAAATGAACTTCAAAAAATTTCTTTAGCAACTACTCAAGAACGCATAGGCATGTAGCAAGTGGGATAGCCATTACTGTACAGCAATGAACCCTCGCATTGTTCTGACTCTTTGAAAACTAGAGGCATCTGGACTGTTTGACGCAAGCACTTGTTTCAGCCCCACAGTATTGGGCAGATTGCGGAGACAGCCTTTGCTGTTCTATGTTGCTCCACGAATCGCAGTTCTCCGACTTCGCTTCCCGTTCACAGCCGCTTGTGGCAGTCCCTGCGTCGTTTAAGTTACGAAGGAAACTTTGTGTGGAAATGGTGCTCTCAGAGGAAAAAGAAAAACTATGTTGCTCATCAAGATGGTCTCTTTAAGAGATGAAAACGTCTTAACAACTCTTTAATTTGATCTAAATCCCGATTTTTCGCCTTTTACTCGAAGTCCAAAGCAACGTGTTGCCACTTGTTATTACGATTCTTATTTGATGATGTGGAATCCAGCGTGGTTATGTAATTTTTAATCGGCTATCGCTTCGGCCTTATTTTAAGCCTAGAAAAGTATGGGAATAACGACACACGAGTCGGTATTCCTTGAGCTGACATGTAGTATGTAGCGCAGTTAGATGATGCCCCTGCTGTCGAGTTCATACAGAGTCGAGGTTCCAGGTTCACTTCCCTCTCCCTCCCCTTCTCACCATCAAAGGTACACTAAATGATGGCAGAACATTCAGTACTTCGAGTAACACACAGAATTTAACAAGTTTAAACAGTAACAGTAAAGAATCCTGTTGGTGGTACCGCTCAAATAGTGTTCCGAACTGCCTTATTGCGTCAGGTAAGGTGTTCATCTTGGGAAACGTCAAGAATTCACACCCAGCTCGATTAGTAAACGATGTTGCGCTTGCAATACATCTTCTCCAGAAACCATTATCTATCACTGTCCACTACTCCTGTTAGAGGGAGAGTCGGAGTAATATTTCTGGAAGCATGGATTTATCATTCCACTTCTCCCTGTCTGGGAACTTCAGCCCTGGGACACCGAGGTCGCTGAACACGAATCTGAACTTCGTTTTTGATGTAACGATCGCCATCAATCGATATTGATCGAACTGTCGATTTTTGTGGATGTCATCCAGCGGAATGAAAACTTTAGTCGTGGGGTAGTCGAGGTCGCTCAACACGAATCTGAAGTTCGTTTTTGAGGTATCGAACGCCGTCATTCGATATTGATCACATTACAGTGCGCGAAAATAGCGGAAAACTCCCAGGCGTCTTCTACCTGCCTGGAAACTTCAGCCCTGGGGTAATCGGGTCGCTGAACACGAACCTGAAGGTCGATTTTAAAATTTGATAAAATAAAATAAAATAGCAGAAAATACCCAGACGTCTTCTACGTGCCAGGAGATCCAGAAGGCGTGCGGAATATGTTGCATGACATGCCTGGGACTCAGACGATGTGCAAAAGACGTCGCTCAGCGTGTTTGGGGATTCAGGTAGACGTGCCGAAGACGTAGTGCAATGTGCCTGGGGATTCAGAAGGCGTGCCGAGGGGGATCATTGAGGGGGACCACTACCAGTAATGAGAGACCGTTTCTACTATATCCTGTACGTACTGCGAGCCCTTTGTACACCTAGGTAGGGAAAAAGCTGTACAAGTAGAGCGGCAAGCTTGATGTGATTGTCCTTAGCTTAGTGATACCTCAACATCACACGAAGCGCGCAAGCGTGAGGCATGCCGATAGGCGTGACGGAGCACTTGTGGAATGATGTTCTGCCTGATGTTCTGAGAAGCTTCAAGAATTCTTCCTTCAAGATATCTGTTATACCTATCCAAACGTCGATCAGAATCGCATTTCATCTTTTTGAAACAGAGAGAGTTATTAAGTGGAACTAGTAATAAGGGGTGGTGTAGACCAACCACATTTTCTGTTTTCGTTCAAAAATTGAATCAAAGCTTCTCCCTCTGTAGAAGTTCGGTAGTTCTTCAAATGTTGGTAATGTGCAAAGCGAGGTTTTTATGATGAATTTGCTTCACTCGTGGCATAACGTTTCAACGTGATCGTCGTCTTCGGAGAACATGGCGCCAGATTGAACCTTTTATTAATTTGTAGGCCATCAAATTGGGAATTCCAACTTTTTCGTCCGAATTTTTACCAAAACTCCGGTTCTGTGGTTATACTTTTCTGCTTCGTGTTATATGTCGTTTGGAAGAGGATGTCTTGCTCAGTAGGAATTTGTGCCGCGCTTATTGGTTCATGGTGATTTCCGTCGAATATCAACAACTGAAGAAGGAGATGGAGTTGTTGGTGAAGACGACTTTTCTCTTTTTGGCATTTTGTTGCTATTCAATAGAAATCAATAAATGCGACACATATTCTTATAGAGCAAGGCATTTTCTTTCGAACGACATATAACTCCAAACCAAAAAGTCCAACCGCAGAACAGGAGCTGTCGGCAAAAATAACCATCCTTCTTCGGACGTCCCAATTTGATGACCCAAAAATCAATAAAGGACAAATGAGCAAATAGCGCTAACACATATTCTTGTAGCACAGAACATTGTCTTCCTAATGCTATAAGAAACTGCACAAAAATTCCAAACCTAAGCGGAGAGAACAAGTGCGCAAATGGCTACTTTTTCACTTTTTCACTTTTCACTTCAACGACCTAAAAATTGACAAAATCCATGGTGAAAAAAGAAATGCAATACACGCTCTGATAGAGCAAATCATTCTCTTTCGAAAGCTGTACAGCGCTATGCAAGAGACCACCGACAAAATCTGCAGTGAATCGTTGAAAAAAACGGCGGGGACTTCTGGTACAACCTAATATACAGAATGATAACGACCCCGCACGTCGTCCTCCATTCTACAGCTCAAACCTGGCCACAAATTTATCGCGGAAGGTCATGGGCGGCGACCCAGACTGGGACTTCTTGCAGAAATCCAGAAAGCGTCTAACGCTTCTCTCTCTTTCTCTATGGCCTGAATCGTGAATCTAGTGTCAAAATCGTTACCTTCGTGATCAACCGCCCTGTGCCTCCTAGAAGTGTTCTTAAATGAACACGACCTTTTCCAGCCAGATTTTGTTTGCGCCCATTAGCTAGTTTTCTTTCTGTTTCCTGAATGTATTTGAAGTTAAAATTTTGACATTCTCTTTGATAAATGTCTCCCATATAGAAACAATCATAGTCTATGCAGTCTACATACAGGTAACACAGTTTTCTGATACACTGCTTGTCGTGGGGTCTGTTTCTAACCAGTTGCGTTTTGATGTTATCGTTTGGGATGTTAAGCAATACAACATCGCTTTGCAGCTGAGCTCGCACAATGTTCCTTTAAATTGCAGACCTTATAGGAGATAAAAGGCAGACAATGGGAAAACCTGCTATCCCGGTGGCATTTAACCAGGACTCTGTGCTGACATTGTGAAACACTATAGCCATTCTCTTTGGTGATATCTCAAACAAATCGCAATTACTTCTTTCTTTCTTTTCATCACCTGTGCATACTCGTGAGGAAACAAAAAGCGAAACATTTTTCTTACGATACTACGCTTTGCGGCCGCACGATGAGTAGAGGTAAATGAGAATGTTCCTCGAGCTTAGTTTCCGGTGCCATTTTAGAATAGCAACGCCATTGGAAACCTTGACCTGGGTGTTAAGGTATGAGATATACAACTCTTTAAGGTTTCCCGTGTAACCTTAATATAGGAAGATTGGCAGCCAAAAACATTCGCCCTTTTTCGGCTAATTTGACGTAATAGTGCAACAGTCATCTATACATATACCAACAGTACCCTAATGACGAGCGCGTAGCGATTCTTCTGTCTTGCCCATAAAGCAAATCGCATGTGCTGGCTCCAGCCACTGTCCCATGGCCAATCCTTTGACTTATAGAAAAGTATCTGCCTGACCACGTCTTACAAAAGAGACATTATGTGACTAGAGCCGTGATAGTTTCAAAGCTTTGACTAGTTCAAAGGTCTTAATATTACCAATGCGCCTTTTCATATTTCAGAGAGTACTGCAATGGCTGGTCGTTTCGAACTTTTATGTAAAGCAATTCCGCATCAAACTACTCATTGCGCAGTTTTGATCCCGGCACGAGCCAGTGTATGGGTTTTCACAAAGATGTGAGAGACCAGACACCCGGGAATATCCAACTTGAGATTACTGAGGAGTCTATCGCCAGTGTCTGCTGATTTTCTGACTGTGATCCAAGCATGAACGAGTCGTTTGCATTGTGAAGAAAGTCCCTCTTAGTTGCACGCCGATATACGGAATTATTCTGCAAATGGCGTTCGTTTATTGCACGGTCAAGAACCTGTGACATAAACAACTTCCCACCCTTATCCTCTTTTCTAAAAAGCATAGCCATATTCCTAGAGAAGGTTGCTGAAGTTTAAAAGAACCTTTTCATTAGGAATCAATTTGTATAATAATTACATTTACTATTATATATTTACGGGCGCGTGTAGCTCAGTCGGAGGAGTCGCGACTGTCGCGTGCTCCCGATACCAGGTTCCTGGTTCGGATTTCCCGCCCAGGCCAACCAAGCCTTCCATCCCTCCGGGGTCGGTGAATTGGTACCAGAATTGTCTGGGAAGGATAAAGCGCTGATTTGTTCATCGGCTGGCCACCGCAAATCAATGTATGGCCAAATACGCATTCATGTCGCCTCCACGACGTCCCGTAGAAGTACTGGAATGCACTGGCGCATCCCAGAAGGGATTGAGTAACGCCGACCTTTATCCTTATCCTTATCCTTATTTTATCCTAGTGCCGTCCTTAATACGAAATGGAAAATCATCGTTAATCACACGTTGATCGACCGGCTACCGAATTTCGTTGAGCAGACGTTCAAACTGCCTACGCGATATCACGCATAAGTGCAGTTCGCGGCGCATCCAAAAAAGGGAGTGATCAACACCGTCCTCCATTTATTGTAGCCCTCTTCCCTTGAGGACGGGGTGATGTTAATTCAATTTCATGTTAATGGCGAAAAGTCACCATCTCGAAGGCCTGTCGAATTGCAGTGAAGGAGTCCATTCAAGCCTACAGAAGATTGAAGCTGTTAGAAGCCGCTGGGAAATGTTCAAGCATAAAGCGCTGCAAACGAGATCTCTGCGATCAGAAGGCAACAATGTCAGCCCTTGTGGATAAGGATGGAACAACGCAAACGTCTCGAAGAGCGATGGAGGCCATCGTTCAAGAATTCTACACAGATCTGTTCCGTTCTTCCATCACTGTCCCAAAATGCTTGATGCCACCAGCTGAGGAAATACCTCCCATTCTGGAATCAGAGTTGCTCATGCCATCAGAAGGATGAAGCCGGACACTGCTCCCGGAACGAACGGCATTTCTGCTGATCTCCTTCGTGCGGGTGGCAGTGCTCTCTGCTCACTTCTTGCCAAGCACTTCAACCACTACCTTCGACTTGGTAGGATTCCGGACTCATGGAAGGAGTCGAAAACAGTTTTAATCTTCAAAAAAGGTCAGCAGGAGGATATCAACAACTATCGACCCATCAGTCTTCTCTCGGTTGTGTACAAGATCTTCACCAAGATACTGCTTAATCGCATGGAGCGCTGCTTGGATGAATATCAGCCAGTGGAGCAAGCAGGGTTTCGCAAGGATTTCTCCTGCATGGACCATATTCAGACTGTCTCACAGCTCATCGAGAGGAGCCGCGAATACCACCTCCCACTTGTCCTTGTCTTCGTGGATTACCGGAAAGCGTTCGACTCTGTGGAAATCAACGCCGTTTTGAACGCACTTGTGCACGCTGGTATACCATCGCCCTACATCCGACTTCTCGACGAATGCTTCTCGAACACATCGACTACCATCCAGCTGTTCGATCGAAAGCTTAAAATTCCTATCGGGAAAGGAGTACGGCAGGGGGACACGATTTCTCCTAAGCTATTCACAGCGGCACTCCAGGATGCCATGAAAGACTTGAACTGGGACGATAAAGGCTACCTTGTCGACGGTAAACGGATCAGCAACCTTCGCTTCGCCGACGATATTGTTCTCATCTCTACCAGCACGGCAGAAGTCGAGGAAATGCTGAACGAGCTCAATGTGGCAGGTATGAAGATTGGATTGGACATGAATATGTCCAAAACGCAGTTTATGGTCAACCAGTGGTGTGACACGGGACTCGTAAGGTTAAATGGGGTCGCTCTACAACAGGTCGACTCCTACGTCTATCTGGGAAGAGAGCTGAACATGGATAACGACCTCGCTCCTGAAATCGCCCGCAGGAGACGCGCAGCATGGGCAGCCTTCAGTTCGATTCGCGAAGTCACCAATCAGGTCAAGGATCTCGGCCTCAGGGCCTCGATATTCAACGCCTCTGTACTGCCTGCGATGTGTTACGCGACGGAAACCTGGCCCGACAACAAGACAATCGCCAGAGCGATGCAAACTACGCATCGTGCACTGGAGAGATGTCTTCTGAGGACAAGCCTTCGTCAGCAATGGCAAGAAGGCCTACGAAGCTCGGAGCTACGGGAGAAGTCGCAATTAGCAGACCCGCTGCAGTACATGAAGAAGACCAAATATCGCTAGGCCGGACACCTGCTTCGACGAAAGGACGACAGATGGAGTCTCCGTGTCACAGAATGGCTCCCGAGAGACCATAAGAGACCACTGGGACGACCGCCAACGCGATATGCAGACTCATTCTCAAGATCTTTCAGAGAGCGGAGTCTGCCTCACTGGATGCAATCAGCCAGAGATCGAGCGTTCTGGAAGAGTTGTGGTCCCCGCTGAGAATACCTCCAGCCGACAAAAGGACCATCAAAGTATCAAAGTAAGTAAGTTAATGGCAGCTCTGAAGTACTGGCCAATAGATTTCAATCCGTCAACCACCGTTTTCGGCGGGCAGTCATTTTCGCCATACAGAAGAAAACGAACAGCAACACAAATCACTGGTACACACGCACCGAACACTATTTCAATAGCAAACGACTACTTATTAGCTGTTCACATTTTAGTGCTTCTGTTCCCGTGAAAGAGAAGGAAATTCAAGTGCGATATGGATGGGCTTGATTAAAGAATTCAATAGAACACCGAGGCCTGAGCGTTGGCAGTCATGAGCGTGCAGCTTTGCATGAACCTAAAACGTATTTATATGTACACATGTTGTCTTTCCGGTCGGGAGATCGGCGTTACCCTTCGCTTGACCTTTTCCCTAATTCAAGAGCGATCTTCAATGTATGCACACACGTATTTCCGACCTTTTCTTCACACCCGACCCTAAATTCCTCTATTTCCTTTAGTGAAGTTTTTTGTCACTGTGACATTTTTTTGTGAAATTGAAAGCAAGCTGACGAAATTCGGTGAAACACGTATCAAGCAAAGGCGGTGACGAGCAGACAAGTGTAAGTGTGAAAAGATTAGACTATCTGATATATGCGGAGGAGTTGCATGTGCGGTTCTTCTCAATGCTTCGGAAACGATCGGGAATGAGGAAGTTGTCCGAAATGGAAGCTGCTAAACTATGTAGCTCGGGCTGAACTGCACACTGTTTTCGACGATCAGTTCTGATTTCTATAATATTTAAAGAAGAACAATGAGCGCCAGACCAACTACACAATTGGGAGGCTGGGAGATAGTAGACTTAGCACATTTTACACTTTAGGAGCGCGGTGTGTATACGACATGCCCTGATTTTTTTGGCACGTGTTTCTAAACATTTTTAGCAGCCCTTCTACGGATCACTTCTTTCTATTAAAAGGAGCAAATGCTGCACTACTCTTCGGTGGAGCAAATACCGTTCATTTTACTTGCCATTGTCAATCTTTTCTTTATAGCCAGTCGTATACGTCTTTCCTATCTATTTTCGTTTAGTTACTGTTATTGGCTATCATAAACGTACGAACCCGAACAAGAAGGCGGCCCTCCGGCTCCACTGACACACTTGCACTACAATTCGGTTTTTGCAACTCTCTGTCAGGTCATCGCGTAGACGTAGAATCTTGTGTAAACAGTAAGAGGATTGTCTAGAGACATCGTCTGCTCACCTTCTTTTAGAGCAGAGGAATTCTGTCCCCATAATTGTTCTGCTATCTGGATGTAATTCGATTATAGTGGAGAAGTGGTCGATCGAATTGTGGATGTTTGAGTAGCGCTGGTGGTGTTGAGTAATTACGCTCGTTAGCCTAAACGGGTGCTGCTCGACCGACTGGCGACCGGGTGATTATAAGTGCTCTCCGCTCCGAACCCAGTAATGGCAGGTTGCCGTAAATTGAAATCAGCGACCGCGCTTGCACCTCCTGCATTCGGGTCCCCCCAATCATCGCTGGTCTGAATGTTTTTGCTTGACGAAACAGTGGTCACCACAGGTGAGCACGATATCTGCTGGCTGACGCCCTTATTCAGAATCAGTGCCTTCTACATACCTGTCTCTCTGCCTGTTTTTCAAGTGTCGGTAGTGATATGTAAGGCAGGGCGTCGGATTCCTTTCTTTCGGCACCTCTAATTTTTCCCTTTTCCTTTCTCCTCAACAGCAGTAGCTGTGCCCATATTGAGGGCAGAACTTCAATGCAAACATTCAGTTAAGGGCAGTCATATTTTTTGCGGCCAAAGGGTCTTGGAAACTCCAATCTTTCCTCTCATTCCCTGAATTCAAAAGATGTTTTCTTCACTGGACAGTTAGATTAACTGAAGGATCCACACTACACAACACACGAAAGTTCACAATGGTCGTCAAATAAAGCACGACGTGACTAGTTTCTCCAGCGACCGTTTAACAAGCTGAACAGATGTAGCATTGTTGAGAAAGATACGTTTGACATATCGTCACGGTAAATCCAGCCACGACAAATAGGCACCCATTTATCAGAAAATCTGCACGTAAAGGCAGTTGTACCGTCAGCCACAGAAACGTAGTGGTAGCATGCACAAACGCTTCATTCCGATGCAATCGTCACCTACATAATGCCCAAAGTCGCTGTTATTGTACACGTCATTTTGTTGCATTTCTCCCTCCCATATGTGTCTGCTTAGTGGGAATCGGCTGTGTAATTCTTCAGCGGGACGGCTATAAAGTTTTATTCTCGGCGATCTGTGGACGATTCGCAGCGTTCGTAGAAAACTCCCGTATTTTCTAGTCTGAAGAGGAAGTTGTGAAAGGTGTTCAGGGAATAGGAACTACAACTAAAGCTTTCTCGGATCTATCCTAGTCGGGAGAAGGCATCGTAAAGCCAACTGCGTAGGTCATCCCATGCCACATTTGCTATGCTCTAACCACCGTTTTCAGGTGGTTAGAGCGTAGTAACAGTGGCTTTTGAGTCTTAAAGTGAATGTCGAGTGCACGTGCCCGGTGTTTGCTTTTGAGGACAGTAGTTGTGTGTGTGTTGTTCTAATTCTCTCGCTCCACTGGGCTCGAGGATTGTTTTCGGTCGAGGCTAATTCGGGCGCACCGATCGGTTCGTCATGATACCCTCCTGGCCGAGTCTATCCGTTTCCACTTGATCACCTCCGGCCGCCCCGTCCCGGTAGCGGACGTCGCCCGACCTACTAATCGTCTGCTCTTCCACGGAACAATTAACCGATGTCTCTCCGGGGCGAGAACTACATCGATATACCGGCCATAAACGCCCCACTGCGAATCTTCTCGCGCGACCTTATCCCTCGACTCGAATCGGCTGTAAAAAAGACTAATTAGTATCCGATCGCGAAGCGTTGCTCCGAACTGTTCGCCATCAACACCCTGGATTCGTATTCTTATTCAGTTAGTGTGCGTTCAATAGCACCACATCCTGTTCAGTTACGAGCTTACATTAGACCATTGCAATGAAGTTCTCAATCAAATTCTTGACGTTTTTCCTTCTCAATCAAATTCTTAACGCTTAACTGTATGAGTCATAGGCGCTCGTAGCGCAATTTTGATAAGGATGGCTTAGATGGACCACCTCCCGAATTTCCCTCGCTTACAAAATTTTGTGCTCTCAAAAAATTAGAGCCTAGCGGTAAGATTAAAAGGGTAAAGGACGGCATTACTTAATCTCTCTTGGGATGCGCCACACATTCTACTTCTATGGGATGTCGAGAGGGCGATTTCAGTGCGTATTTGGCCTATGCAATGACTTGGCCATCCGTTGAACGAGCCAGTGGAGTATCCTTCCCAGAGGAATCTACATGGTACCAACTCCAAAGGGCTGGAATGCTTGGTTGGCCTCAGCGGGAAATCCCAACCCTGGTATCAGGTGCACGCAAAAGCCGGCAACTCTTTCGATTGCGCTTCACTCGTCCACAGCCAACCACAGCGGTACAAATTGTTAGCTAGCTATCTTCAAAAATGGCCGGAAAAAATTTTGTTGGAAAATTCTCGTTGTTCGCCCTCTCTCTCTTTCCATTCTCCACCTTATTTAACCGGGTGATAATGGATAGATCTCTCAGAAGCCTGCCGCTCTAGCAGGCAACTAATTATTAGCTAGCACCGGTTTTCTGGTTGAGCTTCATTGAAGAGAAATGAAGAGGTGGCTTACGTAGCTGAAGAAAATGAGCCAATTTAAATGCATGTGTGGTGCGTTAGCCAGAAGCACCGGTTCCCGTCAATTTCCATTACGTGGTAGCGAAAGCTTTCATCCTTCCTGTATTGCTGCGTCGGCAAAGTACACACGTGTGCCTTTGAAAAGCGAACTCTGTCGTACCTAACGACTGGCAAACGCAGCTCTCTCTCTCTCTCTCTCTCTCTCTCTCTCTCTCTCTCTCTCTCTCTCTCTCTCTCTCTCTCTCTCTCTCTCTCTCTCTGGAAGACGAATTCAGAGCAATTAGATTCACCATCCCTACGCACATATCGAAGATCTTCGTTCTGCAAAAGGTGTGCATGCAGCAGTAGGCTCGCGTCCTTCTAAGTTGTCTCTAAGGGGTACTTCAGCAGTTGACAACCAACTTTGAGCTAGCGCTGTCTTCACGCTCTTCTCTCACTACATGTCACTTTTTATCCTTCATTTATTATGCTTTTGCTGATACGAGGATGTTTTCTGCAGTAAAAATTCTTGCACGGAGCAGCCCTCGAATCCATAGCTTATCCTAGGAGGATGCTATGCACTGCTGCATGGGTACTCTATGATGAAACGCCTAATCCACGATGTCACAGTGACCTACTCACACTCAACTGTGGTATTGTAATAGGAAAATCTTATTTATTTATTTATTTATCATGATATATTGTGTTATTGGGAGTGGGGCGCAGTGCGAGGAGTTGCCGGCTGATGCGCGCACCGGATACTAGGTTCTTGGCTCGGACTTCTCACCCAGGCCAACCAATTCCTTCGGGTCGGTGAATTAGTACCAAACCCGTCTGGGAAGGAAAAAGTGTGGCTTGCCCATGGGTTGCCGACTGCAGTCCCTCGGATAGGAAGATTACGCATGCAAATTATCTCCACGATACCGCGTAGAAGTGTGTAGAATGCGTAGCGCATTCCAAAGGGGATTGATTAGCGCCGTCCTTAACCCTTATTCGTATACAGTCGCTCGCTCCGCAGGTCGGTAGAGTTTCAAACATTTTTGACATTCCCAAACGCAGTAGAAAGTACTGACTAGAACCCAGAGCACAAAATGTATGCTATACACTGCAAGTCAGTACTTTCTCAAAGTGCTGCAAAGATACAATACCGCTCGCGCCGCACGGTCAAAAGTGGGCGAAAAAACGCCAACATGGCGTCGCAAAGCGTCGCACCCTCATAACTCCTTCAGTTTTAGGTTTCTTAAATAAAAGTTGGTACCATTCGATTCGCCTCTTCGAGATCTACACAAACTTGTGTAAAACTTCACCGGAACACCCGTATTTTCGCCGTGGGTGGTTCAAAATTGGCTGGACTGGCGATTAGAGCAGCTTATTTCCCAGGATATGCTGCTTTCGGAGTATCTCAAAGACGGCGTACGTCGCCAGTGCTCTTTCATGCCAGGAATGCCCAGAGAGTGCGCCGTGCACAATGCACACAGAACCTAACCTATCAATCGAGTGAGCGAGCGCATGTCCCCTGCGCTTCTATCTTCTCTCACTGGGAACTGCGACGTTTTCAAGATTATTTCGAGCCGTTTGAGAATGTTATCAGAAATTCCCCGCCACCCCACTCAGGATTAGCTCAAATCTGTCCCAGCGAAACTTTGGTGTGCGCCGTGAACAATGCATACAGAATCGAACCTTTCAATCGAGGGGGGGGGGGGACAGCTCGTAGACTGCGCGTTTGGGCACTTTTATCAGAAATTTCTTGCTGCCCTACTCAGGAATTGCTCCAAGGCTGTCCAGCGAGCCTTTGGAGTGCGCCATGAACATGCATAGAGAATAGAACCTTTCAATCGAGGGGGGGGGGGACAGCTCGTAGACTGCGCGTTTGGGCACTTTTATCAGAAATTTCTTGCTGCCCTACTCAGGAATTGCTCCAAGGCTGTCCAGCGAGCCTTTGGAGTGCGCCATGAACATGCATAGAGAATAGAACCTTTCAATCGAGGGGGGGGGCAGCTCGTAGACTGCGCGTTTGGGCACTTTTATCAGAAATTTCTTGCCGCCTTACTCAGGAATTGCTTCAAGGCTGTCCAGCGAGCCTTTGGAGTACGCCATGAACAATGCATACAGAATCGAACCTTTCAATCGAGGGGGGGGGGGAGCGAGCGCTCGCAAATTGCACGCGCGGGCGTCTTCGGAGCACAATAGCTCTGTCAAGTTGGAACCTTTCAGGTTGCAGCTAGTAGTTCTTGTAGGCAGTCGAACGGTCTGCTAGCACGCCAAAGCAGAATGGTTTAGCATAGGAGGGGGCAATGTTATAGGGGTGCGAAAATGCAGGTGAGGCTTGCGTGACGCATTTTTTTCCGATTTCCGTGGACCACTGCGAGAAGACGCGGGGAGCTAACGGAATCAGAATGCGTATGCGGACAGAGCACTTAAGGTACTTTACGGTGACGGGAACAGAACTTCTTAACTGCCTAAACTGCCTTAGCCCTCTCTGCCGTTTTAGAGCGGCGAAAGCTAGCGATTAGAGTTTCTTGTGCTCCTACTCGCCCATATTTGGGTTTTCGACACTCCCAATAGCACCGTTCCGCTCAGCATGGAAAGCGCTATCGAGCGGTATCAATTTCGACCGATTTTGGAAACATCAATTTTTTAACTGTTTCGTATCGAGGACGAGGCCGCGGCGGAAGGACGATGACGTCATCGAAAAATCGATATCTTCGAGTTGGGCCACGCTTGATACATTCGATAGAGCTTTTCATGCTGAATTGAATGGTTTCATTTGGAGTGGGAAAAACGGTAATCTGGGCGAGTAATAGCGCGGAGAGCGTCAGCCGTTGTTGCGCTAAATTGCACGCGCGAACGTGTTCGGAGCACAATAACTCTGTCAATTTTGAATAGTTTCGGCTGCAACTTGTGGGTCTTGTAGGCAGTCGAAGTTCTGCTAGCAAGTCAAAGCAGAATGGCTTAGCGTAGGAGGGGGCAATGTTATAGGGGTGCGAAAATGCAGGTGAGGCTTGCGTGACGCATTTTTTTCCGATTTCGGTGGACCACTGCGAGAAGACGCGAGGAGCTAACGGCATCAGAATGCGTGTACGAACAGAGCACTTAAGGTACTTTACGGTGACGGGATCAGAACTTCTTACCTGCCTAAACTGCCTTAGCCCCATCTGCCGTTTTAGGGCAGCGGACATAAGGCCCCCACAGAGTTCTGCAGCAACGCCGCTCGCCGCTATGGTTAGGATAGGGCAGGGACGCCGTGGGGGCCTTTAGCGGTTGAAGTTTACCGCCCTCTTACTCGCCCATATTTGGGTTTTCGACACTCCAAATAACACCTTTCTGTTCTGCTTGAACATCTCTATCGAATGCTACCAATTTCGAACGATTTAGGCAATATCGATTTTTTGACAATATCCCATCGAGGACGTGGGCGCGCCATTGGCCGAGCTGCGCGGGTGATGACGTCATCGAAAACCGATATTTTCGAAATTGGCCAAATTTCCTCGTGCAAACTGCGTCCAAAACCGTCTAGGGGTTATTTGGGGCGCTGATTACGAATCCGACGTCCGTTTTTGAAAATTCCGTCGACTTCGGTTGGTTTTGGATTTTTTCTGGATAATTGAGGGTGGTCAGGTCAGGGTCATCGATTTTGCTCGAAATTCGTACAGGGTCGGGGACTTATTCAGGGTGCCAAACACGATACCGAAGTACATTTGGACGGTTACGGAAGGGGACCGCTCATACCGATAACTGAAGGTGATCGGTGATCCTGACCCGACCACCCTCAAAGAGGGAGTAACCTGCTCAAGTCTGCGGAATTTTCAAAAACGAACGTCGGACTCGTAATCAGCGCCTCAAATAACCCCTAGATAATTTTGGACGAAGTTTGCACGAGGAAATTTGGCCAATTTCGAAAATACCGGTTCTCGATG
>OX377201.1:73050158-73135158 GCA_947396885.1 Heligmosomoides polygyrus polygyrus | reverse complement strand
TTCGGGACTACCTGCCCAGACTTTCTCCTATCTGGGGTTGGTGAATTGGTACCAGACTTGTTTGGGAAGGATAGAGCGCTGAATTCTTCATCGGCTGGCCACCACAAGTGATTAATTGGCCAAAAACGCACGCAAATCGTCTCCACGACATCCCATAGAGATATAATGCGTAGCGCATCCCAAAAAAGACTGAGTAACACCGTTCTCTATCTTTATCATTTAATGCATTTTGGAACTAGAAATTTTTTACGCCGAACTCCCAAGCACGTCAACGAATCCACAAAGATAATCTCCTCGTAAGATGTGCCTATCCTCACGTGGCGCTGCTTATGCCAGAATACTTTTGCCCGCCATCTGTAAGAGTTGAAACGGAGAGAATGCTTTCGGCCGCTGGAAGTATTTTAAACGATTTTAGAAAAACGCTAATAACAAAAACTAGGAAAGCTACTTTCTCTTAACGTTAACACGATGACGACGTGTCACACCTTTTCGGCAGTGTGGGACCGTGCGACACGCTGTCGTGTCATGGTCCAGAAGTTGCAAAAAAAAAAAAAGAATTGGTCCTACGCACCAGGCACTGGAAAATCGTGTGTTCGACAACAATTTAGCATTCCATTGATAGGCTTTTATTTGTATTTTTATTACTTATTTCTACACTTAATGGGCTGGTGCCCGCATCGAGGTTGCATATGCTCATAAAACAGTCAGACAAAAGAACTAGGAAAGGGGGAAATCCGGGTACCAGCCTGATCGCACGTTTTAAGATGCCTTGTCGGTGATCATCTTGCATGATAATTCCATCACCTCTCCTATTCCACGCCCTGTAGATAACTTGTTGCTGAAAAAATTTATTTTTCTGTGTTTGTTGATGTTGGATTGTTTATATTACACTGCAGTGTTGCACTCCATTCCGTGAATTTTAGCTGTTGATCTCTTGAAGTTGAAACTTATAAGGTTTTCCTTGATTTTTCTCACTTGAAATAATGGTTTGCAGCTAATTGCAATTTTTAACGAAATTTAACGATTTACCGGAAATTTAACGAAGATGCTCCGTTAAAAATTTCGTTAACGCACAGAACTTTGTGTGCACCCCTGGTGCCGACGTTCCAAGTCCGAGCAGGATCCACGCTCGACTTCGCTTGCCGGCCGGCCGGCGCATGGCGTCGGAATCGGCCGTCGCCACTTACGCCGGCCATTTCGACGGTGCCTTCTCGCGTGGCGGTAATTCCGCATTTTCAGCCGCTTCGACCTCGGACTGACTGACCGGCCGTCCTTAATATGCGTCGCCTCGTTTCGCCACGGCCGAGCAGATTTCCAGGCGCCGCGGAACCCATTTGGGAGGGGACGAGCCTAAGCGGCTCCGTTTCCCCTCCATATTTGCACTTTTCTGCCACACCGCCCATTAACGACCGATTTTCTCGTGTTGCGAACGGAGTTTTAGTCAGCCGCCGACCTTGTGGAATTCCAGCAGGAATTACTGACACGACCGCTCTGACATGCACAGCAACATCTTTCCAGATATAGTGGCCTTCGAAAACTCATTCAATCCCTTCTGATCAGCGCGCAGAGGTTTTTTGTAACCATTTGTTGATTCAGCTAGATCCTCACTCCATTCACGCCGTCATTACATGTAATCATGGTCCTCTTTTGCCAAGAGACGAAAATATTTTTCGCGATTTTCCTCCGATTCTGGAATAGGGTTATTGCCTTGTGTAGTGCTACTTTCTTCTTTTTTGAGTTGTCTCACTTCATGCCAATCCGTTTTTTGGAAGAGATATAGACAGACACCACAGTCCATACATATGCAAGCACCTGTTTCTTAATTGCACGTGGTAATACATTCAAACTCGACAGCTACTTTCACGAAAATACTATATTCGTCTTTTCGTGAGGGGAACAAAGGATCAGGCGAGAGACGTACATCTGAAAATGTCTGTCGTAGGGTCCGACAACGTCACTGTTATCGGATACCCTTTTCTATCCGTGATCGAAGCTTGTAGTTGCTGGAAATGCTGTACGAAGCGTACTCTAGAACTAATTTCCATGCTGGGAGATCATTCAGTTGGCAAACGATCCTAGACAACTTTTGAGCAGCAGTTGAGCCATGACATGCAGAACTGAGCCTATCAACAACGTTTTCGAGAACTGCAAAGATTCCATTCTGAGCTGATCACTGCTAAGAAATGTTTCACGTTTCTCTATATCATTAGAGGTCGCTATTAGTTTATTCATGTTTACAGCTACCCGTGGATTAGAAATAGAGATGAACGAGGTTTTGCACATGTGCTCCCATTCTATAAAACACCATGGAAGGCTCCAGCTAAAGAGCACGGTCAACGGCCTAGGGTCGGAGCTGGGGAGGTGGAAACGAGCGGCTTGGGGAGCTTTGAAGAGCGCCGAAGAAGTCGTGAAGAAGACGAAGAACGACCGGCTCCGTGTCCTATTCGACCTATTCGACTCCACTGCTCTTCCTGCGCTCAGAGACCATATGAAAGCTGGTGAACACCCGATCATCGTCGCGCAGCGTGGAATCGAGAGGACGATGCTCTGCGTTACATGATTCACGCAAGTGAGAGAAGGCTGCCGGAGTTTTGAGCTTCGTCGATGTCGATGATCATGGTCAAGTCGTCGAAAATTGGGTGGGCCAACCACATAACGCGTTTCGCAGGCATCCGCTGGACGAGAGCAGTCGTCACCCGATTTCGCAGGATATCGAAGGGACAGCTGGACACCCACCAACTTTTTAGTCCGAGGTTGTTCGTGGAAGCTGTATACCAGAAGCAGAGTAGTCTGATGATCCTCGAATGAGGAGGATCCATCAAGCCATTCTGCCACGAGAGAGCGACGAATGGTGTAAATAAGAAATATATATGCGAAGCAACTCACTGGTGCAGTGCATTCGAGTGATACGGAATACCTCGGAGGGAATTTGAGGGTGTGTGCGACATAGAACCTGAATTGCCGTAACCGGTTGATGGATAAGTCAGTGTAGTCTGCATCCAGGAATGCTTGTCCTACGCGAAACCCATACCATGGATCAATTTGGAGAGGAAGTGAGAGCAGTTGCTTCCTTCGCTCCCACTGTATTTACATACACATTGTTTGATAGGATGCCGTATGTCAGCCGATACCTGGGAGCTACTCAAAAATGCATAAAACCATAACGAACCTACGTTCGTTAGGATTCGGTCTGAATCTTTGAACTTCAGTCAAAATATGGTCAGAAACGAAGTTGTTTTAAAATATATATATATGAGCTTTGATTATGTTGCCCTCAGTAAATCCTTTAAAATATTTAGCTTCTACCTATACAATCATGGAGACATTACAGCTTCAGTTTTATTTATTTCGACTAAATTTTTCCTGTATGGAGACTTCGAAGGTGGTTCATAAGATGTTTCTCTAGCACTGCTTTCTGTTTCTTTAACATATCTATGTAATTGTATAAATCCTTACCGTGCTCTTTTCTTTTACTACCTTGTCAGCGATACGTATACGGTATAGGTCATAAACAAATAATTCGACAAACAGTGAAAGCATTGAGAGCCTTGGCTACTCCTGTGATAAGGCAGAGTACGGAATGTGCCATTAATCACGTGTGTAGAGAGCAAAGCCACCATTTTTTTTTGCCGAGCAAGGGCTCCATTTCCAGTAGCTCTGCAAGTCACTAGATTTCTCGTGTGGTTTACTACACTTCTGAATATTGTTCTCTAACAATCGTATTGTGCTCCATCGGACATTGCCCTCCGTCAGCTTTTGCATCCTCCGAAAAGTCACTTCTCTGCTGCCGCAACGCGCTCTATCTCCGTCGCTTCGTTTCAGTCCCATGCCGTTCGCTGGCTCTGTAGTCCATAAGAGTCGCAGGTAATCGGTTTGTTTGCGGGCGGCGTGCGGTTGCAGGAAATCGTCGCCGGTGTATTGTCTCCGTAATACGAACGGCCTTCCCGAGGATGATAGCAGTAGATTGATGGCAGGTAGACAGCGTTACCGGGCGTACAAAAACGCGAGCGGTGCGTTCGAATGGCACTTTTCTCAGCAGCCCTTGGGAGTTTTATCAAAGTATGCTGAGATGGGCTCGAGTACCCGCGGAAGGCGAATAATGTTACCTATTAAGCTAAAGGTAGGGTTGCCTATTTAGAGTTCAGTGAATGAGAATAGCATCGAAAAAAACATACAGAAAGAGACCATTGCAGACCACTTCATTTTATTAGCTTCCAATGCAAGCCCTCGTAGACGACCAAAGAACTGCTTACGTTCCGCTGCAAAATGATTTTTTGTTGCTGCATTTTCCTGTGTATTATTTAAAAAAAAGGGTGTCAGACGTCTACCTGAGCGGCGAAAATGAATGTAGTAGAAAAATGTGTTCTATTTTACCTCCACCTTCCTCCTCCTAGCCATTTTCTTTGAACACAAGGTGATAGGGGTCCTCAAGGTTTGCTATGAGATCGCAGCGTCGGTGCGTGCTCACGTGCTATGTATGTGCATGCCAAGTGTTATTTATTTATTTAGAAAAGGTGACAAAAAGCATTAATGTGAGTGAAGTTCTTCATAGGTGATCGGCCAGGTGTTCGATTCCCGTGCCTTGCCCATTTTTGCATTTTTTGTGTGTCGCTCGTCGAGATGATGAATTGTGGGTCATCTGCCGTGAAAGTCACTTCATTTGTCACAATTTCCGTGGAACGTCCTTTCCTGTCCACCATTTTTCTGGGCTGTGCAAGGGCGTTGACCGAGAAACGAACCCCACCTCAATCACTCCCTGGCTTCGCGCTTTCTCCCACCTGTAAGTGTAATCTTCGTGCTTACGACTTACCGTTCCCAATTAACATCGTCATACAGTATGAGTATGAGCACTGCAAGGATAGTGTTAATGCAGCATGGAGCTGAGGGGTATCAGGTTGTCGTAAAAGGACATTTGCGACCGACCTCGGACATTTGCAGTTGTTGTATTCAAAAAGAATTTCCCCTCCATGGTGATCAACCCTACAAAATAGCTTTTTATGTTCACTTCAACTTATCCTAGCTGGCATTATGGCCTTAAAACTCTTGTATTTTTAACCTCAGATCCACAGCGTCATGATTTCCGGCACCTATCCTTCCTCAGATCTAATGATGAACAGGAAAAGCTTGACGCTGTGGATTCGAAATCAGAAAACCTTCTTCGAAATCAAAAGATATTGCTCTTCATGAGAAGGTGCTAGACAATTTCACCTATCAGTTATTTTTAGGATGGCTTGTAATATAATAGATTCGTAGGAGTTCCTCGCCCTGTAGTAAGAAATAACGAATATAAGCTGCATTTCTTAGTTTTTCGTCATAAACTTAATGATGTCTGTGTGGTTCTCGAACTCTTGCCTGGGCTTATTAATTTGACAATTCGAAATTCTGTCGTATAAAGTGTCCAGAACTAGAGGTAGCTCAGAAGAAAATTCTTATTGTACTGCATCCTATATCATTTCTGCTTTATGCATCGCACAGAAATAAATAAATTAATCCTATATATGCTACAAAGGGTCTACACAGGGAATGTTTCAGTATATAAGTCGCATTGTAGTGCTTGCAGTGGAAATCTAAGGATGGTGGCTTCTTCACCGAGAAGGACAAAACTTCTAAACACCAAGTTAGATCTGAATTTGTGCACGCTGTGCGACATGAATAGCAAGTACAATATATACAATACAATACAATACAATACAATACAATACAAGTACAATGAGGATAAGGATAAAGGACGGCGTTACTCAATCCTTTTTGGGATGCGCCAGCGCATTCTACTTCTACGGGATGTCGTGGAGGCGACATGAATGCGTATTTGGCCATACAATGACCTGCGGTGGCCAGCCGATGAACAAGTCAGCGCTTTATCCTTCCCAGACAAGTCTAGTACCAATTCGCCGACCCCGGAGGAATGGAAGGCTTGGTTGGCCTGGGCGGGAAATCCGAACCAGGAACCTGATATCGGGTGCACGCGACAGTCGCGCCTCCTCCGACTGCGCTACACGCGCCCACAAGTACAATATATACAATATATACAATACAATACAATACACGACAATTTCAAGCGCATGAATAGCACTACCTTAACATTCCATGATTGTAATTGCTTATTTTGTTTGGTTGGTTCGTTGGTCTAACTAGTTTAATCGTTTCCCTTCGTTCTGTCCCTTGCGTTCTTTCTCTTGTTGTTGAGCTATGGATCACTTAAATTTAGCGTGTCCTTCATGGGCGCATAAATAAATAAATGAATAAATAAATAAAGTAGAGGCGGATTCACACAAAACTATCTTCAATCTGACAGCTCACAAGCACAACATGACGTCTCCGTTTCTGCTGTTGCTTGGCAAAAAACGAGATGTCCATTGCCGATCTACATCGAAAATGCCCATAACAAGGTAAACAACAAAAGGCCAGTTTGTCATGCATGATTGTCGGTTGGACTGTCTTATTAAGCTTCAGTAGCTAAGCGCTTCTTGCACCCGCTACTGTTTCTATCTTGCGGTCCTTTATTACGCTAAGGCAAACCTTTACTTCTTCCTTTTAGCTATAATTCTTATAATGCTTTGCCAGAAGAAGCTTTAATCTCTAGTTATTATTAAGGTACATGAGTGGCTCCGGAACTGTGAAACCCCTACGCCTTCGGATTTAGTTTGGCCAAAATGTTTTTTCCCGGCTACTAAAGGTAATGTTGTTCCATCGACCGCACATGCCCCACAACCTCTCCTTTGACGGAATTCTGGGAGTTATTTATTTATTTATTCATTCATTACAAGGCACGGATCATAATCACATGCGGCAAAATAACAATAGCAGATGCGATAAGGCAACAATGATACATTAAAGTTAGATATAAGGGCTGGATGACTGAGCAACGAAAAAACAAAACGAAACAAACCTAACGAAACCTTAGCGCAATTGGACGTTTGAAAGAAGACAGAGACATGTTAACCATGTTCTCATTCTCAGAAAGTAGGGTGTTGAGCTCCCTGATGCTCCTATAAATGAGGAACACTCACTTTCACACACACCTCACTTTCGACCTAGGGATTTGCAGATAGAGTCTGAGATGGCCTCTTCTGTCAGTTGTCAAAGGTGCACGAAAACCGACTGGGTCAGTGGAAAGTCTTCTGTCAGAACTTTGAACAACATAATTAAATCTGCTCTTTTTCGTTTGAAGGCTAGACAAACCAAGCATCTTACGATTAGCTCTGTCAGACCCACTCGGAATGCTGTCGTAACTTAGACACCGACATTTCAGAAAAAGCTTAAAGGTGAAGTCACTCTGGACACTTTCATTGAGTTTTATGTCCTTCTTTTGACAGGGACTGAAGACTGAAACACCACATTCTACAATGGGCTTTACTTAAGTTTTGTAGGCTCTCACGAGAGAAGGTTGGTCTTTGGTTTTCAATACCCTAAACAAATTGTAAATTCGGTAGTTAGCCTTCTTCACAATTACTTTATAATGCTGTTCAAAGCCTAGGTTCCAGGAAAAATGGAACCCTAAATCTCGTGGACTAGAAGGTAGTCCTAATATTGATCCATTGAGCGTGTAGGTTGAAATATGACTTTTAGATTTTGACTGTACCACAAGGCAATGCGATTTTTCAGCAGAAAAAGGTAGCTCCCAGGTTCTTGACCATTCCTCTACAAAATTTGTAGCTGCTTGGCTCACAGAAGGCTTCTTGGTTCTCGACTTCTTTGTAGACCTTTATATCGTCCGCCTATATTTTACAAGAAAGTTCAAACCTTTGAGCTGAATAGGAAGCTCATACGTATACAAGAGAAAAAGTAATGGTGAGAGAACTCCACCCCGTGGAATTCCACTGGGAGCAGAATAAACCGATGAATATCTCCACCTACATACTCTGACTTGAAAGGTCCTACCCGAAAGAAAACTCTTTATCCAGTCTACAGTGGTAGGACGTATACCTACCCTTCCCATCGTAACAATAATTTTTCCGTAGGAACCTTGTCGATGGCTTTAAAAGGGTAAAAAACACAGCGTCGGTGCGTTTTTTCTGGTCTGTGGATTTGGTCCACTCGTTTAGAGCAGAAAGAGCAGCTGTTTCCACCGAGCGTTGCTTCAAAAACCAAACTGGCCTTTAGAAATGATGTTATGCTCCTCAAAATGATCCAGCATGTATTTCTTAACAATCTTTTCGAAAGCTCTAACGAACACAAAGGTTATACTGACAGGTCGGTTATTACCCAAATGGTGGCTTTTTGCGAATTGGTGTTTCCACCTCTTAGGAACCTCAGCTCTCATATAGCTCGAATTGAAAATTAATTCCAAAGGATAAGAAATGCAATCCGCCACTTGTTTGATAAACGTTAATGGCAGAAGATCCGGGGACGTCGAGAAAGACTTTGGCTATTTGATTAATAGGTCGAAAATCTCCTCCTTTCGGAACCATAGTGTAAGCCTCATTTGAGGGAAACTAGGTAATGTATCGTCTAAGGAGGCGACAAACGAGGAACTGCTGCAAGCTGGTTGGTTAAACACCACCTGAAACTCCTTTGCAAGAAGATTAGTTTTGCCACAGGCTGAGGAAATAGGGGCACCCTCTCCATTTCTTAGATAAGGGATAAAGTTATCCCTTTCTGTACGGGAGGCGATATATCTATAGAAAGCTGAATTGTCCCTTGAGAATTGGATTTCTTTTCAGTATAAAGATTATACCGTAAAAGGGCTTTGTCTAGCTTTTTGCTGAAAGATAGATACTCAGCCCAGTCTTCATTTGGAACGCAATGAGTAGTCTTGTTCCATAAAGTAGTTTGACGACGCTTCATCATAGCAAGGTAATCTGGAACAACCTGGCAATTTGGTTCAACTAATCTCATTGGCACATATAGATCTATGACATAGTGTAGGATAAAATGCAGCGTTTCATACATTTCTTCAACATCATTTAAAACGCTAAAAGTGCCCACCAGTCAATGTCAGTTAGACGTTCTCTAATTTTGATATAATCAGCCTTTTTGAAATCTCTTATCCATTTCGAGCTAGTCGCCCGCTGATCTGTGCTACATATAATTTTAAAAGTAATTGTAGCATGGTCACTATTTTCCCTGGGGAGCAAAAGCCACATCGTGAACCAATTTGGGGGAGTTCGTAATACAAGATGTAGCAAAGAGTTTCTCCTAGTAGGTTTATGTGCTGCTTGATGGAAGCAGTGAATATCGAAGAGGTCTTAAAACAATTTAGGGGTCACTCCAGAGTTAGCCGAAGCTAGGTCGGGGAGGTTGAAGTCTCCTAAAAGAATACATGGGCCACTAAAAATGCAAAAGTCGCTTATAGCTTTAACAAGCTTTACGGACAAACTGGTGTTACAGTCTGTAAAGGGCAATGAAACGATAAGATTGGACATCTATTTCGAAATCACAGATTAAAATTTCATATGCCTCATTAACAGATTCACAGAAAACTACCTAATAAGAGAAGGAACTCTTTACGAGCATTACCCCACCACACTTTTTTCCGATTCTATCGCACCTAACAGCAACATACTTACTATTAGCAATACCTAGGAGCAATAATCATTAATAGGTGACAGCCAAGTCTCAGTTAAGATTACAATATCATAGTTATTTTGACAAAGATTGAAGGCCAAAGAATTGCAATTTTTGACTACTGGCCTAATATTGGAAAGGAGACACAAGATCGGAATACGCTCAGACCTGGGAGAACTCATCAGTTTCCCATGGAACTGTTAAGCTCCGACTGTGGCGTATCCTGAGTAAGACCAAGTTGATGGGCTTTACCGCATTCTTTTGGAATTTAGATGCAGGGAGTACAACTTTAACAAGTCGCGGCCTGTTCTGGTCAGACTTGCCCATCCGATAAACCGCGGTGGGAAAACATGCAACATTTAATTAGTCAAGAAGTTGCCTGACACATGAAACGTGAGAAGCCCTTACAGATGCTCTATTATCAGGAGACTCAGGTATATTCGATAAAACAACTGATCTTTTCATTTCGATCTCAGATTCCGATGGATGAGACGCGACAGAAGCGCATCTAGGTGTATTATCTACATTGGAAACCGCGGAATTATTCAACTGGTGTTTGAGAAAGACGTTTTCTTCTTTGAGCTGGCGTATCTCCGCAAGTAGATCGCTGTTTGTCTTGACCAGCTCTTCATTTCGTTCCATCTCCCATTTAGAGGCTCGAAGATGTACAGTGGCAACTTATCTTTGTTTACCATATCATACAAACGGTCGGCTGCTGTCGTTTCGCCCTTGTCATCTGCTTTCGTGGAGGATCGCGTGACCCTCCTCACAGGAACAGTGGACGCACGAGCCGACGACATGGATTTATGAAAAAAGACAACTTCGATGTGACCGCGGAACCGACCAGGGAATGCCGTCAGCTTCCCATGGAACTTCGGATTGAGACTAACATCGCGTGAAAGAGCTCGCGAAGCTGATCACAGATATGTAGACCAAATTTGCTAAATGGATCTCCTAAGCTAGTTGTGGCCGGCAGAAGCCGCCATGTGTTAGGCGCGCTCAATCAGCGTTGGGCGCAGTATTGCACGGTAATCAGCGGTTCAGCTATCAGCGCCGTCAGCATTCGGCGGCACAGTTGTAGAGTGCTCACTCCGTCAAAAATCAACAAAAATTAATAAACATAATCAATTAAAAGTGAAGGCACTAGTTAAAAGTTCCGACTCCACCGACACGACTTCGGCCAAACGGTTGTAGCAACGGTATGGGTGGTCTCCGACCGAATCGTAAAAAACAGATGTCAGATTCGTGATCAGCACCCCAAATAACCCCCTAGACGAAGTTTCCGGGAAATCGGTGACCCTGCCTGGACCACCCTTGTTAACGGTATGGGTGGTCTCCGACCGAATCGTGAAAAACGGATGTCAGATTCGCGATCAGCACCTCAGGCAACCCCCTGACGAAGTTTCGCCGAAAAATTTTTTTTCGACAGAAGTCGTGTCGGTGGAGTCGGAACTTTTAGCTAGTGCATTTACTTTTTATTTATTATATTTATTAAGGTTTGTTGATTGTTGATTTTACTTTTACTTTTTATTTTGTTTTGATTTGAATTTCTGACTTGCTTCACATCATGAATAAAACATTTTCCTTGAAACACGTTCCCGTCTTCGAATATACGTAAATGCAAGTCGCCATTAGCCGTTCGCTCAAAAGTGTGCTAAAAAATGAGATTATAGGTCCTCATCGAAGACAGGTCACAAAATGCAAAACCGCCGCCACCAACGGGAATCGAACCCATGACCTCAGTCCTGCGAAGTCAGCACTCTACCACCGCGCCGCCGCCGTTGCTGACGGAGCTAATAGCCGAACCGCTGATTACCGCGCGATACTGCGCCCAGCGCTGATTGAGCGCGCCTAACACATGGAAGACATTGCGGCTTCCGCCGGCCATAACTCGCTTAGGAGATCCATTTAGCAAATTTGTTCTACATATCTGTGATCAGCGTTTCGAGCTCTTTCACGTTATAAAGGCCTCAATCCAAAGTTCCATGGGAAGCTGACGGCATTCCCTAGTGAGAAAAAAATACCTTTGGAGGTATTATAATTTGTCCTCGCCACAAGGAGACACGAGAAGTCGAAGAAATCGATGGACATAGTATTACGCGATCGCGAAGCTGGCGAACTGTGACGTAGATACGGTCTCCACCCACCCTCTTTTCAGAAAGGGTAAATTTTACGATAGGGATCGGATATTTCAAGGAAGGGGTAGGTTCGAGGCAAACCAGATAACCTTACCTCGCACTCTATCAGTCAGTTTGTCGAGCTCTCCTCAAAGCTCGTTAGAGCCGATACCTCTCACCCTTTTGCAACTATTACAGCAGCATTAACTTCCTTGAAATATTAGCAAAATCCTCTTTTGGTGATGGTCGCAGTTCTGAGCTTCACTTCTCGTGACATCTGGATAACAATTTTGACTGCCGGATTCGTAGCTCCTGCTACCAGTTATGACTGTCCTTAGGAGATCCTTCAGTTGTGAACGCGGAAGAAGGAAAGCCGGCCCTTTCGTTATCTTCCTTTCTGGCGAGGGCAGCGAGACACCTCTTACCAACACCTTGCAGCTGTTAGGGGATTCGAGATTAAGACAATCCAAGTCATGCAATGTGAAAATCCTCCCAGTGCAGCCTCTACCTGTTTGACATCGATTCCTTCTCATTTCAGAGGTGGTGTGGTAATAGATCCCTCACTGAATGTAGCGTTGATCCTTCGAACATGACCTTTATGATCCCTAACCGTAAAGCACTAAAAAATTGATTTTGCTCCCCCGCACAACTTTGCTCCCCCTCTCCCCCGCTTCATATTCAAAAAATGTTGCGCAAAGCAAGGGTGTACGGAAAACCTGCTGAAGCGCTTTACACGTACTACTTCCTACCTGAATGGCATCGACAAATCTGCTCAATAGAAATTGCAGCAGTAGTTCTGTCAACGAATGACAACAGTTTTCAGTCACATATAATATAAGGTTACTTCAAAGCTAATGTCGGATTTAGACTGTACAGCCTTCAATTTATGAAATGTCTTTTGACAGCGCAGCTTGTGAGTTCATATATGCCATTATTAAGTTGTTTTGAACACTTTTTAAACCAAATCGACGTTTTCCAAACAAGCCTGATGCGTTTGGAATTCAAATGAATCTCTTGCAAATCAAAAGGGGAACACTACAGATGCAATCAAACACTTTCTAAGAAGGTTATAATATATAGAAGAAATTCAATTCACTTTTTGAGACTCGAGAGGATGGTCCTGAGGTTGTAAGCTCTCATCCGATCAAAAAACTGGCGTCAGGCGTTGCTCGAACCCGCTCCATCTGACAACCGGATTGAAATGCTCTTCGAAATGAATTTATGCAGCTCGAAGCTTCTTATGCTTTTATGGCGGTTATTATTTTTGCGAAAGTTCGCATTCTTAACGTAGAAAACATTTCAGTTCAGAAATTACTACCTGCACTTCAGCAAAGCAAAGCGAATTCTTCGTTGTCAAATGCTGTGTTTTCTATCCGATCCCTATCCGTTTCAATGTAAATGTACACACAGAGTATATTTCTATTTGAAAGCCCTTTTCGCTCTTTTTCTGGATCATGGTTTTAGGATGCTGTCTTACCCTGTGGTCTTACCTTGTTACTTACCTACAAGGAACTCCTCAATATCATCCAGCCATTTCTGACTTGACACCCTGCATCTAATTTTTTCATTCAGTTCTTGAGACGAAAACTGTGCTATGTTATATGTTCAGTTAAAATAACCAGTTCTAATGCGGATTGGTTTTGCTCGACTTGTTTCCCTGGTTGTAAAACCAACTCAGAAATGAAACTACTGGGAAATTCACAGCTTGTGTTAAAAAAAATCCCACCACATATATAAAAATCGACCTGAAAATGGTATACATTATATATCCTAAAATAATAGAGGAATTTCTATGCATTTCTTGTCATATGTTTTCCCTTATCTTTTATATTTCTTTTCTTGTCTGAAACTACTGGGAAATTCACAGCTTGTGCTAAAAAAAATCCCACCACATATATAAAAATCGACCTGAAAATGGTATACATTATATATCCTAAAATAATAGAGGAATTTCTATGCATTTCTTGTCATATGTTTTCCCTTATCTTTTATATTTCTTTTCTTGTCTGAAACTACTGGGAAATTCACAGCTTGTGCTAAAAAAAATCCCACCACATATATAAAAATCGACCTGAAAATGGTATACATTATATATCCTAAAATAATAGAGGAATTTCTATGCATTTCTTGTCATATGTTTTCCCTTATCTTTTATATTTCTTTTCTTGTCGGTTTCTGCTAAATCCAGGGGCCATGAGGAAGACCTACAGCGACATTTTTGGACAAATCCGATTCTTTCAAACCGAGGGTTACGGAATTTTTCTTGTTAAGTACACCGTGTAAACTTGAAAATGTGGTGGAAACTGAATGACATATGTGATAGACCTAACGATTCACTCCTAGGAGCGCTCAGTGTGTACGTGGTTCTCGCGTAATGGTAGCAATAATTCTAATGCGACACGTAAGGAGAGTCGTGGTTATATTGATTGGATGCAAACAAAGCCTGCTTCTGCTTTTACAGTTAAAACGGCTAGCTTTTTTCACGTCGTAGTCTTGAAGGAATTGCTTCTTTCTGCATACCACTAATTTCTACTCTTTCAAGCGAACGAGAAGGTGGCGAAGTTTATCACAGGGCGTATCTCAGCGAGTGGGCTGAAGGACGTTTTTTGGAAAGTACTTGATATTTCTGTGTCGCGCTCATCCAATTCGTCCGACTTGAATGTGATGCAATTTGTATTACCATCACTCACGTCCAACTGCGGAGAGAGACTGATGCATCTAGCTGTACAACTCCTTTGCTTTTTAGTGTCCTTCTTCAAAGCACTTGAATGTAATTGGTACTCGCAGCTATGTTCGCTGACTAGACCTCCAGCTCATTACATACGGATGAGGAATAGAAGAGTGTGCGGCCTTGAGCACTCAGTGCTATGAATTCCTGATCGTCTCCGAGTCATACGCGGAGGAGTTAGAAGCTCTGACACACGCGCAGTACTACACTGGTGCCTCTGTTCTCGTTTCGCTGACTTACCCTAGTTACGGCAACCCGTTGCCGATAGACAACCACGTCGTCGTTTTCAGCACTTGGGAAGTTTTAACGATATCCCCCGCTTTCAGAGATTTGCTTATCAGCCGGTTGTCGATTTCGCGACGGAAAAAGTCTGCCATGCTGTGACGCCCTGTGTGAGCCATCAAACGAATGCAAATTTCTATACCTTATTAATCTTTGCTTCCGGGAATAGCCTGGTTCATCTTTGCTCTTCGACAGTGAACTGAACTTGACAGACATCACTGCGAAGTCTGTGAATCAAACTAAGAAACTGCTCTTTTTCGGTGAGCAGAAAACATGTACGCGCTATTTAACTTTTCATGGGTGGAAAGAGTATCAGGCTTAACGCTTTACTTGAAGAAGGTTGGCGTAGTTCCAATGTTGCTGCTTTTCTCTTATGTGTATATAGAGACTCGAAGAGACACCGGCTCCGATGTTCACCGGAATGATCGCAAGATTTACATGGTTTGGGTACGGCTCATGGCAACGAAGTCTTCCATCCTTCCGTGCGCAGTGAATGAGCGTCAATAGAAACTCTTTGGGAAATATAGTGCGTAGCGCGCTCCAGGAAGGGATTGCTTGCTACCTTTGTTTATCCACTTCCTATACATATTTATTATTTGCTCTTATGAGCACCAATAGGAGCTCTTTGCTACCGTCTCAGAATGAGGGGTGCTACTCTGTAGCCGTTTGTTAGCTTCCCCTCCCCTGAAGGTACATGGCTTTACCTACGTATACAGGGTGGTCCATATAAACTGTAATGGGGTATAGAAAACCTTTCAATCAATTCTTGAACGATGCAGTGATTCGTTAAAGCGGAAATGTTAGGGACACCGACTGGACCATCTACACGTCAAATTAGACTCTTCTGAACAAGCATAATGGTTCCGCAATCAAATTCAACATCTTCCACATCAAAGCGAGCTCATTCCACATTAAACATGACTTTCTAAAAAGGTTAGAACAATTTCTGATAAAGGAAAATTTTAGTATCACTCTCGTTAAGTTTTATTAACTCACTTACCCAGCAAGTGGCAGCATTGTTTGAAATTTCACAAAATTCTCGTTTTTAAGGAAAATAATGGTCTGAAGCTTCTAGCGAAGAGATTGCGCCATGCCCTCTCCCAAGATGTCACTAATTTCGATTGTTAGTAAGATTTCTGTTTGCATCACACCTGTAAATGATAAAACGAATAAGGTTGTAAAGAACACACATATTTTACTTTGGTGCTTCATTTACATGGCGTTTACACTCTTAAGCAAATAAAAATCGCAACGGCCCTTTCGAGTGCATGGTGCGATCTCACCTTCTAATGCACTAAGTGAATTACATAAGTCTTGTTCCTTTAAACTTTAACTTTTAACTTCAAAGCAAATTGCAGTCTATTATTCTTCTTCAAAAAATTCATCAAATTTTTACATTCTTTTCCTTGAGCTGAAAAATATTCCAGCCATCTTCAAGAGTCTAAAGTTTAATATGTAAAAAGCTCTTTGCGATTTGGAGGACGTCCACTGTGATTTCAGAAGCACCGAGTTTGTTTAGAAGGGTGTCCAGTTTGACATGACAAGTGTTCACTTTGATTTGAAAAGTGGTCAATTTGAAAATGTTACAACATGATTAGGCACTAGCGCTCTGCATCTAGAAGACGTTGGAATGGTTTGAGAGCGAGCGCCTGCGTTTCTGGGAAAAGATAATTGTTCGTCAAACTCGTCCGATTTCAGTCCTTGGATTCTTCTATCTGCTCTATCTTGTAGCAAAATATCTGTTCTTTTACATACAGTTCACTGAATTCGATGAAGGGATCCAGAGGAAGGTACTGACGCCGGAAATGGACCCCGCATCTCCAGGAACTTCTGAATGTGTTGGATGCTGTAGTATAGACGCAAAGGACGGATATGTTGAATGTGATGTGTACCAGCTTACGTGGAATTTTTGATTCCTGCAAAGATTTGAGTAACTTTTCACACGACTTATATTATGCACTGTTTTTGGGCTTCATTTCTTCATCTTCATTTTTTTCGTCGCGAAATATGTTGCTGGACCAAGTTCACTCACTTGGATCGAGATGGTTTCTCTTCTCTATACTCTCACAAGTTGCTTCTCTTCCTGCTTTAAACCTTGAAATTTCTCTAAACTCTCCTAGATACATTAGTCAGTAAATTCTCTTGTTGGAGCAATATTTTCAACCTCGCTTCAGAATGTTAGCACCAGTTGTAGCAGCAGCTTCCTTCGAGCAATAACTCCATGTTCCTAACCACATCTAGGTTACACCGGCAGATCCGGACCTGGTGAGAGCTCGCGTACGCAGTGGGAAAAACGGCTATCAAATGTCGGCACGACAAGCAATCGCAGCTCCGGTTTTTCCTCGACAGACCACCTTTCCTGCGCTTTTTATCGCCTTTCAGCTGATTCCACTGCGGAATCTCTCAGAAGACCGCTTCCCTCTACACAGCGAAGTGCTGACTAATTGATTTCATTATGACGAAAAATGTCCTAAAACTTTCTCTGCACGTCGAAAAGGAGCAATCTTCATTCACAATTACACTTACTTAAGGCTCACTTCTAAAAGATTTTCCTTCCCACCGCATCTTTAAACAATCGCTGCTTCCAGCGCTACAGCTGTACCGTGAGCATAAGCTCAATCACTAGAATGCCTCCTACTTGTTCTGCTCTTGTTTCATATCCTCCAGTTCTTCGAACTCTATGATGTAGAGAGATTCACGGTAATGATATGAGGTCTAGTACTTTCTCGTGCCCTTCCTTTGATTAGCAAATCAATCTTCCTTTCTAAATGTTGACGCAAGATGGAATGCTTATACCAGTTAACTCTGATAGTCCATCAAGTGTTATACTGATAGAGGCGCGTACGAGCTACACCACATCTCAAATCTAAAGGAAATCTGCTCTTGCTGATTGGGTAGACGGAAATGCCATCGATGGTGTGCGGGATGGACGCGCAGGTGTGTCCATCTCAATGCATCTTCTTGCGCTGTATGGAAAATCCTCAAATGTGAACAATTCCCAGGTCTTTCCGATGTCGGTTTCGGCGGAAGCGAAGTCTAAAAAGCTGCTACATTCAGGTGCAAAGAATAAACCACTGACGTTTCTATCGGTTTGCATTGTACTCCATAGATCGGAGCCAGCTGATGTTCAAAGCGCGGTAAAACCGAGCGCGTAGCATTTCAAGGAAAGGTCGAACTAATTTTGACAGTTTTGATCTCCATTTTCGATTGAGTTTACCGTACTCACCCTATCTAATCCGCTTAGGATTCTACAGACTCTCGGAAAGCAGACGTTCGCTACAGAATGGTAGCCCGAGCGACTGCAGAGATTTACTAAAGTGGTGCAATATCATAAGGTTTTCAAAATTTTACGAGTGCATGCTAGACCAGGAAACCGGCGCTCTAGGTAGGTTTATGTTACCAGGACAGCTGATATTGCCGAGTTCAAAACTTGAGAGCGCTTTTAAACTTCTTTACGGAACGTCTTCGCTGCAAGCTCTCTATAATTAACAGAGCGTCTGAATCTGAATATCGCGCGGTGGTTATTATTATTATATACGTGGATAACCACGCGATTAAATATAACAACACTCAACAAACTACAATCCAGTGTGAAAGAGAATGGAATTAAAAAAAGAACAGGCAACACTAGTACTATTCATAACACAAACAAGCTCTCTAGGTGGATGGCAACTAACAAGCTTCCTGGAGATACCGGTCGACTAATATTTTGTATTGCCTTAGTGAGTTTGGCAACTCGTTTTTCTTGGAGAATCTTAGGAATTCAATGCCGGCTCGACTAGTAAAGAACGAAGACCTTACGTTACTTCTTGCTCTGGGAATCTGGATCTTCCACTGCCCACCCCTTGTGTTAGAAGGGGAAATTGAATAAAATTCTTGAAGTGAAAGGCACAGCATACCGTTTAGTAACTTGCACATCATGATTAGATCATACTTCCTTCTGCGACAGGCAAGACTGCGCAAGTTAAAAACTTGATTTCTCCTAACCGCTGATGGTATGGCGGCGTAGTCCAAGCCATAAACTCTTGTCCATAGTTTCCTGGTAAAGCTGTTTTGTACAGATTCAAGCCTAGCAATTTCTCGCTTGCACTTAGGATTGAATATAGTGGCGCCGTACTCTAATATAGGTCTAACATACGCTTTATATGCTAGTAATAAATGAACAAGAGAATTTGTTCGTAATGCCTTAAATATACTGCATACAACTCTATCAGCCTTCTTTGCTATGACTTCACAGTGATCTTTAAAGGAAAGTTTTGAGTCTAAAATAAATCCAAGATTGCTATTGCTTGGTACCCTCTCATTAATCAAGGAATGTCTAGGTACCTTCCTGTAGCGGTCGGTATACCGTTTTCACTTACTGCGTTAAAATTTTACGTTAAAAAACGTTTAAATGGACTTTTACTAACTTAAACTGAACTTGATTTAGTCGCCATGTCCGATTTTCTATAATCCTCGCGAGTTCGAGGCGCACCTCAGATTTGATTTCTAGTCGGAATGCCGTCTCCTTTAGTACCCTTATGAGCGCTACTGCCCTGGCGACCCGTGGTTAGGTGAGGTCAATTATTGTCGCCTTCTCATCTTGGGTACGTCCAATTGGTCGCAAATTCCAGTAGTATTGAGACGCTTGGTCGAGTGGTCACACCTAGGCACCAACTTGTTTATTGCAGTGTACCTCGAAATTAGATGAAAGGATAGCGGGATCGGCGGGATCGCCTCCTTCAGAACCTGAAAGGAGGCACACCAAAGGGTGCTTAGGTGTGCTTCCTTTCAGGCTCTGAAGCAGGCGGTCCCGCTGAAACGTAAGCCTAATAAACGCTGAAAGCAACCTCGCCTGGAGTTTAAGGAACAACAACAATGAACCTGATTTAACTTAAACCGCGTTCTTTTCAACTTACAACTCCAGCTGGGCTTATCTTTTAAACTTTTAAATCAAACTAAACACTTTAGATCAAAACTGCCTTGTCTACCGAATAAAACTGAAGGTGCCTCAAGGAGTTTGCACTGGAAATACGTTAACATTCAAATTTTGAAGCTACTACAAAGCATGTCCAAGAAATATGGTCATACTGTTTCGCTGCCTAAAGTTTTTATCATTCTGCTATGGAAATGTTCCTAGACTTATTTCAAAACGTAGAAAAGCAAAGATATTTGGGTGCCTCACACGACGAGATTGCGTCATGCGTTCACTCTGTATGCATGGCGCAACCTCGTCGCATGAGTGACCAAGTTTGTTGGATTCCTATTAGGGGGGGGGGGGCAAAAGTATTGAGACAAATTGAAAAAATCTTTATCTCTTTATAACTCAATTACAACTCAGGAAGCTGAGGAATGTATTCATCATTAAGGGCAATGACCTTGCTGCCATCGCTCAGCCAACTTCCTGATCCCATCCTTCCACAACTGCTTGGACCTGGTGTTAATCAACTGCTCGATATGGTTGTCTAGAACTACTTCGGTTCTTGTTTCCCTTCCGACCAGAAAGTCCTGTAGGCTCAAGAAGTAGTGGTTGTCGCATGAAGAGATGTCCGGCGAATACGATGGATGAGGCATGAGAACGTAGCCCAGCTGGCCAAGCTTATCCGTGGTTACTTGTTCCCGATGGGGTGTTTACGATTTACGATTTAAGAAATCTCAAACTCTATTTACGCACGCTCCTGGTTAGGATGGACCTACATATTAGGGGGGGGGGGGCAAAAGTAATGAGACTCTCCTTGCAGTGCCCATATATGTCGTGACTGGAGTCCGGTTTCGTGCTTCTCGTATTTGTATGTTTGTTGGTTACTTACAGAATGCCACACGGAAGTGACCACTTTCGCTCTTTCCAGAAGCATGCCGAAACCCCAGTCTGACGAGTCGACCTGTGTCGCGCAAATCTCGCCCAATTCCCACCCCCGAGCAGCCTGGACTCAATAGTCACGTAAGATGAAAAGTACGTCTGCTACCTTAACCCTACCAAGCAGCGGAGCGGGTCTGCGTGAGGCCTGGTGACCTGTTACCGACCTTCGTTCGGTGGGAAGTTCACGGCGATAATCCGAGCATGTTTCTGAGCTTTTGAGTCTGTGCCCAATGGACCAGTATACTGGAAGCCGTTTTCCAAAAGCACGACGATGAACTCCAAGGCCATGGTGAACGAAATGAAAGAGATGGACCGGCGACTCGCAGTTATTCAGTCTCAGCGCTTCAAGAAGGTCCTCCTCTTCGACAACGCCGTACCCCATCGGGCAAAAGTGACCACGGATAAGCTTGCTCAGCTAGGCTACACTCACATGCCTCACCCACCGTATTCGACGGACATCTCTTCATGGAACTACCACTACTTCTTGAGCCTATAGGACTTCATGGTCGGAAGGGGCACAAGGACCAAAGCAGACCTCGACAAACACGAGCAGTGGATCAGCACTAGGCCTAAGCAGTTCTGAAAGAAATGAGATCAGGAAGTTGGCTGATCGATGGCAGCAAGGTCATTGACCTTAATGGCGATTACATTCCTCAGCACCGTTGATTTGTAATAGAGTTATAAAGAGATAAAGAAATTTGTTGAATTTGTCTTATTAGTTTTGGCCCACCCTAATAAAAGACCAAAGCCCATCATTGATTCCGGTTCCTTCAAATTCATATCCAGCACTTAGAGAACTCAACAATTATTGAGGATTGAATCTGAATGTGGAGATCCTGGCAGTAACACTTTTTGAGGTATCCTTCTGGATTACGAGAGAAAGTGCCCGAATCGCGCCGCGTCTGTTTCGGTGCGAGAAAATCCCCGCGACCAGGGGAGAAAATGTCCACAGCCAGGGGAGAAAATATCTGTGGCCACTGAACGGTTTTAGATAGGATCCACTACAACAACCACCACAACAACACATATGGTAATCACGTGGACAGGGATACGGTATTTTTCTCATGCCGTCTTCAGTTGCCACGCCACGATTTCTCATGACTCGACGGCGTGAGAAATCGTGGGCGTGGCAACTGAAATTGTGGCACCATCTCTTGGATTCCCTAGCAGACTTGATGGCCTTACCGTGATAGAGAAGCTTTGGAGAATACGAGGAAGGATTCTCGCTACACAGCAAACAGGCAGGCCCAACAGTTAAATTAGTACCAACGGTGTTTTATGTGAAAAGAACACTGAAAGGAGCGAAAGAAGCGTTTTCGCCCAGATCTCAATTTCTAGCATGTAAAACTAGAAAACAAGAACATCAACGGAGCATGGTAACTTAGAATTACTTTTCGAAGCATTGAGCTGCGGATCTGTAGGCCACCTCAATTGTTGAGTTTGTTTTTAAGCCACATGAACACCACATGGAGTGAACAGTAAGGTACATGCACATCAAAGTCATGAGAAGTTGAAAATGAAAAAATGGCAAAACTTGTTTGGGAATTTATTTACAAATTGGTTTTTAGGTTTTACTGAGGTTTTACTGAGTCTTTCTGATGAAGTCTTCATTTTTGACCAATCTTTTCCTTCTTTACTAAAACAGGATTTGAACGTAGATATTTCAACATTCATTGCTTTTCAAGTGATTTTCATCTGATACACCGTTGGTATCGTAAATACTTGCTGTGCCCTTTTTTATTAAAGTTTTTCTCAGCATAGGATTTCTATTTTATTTGATTATATTTATATGTATTTGAACTATTGCTTTTGATTGCTTTGTTGCTGTGTCTCTGATATTTCCACATATCTGAATAAAGGATTTAAATATCTGAATGTTTAGTTGCAACATAGGTTTTACCAAAAACGCTATTAAACCAGAACCTACGGTATAGCACCACGCCAGAATTCTTTTAAGCAACCTTCTCGAAGCATAGAGTGTTTTTCGAACATGAAAATTTGCGATCAACTTCTTATGAGAGCATTGGTACGAATGAAACGTTGCGGATACGTCCGGTTAAGGCTCTTCTACGGTTTTTTCAACAGTTTCAAACTTTTCTTAGTTTCCTAAGTGGTGATTACCGCTCAAAGTTGCTTTCTTTATTACGGCACTTTTGCTATTCACCACATGATGGTGTGCTATAGATTCTTCTCGTCGACCCGGGAATTTTCTCCCCTGATCGCGGGCATTTTCTCCCTTGGTTGCGGGCATTTCTCCCCTGGTTGCGGGCATTTTCTCCCTATTTCGGGCATTTACTCCGCACGCAACGCGCGCGGTTAGATTCGGGCATTTTCTCCGTAGACCATCCTTCTGTTTAATCTGTTTTGCCACAAAATCTATCTGCTCAAAATGTCAAACCACAAATAGGCTTGCGAAGGAACAAAAGGCGGCACCTAACTCCCAAGATATACGCCACGCGAAGGGGGTGGAGATACGTAGCTGGACTAGACAATAGACAAATTCGGCTTGATGGAATATAGCAGCTCACTGATCTTTCGAGCTTGATGAGAAGGAAGCTCTGCACTGAAATCGAACGCGAACCGAATCGGCAAGCGGTTCAACAACTTATATCATCGCTGATTCATTTAGCACTGCGACTTCTATTATTTACTTGTTGTACACATTTATTTGCGGTGCGTAGAGCTCAGTCGGAGCGGCTCCGGTCGTCGCGTATATCAGAGACCGGGTTCCTGGTTCGGCTTTCCCGCCCAGGCCAACCAATCTTTCCATCCCTTCGGGGTCGATGAAGTGGTACCATACATGTCTGGGAAGGATGAAGCGCTGTCCTGTTGATCGAATGGCCACTGCAAGTCATTGTGTGGCATTTTTGAGAGTTCCACTGTTTGTCTAGAGATTACATACGCAACACATCATTTGTTTGACGGAAATTGTTCGTTGTTCCGCCGAGAAGAATGACGAGCCATCACCAAGCATAGAAGTGCACAATATTGTTAAAGAGACCCACAGCTTGAAGTCGCATGTCAGATAACCGATTTCGTCGTTTCTCGGTTTCGCTGTCGTCTGCTTCTTTTGTCAATGAAGTAATCCATCACAGTTGTTCAGAAGTGAGTTTTAAAAAGCGTTCGTGGAACCTAGGTAGGGCAATCCGTCAAATGTATTTTCTTACACCTTTCCAGCAGTTTCCGCTGGAAGGAGTCATCCTTGGCTTTTTTCAGTCGCACCAGACAATTACACTTTACAGCAAACTTTCTTTTACTTCTCTAGTTGGTAGCGATAAGAAGTTCCCCTGTGCCACGCTTTCTCGCCTTTCATGAGCCGGTTATTCGCGCTCATACTGTCAATGCACACGTTCAAGAGAGGGTGAAGATCCAGTCGATCTCTACGATTGTAGATACGGCACCTTCTCGTGAGGAAATTTCGCAGTTCTTGCACAACGTTGACCTTTGTGAAGCGGACGTAGTAGAGTTAAGAAGTTAGTGAAGTGTTCTGAGGAGATCGGTCGTTTCGAAGGTCGTGACCATCTTGTGGAGAACAAGTGGGGAAAACCAGCAGCTGTTCTCGACTTGGTGGCCAAGGAAACCACTCGCAAAAGTAAGGAAAAAACTCAGAATTGCGTTTCTTGTAGAAGACAGCTGGTTCTGTTTATTTCTGTCGCCTCCCTAATGATTCGCTCATTTCGGCAACTCTTGACAATGCTCTATAATTGAGTTCCATTTTGTATTTATTTTCTCTGGGTCTTTTTTGAGATTCATATCCTTTTGAATTTTCCTAGTACTGTATTGGCCTTCTTAAATTGATCCTCACAACTAATGTGTTACAGTACCGGACATGCCGCTGCGTCCAACAAGCACAAGCGGCGCAAAAGATGAGAAGCGGCGCAAAACGGCGCTCTCCGGCGCCCTTTTGCGCCGCTTGTGCTTGTTGGACGCAGCGGCATGTCCGGTACTGTACTTGTATTCGGCTTAATTATTTGAGCATCCTAATCGGAAGGGTGTAGTGATTGAGCTCCTGTGGCGCCGGACTTTCACGACGTCACCGCTCTCCGTGAATGGGGCACCAGAAACTCGCCTCCTTCTAACGCACATCGTCTTCGTAAGGTTCAGCAGCAATTCAACTCTATTAAGAAGAGAGTTAAGGTCAGTATTGATAAAAAGGCCGTTGAAAAGGAGATGTGGTGAGAAAACCTGAAACACATGCGAAACTGAAGGGTGTTACTCGACTAACGCTTTGGTACACGTATCTTCAGAACTTTGCTTGCTCTTGCTAGCAAACGGCGCTGTAACGCATCCACACCACTCGGCCAGCACAGAGACGAAGAGCACAACGGTGACGACTATGATGTTGAGTGCACGATTTTGGCGCGTTAGATAGAGATTTCCCCAGAAAGGCGCTCAAATAGTTCTGGGCCTCATCCCGGACTCCTAATATGCACAACAGCGACGAGTGTCTAACCATCAGCAGTGATCTTGCCTCTTTCGCACCTCACTGGATCTCTGGAAATGACTGGAAGCAGCCGTGTCATCCTTGTTATTCTTATATGGCGACAGCGCAGTCCGACTCACTCGCTGCTAGTTCACTAATAGCGAGTGAGTGGGACTGCGAACGGAGGTGCTGTGGTTTCCGCACTGTTCCTGGCATTTAGTCATAAGTGCTAGATGCTATAGGTGAGGCTTTCGATTACAAACACGTTGAACACCAATGCCGAAATTCCATGAAGAGAGGACATATGTAATTGCGGCATCCGAAGCGTTCTTATAGTCTTGGAAACGCCAAACGGTCCTTCAGCTCGTCCCGCATTCACGCGCGCGAAGGTTATCTCAGGTTATCAAACTGGAGATTATCAATCCGTCACTGCCATCATAACGAAGACAGGTTCGGAGCGACACCACAGCTGCCAGAAGCTGCGGATGGCCGGTTTCGAACAAGGGGCGAAGAGGTGGAAGCTTGTCGCCTGACGTATTTCATTCGCTGATGATTTTGAGAATTTCGCCTCCCTCGGTGATAGTCGACAGGCTGACCTTGGGGTGGCAGGCTGTTCTGATCGGAAAAACAGTGGAAGGTCGTCCATCGCTTGTCAAAGATTTCCACCCGAGTCAAATCGCTCCCCACCACTTGACCTTTTCTGGTTTTTGTAGGGCTGCTTTGTGTGCTGAATGTGGGAAGCAGCACTTCGTTTTCGCTATAAGAAGCACTGTGCTGAATTATTAGACAAGGTGAACAACGGAAAATAAACTTCAAAAAATTTCTTTAACAACTACTCAAGAACGCATAGGCATGTAGCAAGTGGGATAGCCATTACTGTACAGCAATGAACCCTCGCATTGTTCTGACTCTTTGAAAACTAGAGGCATCTGGACTGTTTGACGCAAGCACTTGTTTCAGCCCCACAGTATTGGGCAGATTGCGGAGACAGCGTTTGCTGTTCTATGTCGCTCCATGGATCGCAATGCTCCGACTTCGCTTCCCGTTCACAGCCGCTTGTGGCAGTCCCTGCTTCGTTTAAGTTACGAAGGAAATTTTGGGTGGAAATGGTGCTCTCAGAGGAAAAGGAAAAATTATGTTGCTCATCAAGGTGGTCTCTTTAAGAGATGAAAACGTCTTAACAACTCCTTAATTTGATCTACATCCCGATTTTTCGCCTTTTACTCGAAGTCCGAAGCAGCGTGGAATTGCCACTTGTTATTACGATTCTTATTTGATGATGTGGAACCCAGCGTGGTTATGTAGTTTTTAATCGGCTATCACTTCGGTGCAAATACATCCTTATTTTTAAGCCTAGAAAAGCATGGGAATAACGACGCACGGGTCGGTATTCCTTGAGCTGACATGCAGTATGTCCACGGATCTCCCTCGATAGAGAGCCTTCGGGCTCTCTTGTTAAGAGGGATCTCGGGCCGCTTGTCGCAGGGCCACGTGGCGCGTCCCCGGGTGGTGGATAGGGGAATTAAACGCGAACCAAATGCGACCGTGTACTGCCCAGAGACGCAGGTGGGATGCAGGGGATGGACTCCTTGCTCCTGCTGTGTCGGGTCGATGCGTTCCTTGTGCGTGGGAGCGGCATGTTCGTGCACAGTGTGCGTGGATGTGTCCGTGACTGTGCGGATTGTAACTGTGTCGGCTCGGCCAAAAGCTTGCACTCGGTAGACTGGGAGTACATGTAAGGCGATTCGAGGCCGCCTTAAGTCTCGCCCCGTCCCTTCGGGCAGTCTGGCTGGCTGCCCGGAGTACCCCGCCCGCACGACAGAGCCTGACTAGCTACCCGTGTTGTATTCCAGTCAAACACAGCAGCACTAAAGGGCCTCATTCCCCTGACCCCGAAAGAGCCCCCATTTCTGCAGCGATGGGAAGGACGAGTACGGAGAGGCTGCTAAAATCTCAGGGCCTAACCAGGCTGCGCAAACTGAGAAGGACTAGGATGACGATCTGTACTTACAACGCCCGCACGCTTGCGTCCGAAGCATCCGTCGAGGACCTGATGATGCAAGCCAGGAAGATTAAGTACGACGTCATCGGACTGACCGAGACGAGAAGACACCACCCCCTACACGCCGCCTACGACTCCGGAGAAGAACTGTTCCTCGGAACATGCGACAGCAGGGGAGTAGGCGGCGTTGGTGTCCTCGTCAACACGCACTTGGCCATGAACATCGATTCGTACGAGTCTCTGACTAGCCGAATCGGACGTCTGCGACTGAAGCGATGTGGCTCCGTGCCAGCCTTGACTGTGTTCGTCGCGTATGCCCTAACATCCGACTACGACGACGAAGACGTCGAGGCCTTCTACGTGGAGCTGGAGAAGTTCTATAAGGAAGATCACACCTTCTACAAGGCGATCGTCGGCGATTTCAACGCCAAGATCGGGCCACGAAGGTCGCCGGAAGAACTTCACATCGGAACCCACGGTTTGGAGTGGAACGAGCAAGGTGAAAGGCTGTCTGAGTTTATCATGTCGACCAAGACCATCCATGGAAACTCGCAGTTCCAGAAGCCTCCCTCCCTACGATGGACCTGGGAATCCCCCGGTGGCCAGTTCCACAACGAGATCGACCACATCATCTTCAATCGCAAGTATTGCCTGACCGATGTCTCCGTTGTCCCCAAGTTCTACACGGGATCGGACCACCGCCTCCTTCGCGCGAGGTTCCGCTTTTCGCGTCAAGGAGAGAAGGCCGCGAAGTTCAAGAAGAGGAATCCCAGAACGACCATCAACTGGGATCTCTACACCTCTCTTGTCGGCCTTTGGGAAGATGCCGTCATGGACAACGTCGACGAGGAATACGATAGCTTCGTGCACCATCTCCACGATAGTGCTAAGGGAGCCGAGAGCTTGAAGACCACCAAGAGACGCCTGTCTCCGGAAACTCTCGAGCTGATACGCCAGCGTGGAGCAGCACGAGCGTCAGGCAACTACCAACTGACGTCCGAGCTTGCAAAGCTATGCAGAGCGGCGATAAAGGAAGATCTCAAGGAGAGAAGGGCGGAAGTGTTGGCTGAAGCAGCAGAGGCAGGGCTGAGCATTCGCAATGCCCGCCGGAACTTCGCCAACTTCAAGACCAAGATGACCGCTCTCCGACGTCCTGACGGAACCATCACCTCTTCCAGAAGGACCATGGAGAAAGTCATCCACGACTTCTACTCCGATCTCTTCGATAGCCACGTCCACCTGCCCCCATGCCATCTTCCGCAGGATGGATACGTCGTTCCCTCTGTTCTCCCTTCCGAGATCCGACACGCCATCTCGTCGGTGAAGAAACGTACAGCACCCGGTTCTGACAGGATCAGAGCTGAACACCTGAAGAACCTCCCGCCAGCGCTCATCAACACCCTGGCGCGGCTCTTCACACGCTACCTGTCCGAATGCAAGGTTCCATCTCAGTGGAAGACCAGTAAGACCGTTTTGCTGTACAAGAAGGGAGACGTGCACGACATTGGCAACTATCGCCCGATCTGCCTGTTGTCCGTAGTCTACAAGCTGTTCACTCGAGTCATCCTGAATAGGATTAGTAGAACGCTGGACGAAGGACAGCCATGCGAACAAGCAGGATTTCGGAGAGGATTCAGCACGATCGACCACATACACACCATTACGAAGCTCATCGAAGTGTCGCGAGAGTACAAGCTGCCGCTGTGCCTTACGTTCATTGACTTGAAGAAGGCATTCGACTCCGTCGAGACTGAAGCGGTCATGGAAGCCCTGCTCACCCAGGGCGTTCCTACTCAGTACATCAGAGTTCTTCGAGAGTTGTACAGTGGATTCACGACCAAGATCTCACCATTCTACAACGACGTCGTCATTGACGTGAAGAGATGGGTTCGACAAGGGGATACCATATCCCCGAAGCTCTTCAGCGCCACCCTCGAAAACGTCATGCGCGAACTAGAATGGGAAGACATGGGAGTGAAGGTCGACGGCCGGCAACTGCACCATCTTCGCTTCGCTGACGACATCGTACTCATAACCCCGAGCATCAGTCAGGCGGAACGAATGCTGGCCGACTTCGATCGTGTATGTGGAAGCGTTGGACTGCAGCTGAATCTTACGAAGACGATGTTCATGAAGAACGGATGGGTTTCTGATGCCCCATTCTCGCTCAACGGAACGAACATCTCCGAATGCTCCAGCTATGTGTATCTGGGTCGCGAAGTCAACATGACCAACGACCTAGCACCAGAGCTGAGCAGAAGGAAACGAGCGGCTTGGGGAGCTTTCAAGAGCGTCGAAGAAGTCGTGAAGAAAACGAAGAACGTCCGACTCCGTGCCCACCTATTCGACACCACTGTTCTTCCTGCCCTAACATACGCCTCAGAGACCTGGGCTATACGAAAGCAGGATGAACACGCGATCAGCGTCGCGTAGCGTGGAATCGAGAGGACGATGCTCGGAGTGACACGACTCACGCAAGTGAGAGAAGGCCTCCGGAGTTCCGAGCTTCGCCGACGTTCGAAGATCAGAGACGCTGTCGCATGGGCCAAGTCGTCGAAAATTAGGTGAGCCGGCCACGTAATGCGATTCGCAGACACCCGCTGGACGAGAGCCGTCACAGATTGGATTCCGCGGGATGTCAAAAGAACACCAGGACGCCCACCAACGCGTTGGTCGGACTTCTTCGTGAAAGCCCTGAACGACCGATATGACGCTCTTCGTGTCCCTCGAGCGAGGAGGATCCATTGGACTACTCTGGCACGCGACAGGGACGAATGGAGACGCTGCTGGCGCCCGCTCGAGCAAGTCGATGATCAACGGGACGACAGGTGATACAGGTGATACAGGTGACATGCAGTATGTAGCGCAGTCAGATGAAGCCTATGCTGTCGTGTGCACACAGAGTCGAGGTTCCTGGTTCACTTCCCTCCCCCCTCCCCTCCTCACCATCAAAGGCACATTAAATGATAGTAGAACATTCAGTACTTCGAGCAGCTCCTCTTGGTGGTACCGCTCAAATAGTGTTCCGGACTGCCTTTTTGCGTCAGGTAAAGTGTTCATCTTGGGAAACGTCAAGAATTAACACCCAGCTCGATTAGTAAAAAATGTTGAGCTTGCAATACATCTTCTTCAGGAGCAATTATCTATCACTGTCCAATGCTCCTGTTAGATGGAGAGGCGGAGTAAAATTTCTGGAGACATTTATCATTCCACTTCTCCCTGTCTGGGAACTTCAGCCCTGAGGCATCGAGGTCGCTGAACACGAATTTGAAGTTCGTTTTTGATGTAACGACCGCCATCAATCGATATTGATCAAACTATCGATTTTTGTGGATCTCGTCCAGGCGGTACGAAAACTTTAGTCGTGGGGTAGTCGAGGTCGCTCAACACGAATCTGAAGTTCGTTTTTGAAGTATCGATCGCCACCATTCGATATTGATCACATTACGGTGCGCGAAAATAGCGGAAAACACCCAGACGTCTTCTACCTGCCTGAAAACTTCAGCCCTGGGGTAATCGCGGTCGCTGAACACGAATCTGAAGGTCGACTTTGAAATTTTATCAAAATACGGGGCGAGAAAATACCAGAAAATACCCAGACGTCTTCTACGTGCCAGGAGATTCAGCCAAGAGTGTCAATGTCACTTCGCGTTTGCAATGCTGAAGAGAACAAATCAGACTTACTGCAGAGGTCTTATACTATATATACAGGATGATAACGACCTCGCACGTCGTCCTCCATTCTACAGCTCAAACCTGGCCACAAGTTTATCGCGAAAAGTCATGGGTGGCCATCCAAGCTGGGACTTCTTACAGAAATCTAGAAGGCCTCTAACGCTTTTCTAAATTTCTGTCTCTATGGCGTGAATCGTGAATCTACTGTCGAAATCGTTACCTTCATGATCAACCGCCCTGTGCCTCCTTAGAAGTGTTCTTAAATTAACACGACCTTTTCCAGCTAGATTTTGTTTACGCCTAATAGCTAGTTTTCTTCCTGTTTCCTGAATGTATTTGGAGTTAAAAGTTTGACATTCTCTTTGATAAATGTCTCCCATATAGAAACAATCATAGTCTATGCAGTCTACATACAGGTAACACAGTTTTCTGATACACTGCTTGTCGTGGGGTCTGTTTCTAACAGTTGCGTTTTGATGTTATCGTTTGGGATGTTAAGCAATACAACATCGCTTTGCAGCTGAGCTCGCACAATGTTCCTTTAAATTGCAGCGCTTACCTTATACATAGGAGATAAAAGGCAGAAAATGGGAAACCCTGCTATCCCGATGGCATTTAACCAGGACTCTGAGCTGATATTGTGAAACACACTAGCCATTCTCTTTGACGATATCTCAAACAAGTCGCAATGATTTCTTTCTTTCTTTCCATCACCTGTGCATACTCGTGAGGAAACAAAAAACGAAACATTTTTCCCACGATGCTACGCCTTGCGGCCGCACGATGGATAAAGGATAAAGGACGGCGTTACTCAATCCCTTCTGGGATGCGCCAGCGCATTCTACTTCTACGGGATGTCGTGGAGGCGACATGAATGCGTATTTGGCCATACAATGACTTGCGGTGGCCAGCCGATGAACAAGTCAGCGCTCTATCCTTCCCAGACGAGTTTGGTACCAATTCACCGACCCCAGATGGATGTAAGGCTTGGTTGGCCTGGGCGGGAAATCCGAACCAGTAACCTGGTATCGGGTGCACGCGACAGTCGCGCCTCCTCCGACTGCGCCACACGCGGGCCGCACGATGAGCAGAGGTAAATGAGAATGTTCCTCGAGCTTGGTTTCCGGTACCATTTTGCACTAGCAACACCATTGGAAACCTTGACCTGGGTGTTAATGTATGAGATATACAACTCTTTAGGGTTTCCCGTGTAAACTTAATATAGGAAGATTGTGGATCCAGCAGCCAAAAACATTCGCCCTTTTTCAGCTATTTTGACGTGACAGTGCAACAGTCATCTATTCATATACCTGCAGTACCCCAATGCCGAGCCACAAGTACTGATTCTTCTGTCTTGGCTATAAAGAAAATCGCATATAGTGGCTCTAGCCGCTGTCCCATGGCCAATCCTTTGACCTAAGAAAAGTATCTGCCTGACCATTTAAAGATCTTATAAGAGAGACATTATGTGGGTAAAGCCATGACAGCCTAAGGCCCCGTTTATACTTCGTCGCGGCGCGATGCGATGGCCACGCAATGAGGCCAGATTGATCGATCGCGTCGCACAATCAATATGGCCACTATACGTGGCGTCGCGTCGCGCAGCGACGAAGTATAAACGGGGCCTAAAGCTTTGACTAGTTCAAAGGTCTTAATATTACCAATGTGCCTGTTTAGCATTTCAGAGAATACCTGCAACGCTTGCTCATTTCGAACATTTTATGTAAAGCAATTCCACATCAAGCGACTCCATTGCGCAGTTTTGATCACTGGCACGAGCCAGCTTATGGGTTTTCACAAAAATGTAAGAAACTAGACACCCGGGAATATACAGCTTGGGTCTGCTGATAAGGTTATCGTCAGTGTCTGCTGATTTTCCGACTGTGATCCAAGCATGAACGAGCTGTTTGCATTGTGATAGACAGTCCCCTTAGTTGCACGCAGATTGTACTGTTTTGGTTACAGATAGCAGACATTACTTTGCAGTTATTTGTTCACTGTTTGTCTAGACGTTACTGTGTAGCTATTTGTTTATGTTTATTTTCTTTCGGTTTCTTGATTTTACACGTGTGATTACATTCCACGTCTTTAAATAAATAAATAAATAAATGTACGGAATTATTCTGCAAATGACGTTCGCTTATTGCACGGTCAAGAAACTGTGACACGAACTTCCCACCCATATCTTCTTTTCCAAAAAGCATAACCATATTCCTAGAGAAGGTTGCTGAAGTTTAATAGAGCCTTTTCAATAGGAATGAATTTATATAATAATTACATTTACTATTATTATTTATATTTTATCCTAGTGCCGGAATGAAAAATCACCGTTAATCACACGTTGATCGACCGGCCACCGAATTTCGTTGAGCAGACGTTCAAACTGCCTACACGATATCACGCATAAGTGGAGTTCGCGGCGCTTCCAAAAAAGGGAGTGATCAACACCCTCCTCCTTTTATTGTAGCCCTCTTTCCTTGAGGATGGGGTGATGTTAATTCAATTTTAAGATAATAGCATCTCTGAAGTACTGGACCATAGATTTCAATCCGTCAACTACTATTTTCGGAGGACAGCCATTTTCGCCATACAGAAGAAGATGAACAGCAACACAAATCACTGGTACACACCGACGGAACACTATTTCAATAGCAAACAACTACTTATTAGCTGCCCACATTTTAGTGCTTCTGTTCCCGTGAAAGAGAAGGAAATTTAAGTGCGATACGGATGGGCTTGATGAAAGAATTCAATAGAATACCGAGGCCTGAGCGATGGCAGTCATGAGGGTGCAGCTTTGCATGAACCTAAAACGTATTTTTATATACACATGTTGTCTGTCTGGTCGGGAGATCGGCGTTATCCTTCGCTTGTCCTTCTCCCTAATCCTGGAGCGATCTTCAATGTATGCATTACACATATTTCCGCCCTTTTCTTTACACCCGACCCTGATTTCCTATATCTCCTTTAGTGGAATTTTTTGTCACTGCGTCAATTCTTTGTCAAATTGAAGGCAAACTGACGAAATTCGGTGAAACACAAATCAAGCAAAGGCGATGACGCACTGACAAGTGTAAGTGTGAAAAGATTAGACTATCTGACATATGCGGAGGAATTGCACGTGCAGTTCTTCTCACTGCTTCGGAAACGATCGGGAATGGGGAAGTTGTCTGAAATGGAAGCTGCTAAACTATGTAGCTCGGACTGAACTGTTCACACTGTTTTCGACAATCAGTTCTGATTTCTATAATATTTGAAGAAGAACAATGAGCGCCAGACCAACTACACAATTGGGAGGCTGGAAGATAGTAGACCTAGCGCATTTTACACTTTAGGAGCGCGGTGTGTATACGACATGCCCTGATTTTTTTGGCACGTGTTTCTAAACATTTTTAACAGCCCTTCTACGGATCACTTCTTTCTATTAAAAGGAGCAAATGCTGCACTACTCTTCGGTGGAGCAAATACCATTCATTTTACTTGCCATTGTCAATCTTTTCTTTATAGCCAGTCGTATACGTCTTTCCTATCTATTTTCGTTGACTTACTATTATTGTCTATCATAAACGTACGAACCCGAACGAGAAGGTGGCCCTCCGGCTCCACTGACACACTTGCACTACAATTTTGCATTTGCACTACAACATTATCGCTTTATTCCTTGTTCGTTCTCGTTGGTTTGTTTTGTTGTGTCGTATAATATCACAGTCAACATGGGTTTCCATGTAATAAATAATAATAATAATAATTCGGTTTTTGCAACGCTCTGTCAGGTCATCACGTAGACGTAGAATCTTGTGTAAACAGTAAGAGGATTGTCTAGAGACATCGTCTGCTCACCTCCTTTTAGAGCAGAGGAATTCTATCCCCATAATTGTCCTGCTGTCTGGATGTAATTCGATTTCAGTGGAGAAGTGGTCGATGGAATTGTGGATGTTTGAGTAGTGCTGGTGGTGTTGAGTAATTACGCTCGTTAGCCTAAACGGGTGCTGCTCGACCGACTGGCGACCGGGTGATTATAAGTGCTCTCCGCTCCGAACCCAGTAATGGCAGGTTGCCGTAAATTGAAATCAGCGACCACGCTCGCACCTCCTGCATTCGGGTCACTCCAATCATCGCTGGTCTGAATCTTTTTGTTTGACGAAACAGTGGTCACCACAGGTGAGTACGATATCTGCTGACTGACGCCCTTATTCAGAATCAGTGCCTTCTACATACCTGTCTCACTGCCTGTTTTTCAAGTGTCGGTAGTGATATGTAAGGCAGGGCGTCGGATTCCTTTCTTTCGGCACCTTTAATTTTTCCCTTTTCCTTTCTCCTCAACAGCAGTAGCTGTGCCCATACTGAGGGCAGAACTTCAATGCAAATATTCAGTTAAGGGCAGTCATATTTTTTGCGGCCAAAGGGTCTTGGAAACTCCAATTTTTCCTCTCATTCCCTGAATTCAAAAGATGTTCTCTTCACTGGACAGTTAGATTAACTGAAGGATCCACACTACACAACACACGAAAGTTCTCAATGGTCGTCAAATAAAGCACGACGTGACTACTTTCTCCAGCCACCGTTTAACAAGCTGAACAGATGTAGCATTGTTGAGAAAGATACGTTTGACATATCGTCACGGTAAATCCAGCCATGACAAATAGGCACCCATTTATCAGAAAATCTGCACGTAAAGGCAGTTGTACCGTCAGCCACAGAAACGTAGTGGTAGCATGCACAAACGCTTCATTCCGATGCAATCGTTACCTACATAATGCCCAAAGTCGCTGTTATTGTACACGTCATTTTGTTGCATTTCTCCCTCCCATATGTGCCTGCTTAGTGGGAATCGGCTGTGTAATTCTTCAGCGGGACGGCTATAAAGTTTTATTCTCGGCGATCTGTGGACGATTCGCAGCGTTCGTAGAAAACTCCCGTATTTTCTAGTCTGAAGAGGAAGTTGTGAAAGGTGTACAGGGAATAGGAATTACAACTAAAACTTTCTCGGATCTATCCTGGTCGGGAGAAGGCATCGTAAAGCCAACTGCGTAGGTCATCCCATGCCACATTTGCTATGCTCTAACCACCGTTTTCAGGTGGTTAGAGCGTAGTAACAGTGGCTGTTTGAGTCTTAAAGTGAATGACGAGTGCACGTGCCGGTGTTTGCTTTTGAGGACAGTGATTGTGTGTGTTGTTCTAATTCTCTCGCTCCACTGGGCTCGAGGATTGTTTTCGGTCGAGGCTAATTCGGGCGCACCGATCGGTTCGTCATGATACCCTCCTGGCCGAGTCTATCCGTTTCCACTTGATCACCTCCTGGCCGCCCCGTCCCGGTAGCGGACGTCGCCCGACCTACTAATCGTCTGCTCTTCCACGGAACAATTAACCGATGTCTCTCCGGGGCGAGAACTACATCGATATACCGGCCATAAACGCCCCACTGCGAATCTTCTCGCGCGACCTTATCCCTCGACTCGAATCGGCTGTAAAAAAGACTAATTAGTATCCGATCGCGAAGCGTTGCTCCGAACTGTTCGCCATCAACACACTGGATTCCTACCTTTATTCAGTTAATGCGCGTTCAATCCCACCACATTCTGTTCAGTTACGAGCTTACATTAGACCATTGCAATGAAGTTCTCAATCAAATTCTTAACGTTTTTCCTCTTACGATGTATGAGTCATAGGCGCTCGTAGCGCAATTTTGATAAGGATGGCTTAGATGGACCACCTCCCGAATTTCCCTCGCTTGCGAAATTTTGTGCTCTCAAAAAATTAGAGCCTAGCGGTAAGATTAAAAGGGTAAAGGACGGCATTGCTTAATCTCTCTTGGGATGCGCCACACATTCTACTTCTACGGGATGTCGAGGAGGCGATTTCAGTGCGTATTTGGCCTATGCAAGATTTGGCCATCCGTTGAACGAGCCAGTGGAGTATTCTTCCCAGAGGAATCTACATAGTACCAACTCCAAAGGGCTGGAATGCTTGGTTGGCCTCAGCGGGAAATCCCAACCCTGGTATCAGGTGCACGCGACAGTCAGCACCTCTTTCGATTGCGCTTCACTCGCCCACAGCCAACCACAGCGGTACAAATTGTTAGCTAGCTATCTTCAAAAATGGCCGGCAAAAATTTTGTTGGAAAATTCTCGTTGTTCGCCCTCTCTCTCTTTCCATTCTCCACCTTATTTAACCGGGTGATAATGGACAGATCTCTCAGAAGCCTGCCGCTCTGGCAGGCAACTAATTATTAGCTAGCACCGGTTTTCTGGTTGAGCTTCATTGAAGAGAAATGAAGAGGTGGCTTACGTAGCTGAAGAAAATGAGCCAATTTAAATGCATGTGTGGTGCGTTGGCCAGAAGCACCGGTTCCCGTCAATTTCCATTACGTGGTAGCGAAAGCTTTCATCCTTCCTGTATTGCTGCGTCGGCAAAGTACACACGTGTGCCTTTGAAAAGCGAACTCTGTCGTACCTAACGACTGGCAAACGCAGCTCTCTCTCTCTCTCTCTCTCTCTCTCTCTCTCTCTCTCTCGCTCTCTCTCTCTCCCTCTCTCTCTGGAAGACGAATTCAGAGCAATTAGATTCACCATCCCTACGCACATATCGAAGATCTTCGTTCTGCAAAAGGTGTGCATGCAGCTGTGGGCTTGTCCTTCTAAGTTGTCTCTAAGGGGTACTTCAGCAGTTGACAACCAACTTTGAGCTAGCGCTGTCTTCACGCTCTTCTCTCAATACATGTCACTTTTTATCCTTCATTTGTTATGCTTTTGCTGATACGAGGATGTTTTCTGCAGTAAAAATTCTTGCACGGAGCAGCCCTCGAATCCATAGCTTATCCTAGGAGGATGCTATGCACTGCTGCATGGGCACTCTATGATGAAACGCATAATCCACGATGTCACAGTGACCTACTCACACTCAACTGTGGTATTGTAATAGGAAAATCTTATTTATTTATTTATTTATTTATCATGATATATTGTGTTATTGGGAGTGGGGCGCAGTGAGAGGAGGTGCCGGCTGATGCGCGCACCTGATACTAGGTTCTTGGCTCGGACTTCTCACCCAGGCCAACCAATCCTTGCATTCCTTCGGGTCGGTGAGTTAGTACCGAACCCGTCTGGGAAGGAAAAGGGTGGCTTGCCCATGGGTTGCCGACTGCAGTCCCTCGGATAGGAAGATGACGCATGCAAATTATCTCCACGATACCGCGTAGAAGTGTGTAGAATGCGTGGCGCATCCCAAAGGGGATTGATTAGCGCCGTCCTTAACCCTTATTCGTATACAGTCGCTCGCTCCGCAGGTCGGTGGAGTTTCAAAAATTTTTAGCATTCCCAAACGCAGTGGAAAGTACTGACTAGAACCCAGAGCACAAAATGTATGCTATACACTACAAGGCAGTACTTTCTCAAAGTGCTGCAAAGATATTTGAAGATATGATTAGTGTTATGATTAGGGTCTCTATAGAGTCTCGCTGCCGCACCAGGAGAACTCGTCCATATCGCTTCCGCCGCAGTGGGAACCTATGATGCCACTGTGGTGAAAGCCGCGGCGCGGACGAGTTGTCGCGGAGCCGCTGGTCGCAAATGTCCCCGAGGGCTTCCGCAGTTCCCGGCGGGTCTCACACGCAGTGCCACCTGCGGTGAGACTCGCCGGGGGGCGTGATAGATGGGTATCGATTATGGTTCATCTATTTGGTAACCTTTTTTAAACGAATCTACATGCGAGCTTGACAGCCAACAATATAATCACCGTTAGTGTCGACAGATGGAGGCGTATGGAATCCTGCACTCAAAACGTAACGCGAAAAAACTTAGCACGATATTAGGTAACTTTAATTGCATTGCTAATTTTCGTGGCCTTCCAACAAAGGTTAGCCGTGTGAGGCTTAAGGAAAACCCTTGCACAGAAATGCAACCACAAAGCAGACCGTTATTTAATTATGAGCTATATCTGCATCGGACAGACCTCCCGGACTCAATAAAGCTTCGCAGGGAATGCTGTCATCACAAGGCTACCACATCATGTTCGAGCTTCTTGTGAACCGAGGAACTTTTAGAGGAGGTAGAACGACGAAAGTGAGAGCAAGCGCAAAATGGTACAGAACTATTGAGTGACAAGGAGTGTTCTATAAGATTTCGGGGCTTACATTCAAGAACTCCTAACTTGACTTGCTACATCTCTGACATTCTTAGAGCTCGCAATTGCCGGCAAAAGTACGCAGTATTGCGTAAAGTAACCCTCGCGGCGCCGCACCACCCGCCGTTGTCATGGCGAGTCCGCGGCACCCGCAAGACACTGCTGCCGGCCGTATACAACAATGACGTCGTTCTGAAATCTGTACGAGTTATCAACTAAACCGGATGGTGTAGAGAGAGCAGTTCTCCACACATTGATTCTCCCGATGTTTGCAACGAAGGGCAGGCAAGGAAGCTTAAGCCATCTGTCATTAATATGCGGTAGAGATGTGGGAAGCCCTGAAGCGTGCCATGACACGCTATGACAGCAGCTTTTTGAGCCTGATTCGAGGACGACTTCTCACCGATAATAACAACCATCGAGATGATCCACGGCTCCACCACCAGAGAAGATGTGCAGCGGTTGAGCAGCTCTGAACTCCGGGTGGGTGTGTTCAGGTTTCTGGTGAGGGATAATTGAGCTGTGCGCTCGCCCGCACCGGCACCGGTCTTCCAGTTGCCCTTTTCCTTTGATGAGTGATGCGCCCGAAGCGCCGGTCCTTCATCACTGAACCGTGCCGCGCATGGTGGAATGAGTTCGTGCACGCCCGAACCACACTCGCCCCAACCGTATGCGGTCATCCTTCCTGAAGTCGATTGCAGATTGCAGTCCTTGATGATCGACACTCCTCCCTTCTTACCATTAATTTTGCACTTCCTTTACATTGCCACCGTTGCGCATTAGGAACCGCTTCTGATGCGGCTATTTTCATTAGTAACTGTATGTAATAGGCTAATCAGAAGCGGTTGCACTTACTATTTTTTCACACAGCTTTCTGCTTCTGGATGATTATCTAACAGTACAGTCTCTTTGGTGACATTTTCCATCACAGCAGTAGTTGGTTAACCCTCTTCCAGAATTCTGCGAGCTTCTCCATCGGCCGCTCAGTTATTTATGCTTTAGTGGCGAGAAATCTTTTCCAGATACCCTAGTTTAATGCTTGTGAATGTAATTAGACAGGAAACCGCTTGCAAAAAACCAGAATGAAAGTCTATTTTCTTTGTTGTTACAGGATGTTTTGTTGCGATCAAAACTCTTGCGCCAGGCGGGACTCGAACCCGCATCTTCTGCTTTCCGGGCAGCGATGCTCGCCTTACACCACCAACGCTGTTTGACCGCACGTAACATCCGCGATGTCCTCTAGGTCTGTCAGCACCCACCCGTGATACGGGGATGGGCCGGCCGCTGATATCAGCATGGAACCGGTTAAGCTGAAGACCTTACTAGCAACAATGTTTTAACACATTTGCTTGAGCCTGGAGCGGCTGATCTATCTATGTATTTTCTTTGTTTTTCTTTTTCTTGTAAGATGACGTCATGTCAAAAACAGAATTCTGCCTGTGAGTGTAAATCAGCGATGCAATTCGAAGAATTTGGTCGCGGGAGTGAAGTGAGAACTTTATACCGTGTGTCAATACATGAGAGGCGAAACGTTCGCACATGCTTTTGAATGGCAAGAAGAAATGTACGTCTAATGGTTGTATTTGTGATGTTGTTCCTACCGGAATGTTCATCACTTTCACTCTAGTAGGATCTACAAAAACTGATGAAATGGTTTTGTGATCCTTGAATGGCTTCCTGCTGTCGAGCAAGAGCAACGTTTGGGTGCCGCTAATACCTTCTTCTCTTTTGATTCCACACTGGTACCTTCTTCATCCTCTACCTCGATGCTCCCGCAATGCTCACCTTGCAAGATGGATGCGAAACTGCTGGCCATTTTCTTCTCTTGCCTTGTAGGAGCGCGTGAAGTATCGGAAGGACCGAACTCCTCCAAAAGGCACACCAACACAACAGCTGGTGAGAACACAGTTTGGAAGATAAGTCGGCAGTATTGTCCTAACCGACCCCATGTGTCGAAAAACAATTCGCCCAAGGGGGTTATTTAAGGCACTGATCACCTACTTGTATGTATGGGTGGTGAGATCATGGTAATCGATTTCGCCAAAACATCGCCATTTGACGTAGAGAGTTTTGATTGATCGTGGCAGATCTTTTTTAGGATGTGCGAAAGTCCTGCACCACAGGGGCTCGAACCACAAACCACCCCGGCTCACCACGCGGCCCCTCTACCCCTGCGCCACTACTGCTCGGCCGACAGCGCAGTTGCAACCCTACGTGAGCTCGCTCTCTTGTGACTGGCCCACTCTGCGTGGACCTAGAGGGCAAAGGAGCCTGCTACGAAAATGGTCCATAACTCCGTTCACAGATGCGCACAGCAGAAACGGAACATACATTTGAATCAGCGTTCGAAGCCGCATCCGTCTTATACGTCTTATCGCAATGTACGTCTTATCTCAAAGTCCCATGGTCACCTAGTATCCTTCCCTTGTGAGAAGGACCAATTTGAACATTGGTTTTCTCCTATGCTAAGCAGGGCTATGGCCACTGGAAACGTAGTGTGGGCCGAAAATGTCAACGGACCGCCCAGTGTGTCGACTGGTAGAATTGCCTGGGATCCTATTGGAACAAGATGGACGGAGGGCAGAGAAGAGGTGCAAGTACGCTACTCACCTCAAGATACTCTTCTATGCAAGCAGTTGAAGGATAAGGCGTGTGCTTCCAATGTTTCCATTCAAGCGTTTGTCATTTTCAACTTCTCGTTGGCCTATCAACCTTGTGTGATGGTCTAAAGCCTTGCTGTTTGTTACAACGCTCGTTTTTAACTCTGTTGTTTTACAGCCCTTCACCCTCGTATTGTTTTTCGATTTGTTAGAAACAGCTTTACATTGCACATCATGACTAGGAAATGCATCTAAAATTCCTCATTTCCGATCAGAAGAAAAGCAAACAGCTGCGAAAGCACTGGCGGAACTAAACGGCCATAAAATGGCCTAACAGTTTCGGCTTCTTAATCGTCACCCGTTTACTGCTTTACACCTCTTCGTTACAGTTTTTGCATTGAAAGGACAAACCAACCGCATCAGGTTGCAGTAATATTCTCCTTCTCATTCCTAACCTTCGCATGCAGGCCACTGTGTTGGCCAAATAGAATTTTACTTAAATAGAAGTGGAATGCGTGGCGCATCTCAAACAGGGATCGATTAAAGTCGTCTTTTAACCTCATTCTTTCTCTGCTTGTGTACAACACGAGCAGAATTTTCAAACACGAAAGAGAGTGGAGGTGTAAGAAAGGAAGACTTCGCAGCAAAAACTTGACATCTGAGGTTTTCCAAACGTACGTATTCGGTTACCGATCCTTGGTGTGTCAAAGCAAAATCCTAGTTAGCTAGTGTGGTATCGAACCACTCCTTAGTGAGTGTAAGATATTATAGATGGTCCGCTCCCAGGAAAGAAGTTCGCTTGATTTGATGCGGGACAGGAAGCCAACCCCGCTTGTAATGTAGACGTTTATCGCCTCGTTCCGAGGCCAGTCCAGGAGCCGTCATCGGATCCTTCCGGTCGTCATCTCTTCGCCGTCGATTTTTATTGCATTGCGGTGAGCGATGTCATCGTCGATGACCGGCCTGCCGCCGTCACAGGAACTGCCACCGAAACTGAAAAAGCCTGCCTGTTGGCGCATAACTCGGACTGTCGAATCGCTACTGTTGCCAACCCAAATGGAAGTAGGGCCTAAAGGGAGGGCCTAAAAGATTAGGAATTACTGTTAAGTATTTTGAAAAATCGATGGTACCTTGAGTTCTTATCGAAAATAGAAAAAATACCAACTTTGTTCTGGCCGACGTTCCTTTATGCTCACCTTCCTTAGACCCTTCCAAATTGGGGAGTGTTTGTGAAGCTGCTTTGCCACAAGCCACTGGTGTATGCAGAATAGCATCTGTGAAGGGGGCAGCTAACATTCACACATTTACATGCACACATTCATTTACATTCGCACATTTTTTAACACATTGATTCCGATGTACAACAGGATCCGTACATTCGCAGATACAAGCCAACAAAAAACAGTTCTCGCTCATAACTGGTTATTGCGGCAAACACGCGAGCAGCGACCCTCAGCGTAGTGTCTCGTTCACCTAGTATTAACCGAAATTCTGTGGCACCTCCAAGTCACCACTCAAGAATCTTCCAGCTGGCCGACACCTCAATTTTATGTTCAGCTTATGGGCTTTCTTTAACTGACTGTGACCGGTGCTCTTCTCTAAGGACCTTTGAATAAAAAATGTGTTTTATCATCTTCTTAGTGTTGTCCTTTGCAAGCTATGCGATACCTAGTCTTTGAAGCCTTGCTGGAATGGTCCTCATCGTGGCTGAGTCTGAGGAAAATGCTTTCGAAATTTGTACTACGAATCTATTTTAGGTTCCATGGCCATGCTAACCGAGTTTTTGTTTCTTCGGACTCGCTGATGAAATGGGCCCTATACTGCTGCTTGGATCGAGTAGAATAATGACCTCATCAATGGCTTGGACAACATTGGCAGCGTAGAGATGAAGCACGTATTAAAAAGGTGGCTCGTTAATACCCTGTGTAGGCTAACTGTTTGGTGCAGCACCGCAGCAGCTGCATGACGTAGCCTTCAAACGCCCGCATTTTGTCACACAAAAGTGCACTTGAATGAAGACATGTTAAAATGTAGCGGAATAACTCCTTAATAAGTAGCGAGCGTGGTTAATGCTCTTTGCATCACTATAGTGTCGCTCGCATATGCAGGAAAGAGTCCTTGATGGCTATGCTGGACAAATCGAGAATGGAGCGGAGTTTGTATTTTTTTCTAATCCTGATTCATTGAATTTGGCCTGTCAATAGCTGAGCGCCCAAGCTAGTTGCCACTGGGTTCAACCTTGCTCGAGCACTTTTCCTCTGCTCCTCATGGATTGCCAACGAGCAGAAGTTCCGGCCGTAGCCTGGACAATTCCTGTCTTTTGTTTTCCGGCGTTAAAATCAACGCGTAATAAAACGCGGTCGATGGCATGGCTGGCTGGCGAAGCACAAAGAGGCGGGGTCGGCGACCACGACTGGTCCCGCCTTCCGCGACGTCGACGATCTGAAGGGAAGGACTCTCCTGATTGACATTCGAGTGACGGGACTGCGACTGCTTTTTCCAACGTCGGCAATTTTCGCAATTATTTCTGGTTTTTTGCATCACCACATATGGCTTCTGGTTCATGCATGCTGTGCTTCTTCGAATGATTCTCTCCCCGGATGAACCGAAGCTGTAGTCTCTCGCCCGAACAGCTCTTGATTCGCTAACCCTTTGCCTCAATCCTTACGTTCGCTTTAAAAATATTAGGGAAGCTTTGAGTACGAGAACGTGCAGATACAACGAATGATACGTGCATATGGATAGATACCCTTCGCATAAAGTCTAATTCAGCTAACAGCGAATGCATTCAACTCTGCACTGCCACCTTGAAGTACTTCTACTTCTTATTTGCCCCAGTCTTCTTCGACGTTCCAAAGTCATAGAGCTGTTCAGCCTATTCATCCTTCATACTGCTCAAATCAAATCGGACACAGTTCTTAGCAAAGATGAGGCCTTTGAAATGTTTGCGAACAATTCCAAATGAAAACAAGGGTTTTCCAGATTAAACCCAACACTCCTCCGACTCCTCCGACTGCGCTACACTTGGGCGCGTGTAACGCACTCGGAGGAGTCGCCGATTGTCGCTTGCACCCGATACAAGGTTCCTGGTTCGGATTTTCCGCCCAGGCCAACCGAGCCTTCCATCCCTCCGGGGTCGGTGAATTGGTACCAGACTTGCCTGGGAAGGAAATGGCGCTGACTTGTTCATCGGCTGGCCACCGAAAGTCATTGTGTGGACAAATACGAATTCAAATCGCCTCCACGACATCCCGTAGAAATAGAATGCGTGGCGCATCCCAAAGGGATTGAGTAATGCCGTCCTTTATCCTTTGTCCTTAAACCTAACACTTTTAAAACGTGAGAGTGAGTTCTTCTCCAAAGGAAATTTGTTATTACTTTTTTTGAAATTTTTAAAATTTGTCTGTCTCAATAAGTGAGTACACTGTTTAAAATTTTGCAGATTTTGTATTTTTGAAGGAAAAGTGATAGGTAGCTTGCTCTGAAATACAAAGAAGCTGTACTTTCTTTAATGCCCTAAAACGAGAGATCGCCCCATGCACTAGTCAAGCTCGTTGCGATTTCTATTTCACTGATACATAGTGTAAATGCTGGTTAGGTAAACAGCAAAGCGGCTTGTGTGTGTGCTGTGTGTTGGCAAGGTGTGTTTTTAATTGTTTTGTTATACCGTTGAGAAATGCGTATCTCCGCACAAACAGAATTTTTGATAGCACTCAAATAATAATCGCGATCTCCTCAACAAAATATGACGCAATACCCTTCCTTAGATCAAAAATATGCTGCTTTCTACACTTTAAACAAACTATGAACCATTATTCTTCGTATAGAATTTTTTTCGAAGGATGTCTGTCTTTAAGGTGATGAATATTAAAAATTTAAAAAACATACCAAATTTTAATCTACGTTTGTTTTGTTAACAAAAAATTATTCTAACCTCCTCGCAGAGTCTTTAGTTTAATCCGGAAGAGTATGGTCTTGACTACAAATGCATTTTCACTCTAGACAAGCTACTTGTCCCAGAGGATCATTTTCGATCACACATTGTATAAAAGCGACATTTTCTCTACTCCTCCTCCTTAGCAACATCCTTCAACTTTCCTCAGCTTTGAAGCTCTGCACTTTTGTTACATATCCCACCCTTGCTACTATTCCAACGATTTTGGTAGCCGAATTTTATTCTACGTTTGAGCTTGACATCCACCGTATAGCCGTCTTCAGAGGTAAGGCGATTTTTAGCTGAGTAGCCACTTGGTATAATTGAGTCAGCAGCGAATATTACTCTCGAAACCCCAGCGACGAACTATCGTAAGTTAGAGGGCGATCATAAAGTCAGAATGTCGAGCTAAGAATAGAAATTCATCTGCCAACCTCGCTGGCACGGTAACATCGGCAAGTACTCGACAATATGGGAGCTCTCGTAGCCCTTAAACGTAACCTTTAGCTGCCTGTCGGACACAATGTAGTGGCCGAGCCCGAGTGCGGTGAGCGCAGGTGACTCAGAGTCGCGCTTTTCTCCTGTTTTCCTGCCCCTTTCATGTCGCACGTCGTTCACCGTGTGCCTGCGTGTGCCCCTGCTCAACAGCCTGTGACCATATAGGCCAGACAGAACGACGACGGGCATTCGAATCGTACAGAAATACGGCCGTCCTCCGACGGTGGTCGTCTGGTGCGGTCGGCGGCTGAGAGGCCAAGCCGATGGCTCCACGGCTCCACCACTAGTTGTCAGCGCCACACTCAGCAATTCGTTTCGAGATTGCGTGTGTCGCCACGCGCTGGACCGCCATGGAGCTAATGAGGCTCTTTTGCTGGACGCCGAAGCCGCCGTCGGTCGGCGACACATATCCGATTGCCATGAAAGACTGATAGTGACCATTAAAGCCGGCCCAATTAGCCTCTACCAACATCGGCGACTTCCTCAACTCATCCAGCATTCACGTGAAGCCTCGCCGCCTCTTCGCGTCTCGCATCCGACTCAGCAATGCTCTGTCTCATGCTACGTCTCATGCTACCAATCACATGTGGTGGAGGACAAAGTCATGAACAGTTAAGGACGTTGTTCTCGTCAAAAGTTGGTCATTGTTCATAAGGTACAGCAGACGAAATTCTCGAGTGCCTTCTTTCGAAATCGGTGCATTCTGTCTACAAGCCCCCACGCAGTAAAAAATCGTGTTCTGGTACGCTTCTCAAGTACAGCGTTTTAGTTTGCGATGTCAGCTTGTCAACCTACGATTTCTAGAAGCTGCATAATCCTTTCCTTCTTATGGTTGAGGAACGTTATTAGACACATGCATTTCTAGTAGACGGAAAATTCGATTCTGCTTTTAGCGAAGTTTACCCCGAGAATTATTCGCGTTTCCTTTGCCAAAGGGCTTCATTCGTTGAATCTATGATTACAGTGTCAACATTTAGCAGATGACTTGGCTGTCAAAAGTAAAGCTCGTACCTACCTATGCGCTGGCGACTGGTAGAACAGAGTCATATTTCACGTTCACAGTTCAATTAGCCGTGAAGAGTCCATTTGAAACTGCGGAAATGACAGACAATCGGCTTGCGAGAAAACCTGAGTCTTAACGACGGCAGATTCTGCTACACCGCAACCAGCCCCAAGGCCATATAATACGTTTTTTGACGGAGATTTCTAGGTCGCGGTCACAAACCGCTGCACGTTTCTATTGCACTATTAATCTCCCGGAATTTCGCTTTGTGCCTTTTGCTACATTTCGCGAAAGATGGTGACGCTTCATTTAAAAATTCGTAGCTTTCTAATCGTATCCCTTTCCGACGTAAAGGCGAAACAGCTTTTATTTACCGAGCTCCTTCATGTTTATTAACACCTATCGTTTAATGAGGTGCTATTTCTACTGAAAATTGCTTGTGCGAACGCTCTCAATACCAATAATCTGTATGAGCAAAATAGTGCTGATCCACCTCTTCTCGGATGGATGTGGAATCCCTCCTTTGTATATGTGTTGGTCTGTTACAACTGTTGCGCTTAGTGGATGCACATAACGGCATTTTGTCATGAGTGCTCATTTTCGCGGCACTTTACATCATTTCGAGGAATGCAACGACTAGCTGACTGTACTGTCTTCACGTTTGGGATTCAGTCAAAAAACAGCTTACCGCTGGTTAGACAACTCCCCTCACGAACTTCGAGACGAGGTTGCGTTCTATCTCTCCTCATTGGAGGCCAGAGCACTTCGAATCCATTTGTGTCTGACTCAGCAAGCAACACCTGAGGCGTTTCCTTATCCGGTCGGCGCTTCCACTTGTTTCGCGTCTTCGTATCCCTTCACTGTTAACATGCTTTCTTATCGGACCCCAGCACAACGACTGTCAATTTTGAAGGATGCAAACACAAACCAAATAGAATCGAACACAAACCATCATAGAATCATTTCAAGTCGTTGTCACATAAGCTTCGTCCAGCTTTGAGATACAGCGCTCGCCCCCATTAACAGCGTATTCTTCCTATGGTAGTAGTATCGGCATCTGCTAATGTGCGTACTCATGTTCAGCTTAGCTCTTTCTAGCCTACGTGTAGGCTGTCGCAACTCACTCCTGTATGCAATTTCGTAACTGCCAGACTTTTTTCCCACCGTTCCTATTCCTTAGTTATTCTATTTCTTTCTGCGATGAGCCAATTGCTACGTAAATTCTTCCGTGGTTCGCCTTTGCATATCATTTTTATGTTGGCTAATAAATAAATAAATAATTATTCACCACCTTTTAGTATCGACGCTGTTCTCTTGTTCTTAGTCCTTTTGCGCTCTTGCTTTCTGAGGATGCTATCTCTAAGTTTCCCATCAAGGGAGAAACTCTGTTCTGCTAGTCTAGTTCTACTTTTTCCCGGACACCTAACTATGCTCTGAATGATCTCGCTAAAACGGCAAAGCCGATCGGTTGAGTTGGAGTTTTCTGGCTCAGATGCCTTATTCAGAAGTTACTTTAAGTAAACATCCAAACACACCTTAAGGAAACCCTACGGTAGGTACAACTCCTCACCGTCCAAAACTCAAAATCTCCATCTGAACGTCGATCTCTCCTCCGTGCCCAATTAAACACTGGAAAGGCCGTGGATTACAGCTTGACGACAGGACAGTTCACCGTGGACACCGCTTCCCGTGACGTTCTTCTGGGCTGCTTGTCGTTTTTCCTCGGCTTCTCAAAGACGCCAAATTGCCTGTCTTCATTCTGCATTCGAACACTACTCTGCGTTGCCACTTAAAGGATCAAGCACTGCCCCTCGGAACGCCATATTGGAATCGGCACTGCTCGGCCACATCGCCTATTTTAGGGATTCTGGCTGCTGCGAACCATTCGAAGAGGGGAAGGTCAAAGGTAGAAAAAGTCTCCAGAAAGGAAAGACAATACGATGAACTCTCCTTCAGAAGATTTATTCTTTACCAGTACAGCGATAAACAGGTCATTGAGGAAAATTCTGCTTCTCGCTGATTTAAGCGCTCTTGACAAAAAACTGATTCCGAAAACACGACGAACGTGTTCCGAAGAGGATTGATCGCTCTACTGTTGCTAGTAACAGTAGCATTCTAAAGGAGAGAAAACATGCAGGATGTTTTTGTTTCGAAGGTTTCCCAGGGAAGAACATTGTCGCGGCCCAGAAACGGCTAACGCGCGTGAGAGAAGTCCGACACGGGCTGTAATTGGAGCTATTCCTTAACCAATCCCTATTGAGTGGCAATAGCACGGTCATGGAATCTACCGGAGTTACAACTTTTTCCAAGGAGAGGACAGTTATCTCTTCAAAAGCACGGGTGAATACAACAATTGGAAATGATCCCCGTCACCATCTTTTACAATAAAACGCATTCAAACATTTTTGCGTAAATTTTATTACATCAAAGTTTATTGAAAGAGAAAGAAAACATAAAACCAGCTCGTATCTCTGCATGCGGATAGCATCTTATTAACATATAAACGACTGAAGCATGGTATACCATGAGCGAATCACGCCGAAAGTTTATTGGAGCGAACTGTATGTACAATTAAGGGATCGCTCTCTATGATGGGATGCAGGGTGCAAGGTTTCTCGCTCATCCAGCTGCCTGAGACATCCTCCAGTTGGGCTGCACTTCCCCTTAATATCCACGTGAAAGAAGAACACCACAGCGACCTCTGTCCTAGCGACCTCTCGACGGGTTTCAAGCTTTTTCAAATGGAAACTAGGCCGTCTTCGTTCGGGAGCAAAAAATGTAAGGGAGAGGTTCCCAGCAGCAGCGTGATCCGCGGCGGTTTCTCGTGTAGTGATTTCTTCGCCATTGAGTAATTTCCGACAAGGAACCGAGAGCGGGAGAGGAAATCGCCTTGTTGCGCCCGGTTTCGGCGACGACGGCGGCCGCAGTTTCGCACCTCGTTTCACGTTTGCCTACCAGTTCCTCGCGACTCTTTATAATTGCGCGACTTCCGCAAGCCCGTATTGTCACCCGATCGGAGCGGGTATTATTCGGACGAGTAACTGCGTGATCGGAACGCGAGATCCGCCGGCGACGGCCTCAGAGCCAGAAGTGCTGGGATCGGGGATTGAGTCTGAGTCGCGCCTGACGGTGACGATTTACGATCATCCAAGAACTGCGACCAGATTGACTCTCGCGCGGCCACATTGGTTCCTTTGTTTCCAATCCAAAGGAGGCGTATGGTCCCCTTTATGTGTTTCTTGGACGCACCACGTTTTCTTTTTCCACTGCGAAGTCTACACTCTTTGAAGAAATTGGAACGAGGCCGAGCTTTTTTCCTCATACATCCTATCGCTGTTTCTTATTTGAGAACTAGCTTGTTCTGCTAGTCAGATTTTAATTTGCGAATAAATTACAATTAATTTTTGATAAATTGCTCCTCTACGTTTTTCTGCTCTGATTAAGGCACTATGGCTACAACATTGCTTAAAGGTCCGCTAATATTAAAGTAAATTAATGGTGTAACAGGCAACAGCCCTGCCGAGAAACCAGAGATATGCAAGGGAGCAAGCGATTTGCAGGAATAAACTATCGCCGATGCTTGATTTAGATTGAACCTCACCGAAATGAACTCGGAAAAAGGTGCTGGAAGTTGGTTTTTGTATTCGAATTCATATGAATCGTTATTTATATAATGATTTACTTAAAGCATAAAGAGCTCGGTATCATCAAGCTGAGCGAGTGTAGCGGAGTCATAGGAGGTACTGACTGTCGTGCGCTCCCGATACCAGGTTCGCACTTCCCGCCCAGGCCAACTAAGCTTTCCATCTCTCCGCGGTCGGTGAATTGGCAAGAGACTTGCCTGGGAAGGACGAAAGCGAAGAGGTGAAGAGCGCCGACTTGTTCGTCGGCTGGCAACATTGTGTAGCCCAGATACGCATTCAATTCATCTCCAGGACATCCTGTAGAATAGAATGCGTGGCACCTCCTGAAAGGGATTGAGTAGCGCCGTCCTTCATTCTTTATCGTCAAGTTCCTTCTACTGTGCGCCGTTACTTTACTAAGTGTCCAGATCGCCGCTATCTTTGCTCCTATACGGCAGAGTTTGGTTGAACAAATGCTAGAAATGCCTCCACTGGTCCCCATTACATGCAAGAGTTGCCCAGTGAGTTCTCCTCGCTCGATGGAGACGAGGAGTTTACTTTCCTTCGGGGCTCTTATGCGGGCAAAGATGTTACCAGTCGCTCTCGTGTTCTCCTAACATCCCCCCGGAATCCAGTCAGTTCCAGGGATCGTCCAGCGCCTAATTTGACATGTGTATCTCATTTTTCTCAAAGTGCTCTCTCGAATTGATTACAAGGAATTTAATCTTATGGAAGCCTAAAATGAAAGTGTGAATAAAAATGCAGATACAATGGACCCCACCTAGCGGTTTGACTGAGCCATGCTTCCAGCCTTTCTGTTTGTTTTTCGTCCGCCTTCCAGACGACCAATGTGAGACTATCACAGTCTAAACGGACAGGCACTTTCATGCAGCTCCCTTGCACACTATTCAGAATGTAATCGAAAAAGTAAAAACACGAAGCAATTTAGTTTCAGTGAAAACATCTGAATGTGTGGTTCCGAGGGCTCTTGGTGTCACAGTCGGAGGAGGTGCCGCAGCCGCAACATAGAAGAGGAATACGAGGCACATCCCAAAAAAGGGTATAGTACCGCCGTTGTTCATCTTTTCTGCTCTTTTGCGGTTCCGATAATATTTGTAAAAAGTATCTCCCTATTGGAGTATTGAGGAGCTGAGGAACTTGCGGAGCAGCTTGCTAGTAAACTGAAAAAGGCTTCCACATTCTTGCGTCTTCATTTCTCCTTTTTTATAATCAAACATAGCAACAGAGGAATTCAGGTTGCCTGCTGTACCTTACTCGGCTAGAGGTTGTCACTTTGCTACTATAGTGTAAGTGATACTGAACTGTGCGAAGGCTGTGAAAAAAAAACCAAAGCGAAGGCTCCTTCATGGCAGCCGCTCTTTGCCACTTGATCACGGCTCCTTTCTTTTCCCAGACTTCCACTGGCTTTGCAGAGTGTGTCAGTTTGGCCCACTCCTCATACTCTCTGTTCTTTCCCTCTTTCTTCTCTCGAACTGTCATATAACGATGACCGTGCTTCTGGCCTTTTTTGCTGCTGTCGCCGAGTGTTGCAGTGTCCACTGGCGCACAATGGTTCTTGTCCTAATGAGATTTGCATAATTCTGGCCTGGCGCTGGTCGCCCAGCTAGAGCTGCGGCCCGCCGCCGCAGCCCATCGCCGCGCTTCTTGAAGCCTTTCTTTTTGTCGGCCTCGCGCCGGTCGTCGGTCGCCCTTCCATGGCCAACCGATTAGGTTACGCCAACTTCGTTCAGACAGCTTTCATGCCGGCTCTTCACCTTCTCCGCCTAACTCGGCAACAATGCTCCTTGTTAGCTGCTGCCGTCAGAAGTACTCAGAGTCAGCTCACCGCGACTGGCTTATAAGGCGCTGTCGACTACACTTTTCGTCGGCCTCGCCAAACGTTTTGCTTTATGCCTTTCGTCAGCTTCATGAAGCTCTTCGGTCAGCCACGTCGTTAGCAAATAGCAGTTTGGCCTGGTACCTACGTTATGGCCGACATATGGGAACTGGGGCGTGACTCTGATGTACTTGATATCCACAGTGCAACTGGTATGGAATTTTCCGCAGCAGGTATATACGCTCTTTATTGCAGGCAGAGGACATAAATTTGCAATACCGCTCTCTCTCTCTCTCTCTCTCTCTCTCTCTCTCTCTCTCCCTCTCTCTCTCTCTCTGTCTCTCTCTGTCTGTCTGTCTCTCTCTCTCTCTCTCCCTCTGGACTGAGCTTTTACGAGCTACAACCAACGAGCTCCCTCCTGCTCTTCCTCAGTCGTCAAATCGTTGTTGTCGCTACAGTCTTTATTTGTCCTTCGTCCTCATCCATTTCTTCCTTACGAATTCGTCACCTCGCTTTCGCATTCATTTCGGAACAACCGCAATTTTCTAATTACTGCTGGTTTTAGGATGAACTAATGGCCACTTTCTTACTGCTATTCCTCATTGCTTACGTTCACTCGAAAAGGTTACCCGACATCTACTGGAATAGCACAAATCCGATGTGAGTGTTTCTTCTTGCTGGCTTATTATTTTCTGCAAAATCTAAATGTACAAGAAATCAAGCCTCAATAGAGCTTGTGCTTATATAATTACTCCAATTTTCAAGAATATTTTTCGTGCCTATGACGAGAAGCCACAACATTGAAAAAAATCTTGTCTATATTACTCTCTTCCTTGGGACCTTGTTGCAACGCTTTAGGGCTGAGGCAATCGTCAGCGTCCTTTTTTATTCAAAACACAGCTTCCTGTGGTAGCCAACTTTATCTTTACTGTTCCCTTACATGATCAACGTTGGCTACAAAAAGCTATTTCTAGTTGACGTCTTCATACAGATAATTTTTCGAACATTTAGGACAGTTTTGAAGCCTTGGCAGCTCACATTTCACATAAAAGATCATTGATCTTAGTATTGAAGCTATTTAATCAGGTCATCTATTAAGCAGATCATACAATCATACAAATAGATGGGTCCGCTATAGGGTACTGATTGGAGTTTTACTACGAAAGCAGTGGAACAAGAACCCTAACCACAGCACGTTGCACGACATGCACTGAACCTTAAATTTTGCTGGAGAAGTTTTTAGTCGAGACTTTAGTTCAGTGAATAGTACAGCTGAAGCAGAACAGATCTGGTTATTTCATAAAGAATTCTTCTTTAAACGAAAAGCCTAGCTTTTGGTAGTGCAGGGGGTAACGAATCTTGTCATAAAGATGACAGGGCTTTCTCTGCATATTCCTGTGTGCACGGTAGATTCCTCGTAGATACAAAACTCATTTTGAGGAAAATACCGTCCCTCCCTTTCGGGCCACCTTCTCGCTTATTATGCAACACCATGAAGAGCTTTGCAGTATGTCGTCACACAAACGAGTTCACAGCGAAACACTGTCTCCTGCTTAATTGGATTACAGAGCTTGCTGTGCCGCCGCTCATTTGGCCGATTTGTCTGATAGGATCGTTACGACGGCTTAATTGAACGTGCTGAGGTGATAAAAGAAGGAACGTAAAGTAGGCAGCAATCGCTAGGAAGGATAGTGAACAGATATGAAGCGCTTATCGCACAGATATTGGTAAATGTAGCCAGGAATTCGAAAAGGATAAAGGATAAAGGACGTCACTTAACCTCTTTTGGAATTAATCGCTCATTCTACAATACTTCTACGGGATGTCATGGAGGTTATTTGAATGCGTATTTGGCCATTCAATGAATTTCGATGGCCAGCCGATTGACAAGTCAGCGCTTTGTCCTTCCTAGACAAGTCTGGTACCAATTCACCGATCCCAGAGCTATGGAGGGGTTGGTTGGCCTGGACGAGAAATTCGAACCAGAAACCTGATATCGGGTGCACGCGAGAGCCGGAGCCTCCTCCGACTCTCATAGGGATTCGAAAAACCTGAAAAATGCTCTCTACTTTCGTGTTTAACGTATACTTAAACACGTATGCCGATTCGCCCTGTTTTCTCTTTTTTTGGAATTTTTGTTGTCAGTGTTTACTCTACTGAAAAACGGACGACGCTTGTTCCCATGGAAAGTCCGCCTAGATTTGCTGAGATTGTTTGTCTGCTTTTTGCTGTTGTTTCTTTTCCTTATGTGGCGCGTCTTATGACGTATTCAATAAATAAATAAATACTGCCAAAAAGCCTTCACATCGAAATGGTTCGTGCCTTTTGCTGCTTTCCCCTCCCTCTTTCTTTCCTTTTCTTCTATGCTCCTCGTCTCTGTTTTTCCACTTCTCCTTTGTTTTCACTCTTGTCCAGTCGCCGCTTCCCTGGCCCTTCATCTACATTACTTCACCCTTTCCTTCGTAAGGCCTTTGTGCATAAGGCACGAGACCCTGCAAAACGAACCGCAGCCATGAAGATTTACAGCGCCATAAGACCAGGCAGCAGCCACCTGTAGCCACTGGCATACGTTCCGGGGTCAGCGACGGCGGCCGGGAGATCGTCTTCATATTCTCGCCCGCCAGCACAAAGAAGGCGCACTGCGCCCTACGAGACAGTCGGTGATATCCGGCCATAAAGAGCGGTAAATCAAAGGTGCGCCGCGCACAGCGACAGCGCCACCTTGACCACACCGAGGGAGGTCCACGACGGTGTGCTGCGTCCTGCGACGATTCACCGATATCATCAACACTCTCCATACACAGGCAGATTCTGATAGACTGAACGGGGTTGATACCAGATGAACGGCAAAGTTAGTGAGGAGTGTGACTTCGATTCTGAAGTTATCAGCTTCGGCACCCTTGTCTTCTACCTTCGATAGTGGTGCTTTCAAGCAAGCGTGTCTGGAGAGTCGCTAAGCTATGTTGCATCTGATTGTCGTCATCGTGTGGGCTGCTATGCGTTCGTCATCTTCGTCATGTTACTCTCCTTTTTGCATGGAGATTTTCGTGAAAGAATCGAGAGCTAATGAACAGCGCCCTCTAAAGATTCTTACCTTTCCGTTTAATTCAATTAAAAGTGAGGTCATAGACAAGTTATGAGGGAATTAGAGGTCTCCACGAATGTGTGCGGTCGGCAGTCCACGAATGTATGCGGTCGGCAGGACCCTCCAGTTCTAGAAAATTATGAAGTAGCGCCATGAGGTTTGCAAGATCGCTAATGCACTAGCTGATTCCAAAAATGTTTCTTCGGAAATTTTCAGGATTTCAAAACACGTCCAAGTTTTATTTTTCGCGATGGCCTTTGTAAAATAACAGCAGCTGCATTGGCAAAAGGGCGCGTGTAGCGCAGTCGGAGGAGGTGCCGCCCGGCTGTGGTGTGGACCCGATCAGATACCTGGTTCGGATTTCCCGGCCTTCGGTCCTGTCGGTGAATTGGCGCCAGGTCTGTCTGGGAAGGAAAACGCTGACTTGTTTATCTTCAGACCACCGCAAGTCATTGCATAGCCAAGTACTCATCCAAATGCTTCCACGACATCCCGTAGAAGTTGAATGCGTTTATAGGGATGAAGGAAGAAAACGATTACCGTAATGCAGATAACGCAATGCAGATATTCCCCTTTGAGGCATTCATATCGTTGCAATACTCCTCAGGAAATCGACAGACGTCAAATTTCGGATGCGCCCATTGGGCAAAGCGCATGCTGTTCGAAAGCTGTCGCACTAAGGTCCTAACTGCTAATTGCAAGCCGTAGTTTTATTACAAGTGAGGCCGTTAACAACAGGTTTCTGCCGTCAACGACCCTTACCAATTCCATTTGTATTGTTAATTCCGCCATTGCTCGGTGAATCTTCACGATGACAGATGCGGCAAGATCTCCATGGAGTCAAGCGCACACTTCCCATACGAGCGAGTGTGCAGGCAGCCACCAGCATTAAACAGGTTGGATTAGCGCAGCAAGCACAGCCTGTCGGTTGTCTGATGTCAAGCCTATTCCGCATTGAGATAATCCGTTTAGGTCGTCGACTACCACCTGGTATTCTTCCGTCCCCTTCGTGGTCTTCTCTCTAAAGACCAAATTCAAGGAAGGTTAGAGCTATAAAACGCTACTCCCTTGAAAAATGTTGGGGACTTCAATTTAAAAACGCGGCTGTTTTGAAGATCGCCGGGCGTTGGGATATTTATATGTTGGCTAAAACGTGGCTTCTCTTCTTTTTCGTTGTTGATACAAAGGAAAAGGAACTGGGTGTGTGAAATGGACAACATTGTGCAAACCACTGTTGGATAGTTGGAAGAGGCGCCTGCAGTTCTGATCAATCCACGGATCTAGCCTAAACGGCCTAAGCAAGACCGTCGAGGGCGATGAATGGTAATAGACTTTTTCGAGAAGCACTCTCTTGTCGATCAGCTTGTCTTTGTACAGGCCAGATGCGCATTCACTTGCCCACCCTGTCTCCGATATCCCGTAGAAATTGATTGCGGTGCACATCCCAAACAAACGATTGATTACGCCATTCCTTATTCTTTCCGGATAAGACGACGGTCCCGCTCGAAATCAATTTTTTCACCGCTCACCTCACCATCGGACCAAGCTTCGTAGCCAAATAACGATGCAGCCACTTCCAGCAAGGCGAGCCGATCTCGCCTCGAAGAGCTGTGGACTGACAGTGTTTGCGCACGGGCTGACATCACCGCTCCGTCGTCTTCTCCGGGTGTCGCACCCTTTTCGGAGAGTTTTTCCCCGCTGACAACGAAACGAGACGAGCGGCGTCGAAGCCGAAAGAGCCCCACTTGACGAGGGTATCAGTTCGCGAACAGATGCTCGGCTCGGTCTGTATGCGGGCGCGTGGAGAGGGGATCATCCGCCGGCTAGGGACGTAATGCAATCCGTCTGGGAAACATATGTGAATGCAAGCGGTTATGCGGCCAGAGGACCTCTTGAACTGCTAGCCGCGAGGGCCGGCTTGACGGAACCAGACGAGGATTTCCGGGAATAGCAGTCTTCATCTGGCGTTTAAGAGTAAACGCGGTCAGGAAACATATTGCCTATCGGCGATTTCTCTGCAGCTTGTTCAGAAACGACCTATTGTTTACCTATTACAAGTTCACTTCTGTTTAATTCTTAGTTTTGCATTTCATTTTCTACTTTTCCATTTTTTAAATATTACTTGACCAGGAGATGAGTGACAACACCGAGCACATCCGTAAAGTTCGATAATACGCTGAAACTGAAGGCATTTCTCAGGCGCTTTCAGTTAGATATTCGTCTGCACTGAACGCCCCGAAGTGTCCTAAGAATCCAGATCAACACGTGATAGTAGAAGCTTCTCTGCTAAAAATACCTTCCAGCCCTTGAATCATGACGGACAAATATCCATCAAGCAAAGAGCTCATCATGTACATTGCGGGGGATGATATTGTCACAGTTGACGGGGTTTCAAAGCGCCAATTTTTTACAGCTGCACCATCTGTTTCGGTTGCTTATAAACTGGGGTTTTAGAGCTTACTTAGGGAAATAAATGTCAGAGATCAAAAGATAAATGTTAAAGGACGGCGAGCGGATGGTTTGATTGGCCAAAAATTTGAACCAGGAACCTGGAATTATGTGTGAAGGTGCAAGCGATAGCCGGCGCTTCTCCTGCTGCGCTACATATCTTTGAGGTTAGAGGTGACAAAGGGTCGTTGTTCCGTCTGCTATTTGGCGTCAATGAAACTCACCAACAGTTTGCCTTACCCAGCGTCCGGATAACTTGCTTCAGCTCAGTTTGCATGTCCTAAACTAGGTCAGTTCAGTTCTTCAACCTCTTCCCAACCACGGAATTATGTTTGTGGAAATTTGCAACCGATCCAACACTACGGGCTGTGCCGCGTCTATTTCGAATGTGGGGGCCGATTTATGAATAGCGGTGTGAACTGGTTTCGTCTGGAGCTGTGGCTAGAGTGAAATCGCCTCTGAAAAGCGGAGGACGTCGAGGTTTTGTGCGCTCTGAATCGAGATATTCGGCGCGCTCCATAACCTTCATGCGATGAAACGGAAAGTGACGTAGAAACACGAATTTCTCGTTTTCGCTGAATGTGTGAGTAGAAATAAAAAATAGCGCCGTGAACAATGTATTTTCAAGCATTATTCCAGAAGAACGAAGATATTACTGGTGTTTTCCACGTAGGGCATTACCGTGCCGTGTAGCCCCTTCAGACAGTATTCCCTCTATATTTTCAAACGTGATGGTTTTGTCTGAGTGGATAAAAACCGCAGTCATATTCTTCAACCGCAGTCAATCTTTATTTTTCAATAACTTTTGGGGCATCAATTGTTTCAGTTCTACATTGGCTTTCACCACAGATGCCTCGTAGTAGCCGTGTTTCAGTTTCGATGTGAGCAACACCGACCATGTGATGCCGGTGAACATCGGCGATCGGGTTTCACTGCTTTGTCCGAGGCCCGGACAGAATTACGAGTACTCGAATATCTATGCGGTTCGTTGTTTTTACATTAGTACATAGGCTGTATTTTTCAATAATTTCTTCCTTATTTGATTTTCTATATTTCATTGCTCTTATGGCTTTGTCAATTTCTTTCTCTCCGTAAATTTATTTAGATGTTCCCATCAAGTTAAAGAATAAAAGCACGATGGACGACTGATTCAGTCTCTTTTCTGGGTGCGCCACGCTTTCCACTTTTACGGGATTTCGTGAGGGCATTTGGAATGCGTACTTGATCACAATGAGAAGTGCTGGTCAGCCAACGGACAAGTCAGTGTTTTGTCGTCCTCACCAGTATGGCATCAGTTCACCGACCCCTGAGGGATGGAAATCTTGGTTGACCTACGCCAGCAAAAACCTTGAATCGGAATGCAAGCGACAGCCGGCGCCCCTTCAACTAGGCCATCACCACGTTCACCCGTTCCAAGCAAGTTAGTTGCTAAAAATATGGCTGCTGAAAATTCAGAAAGTGGAAACAGGAAGAATGGCGACAGCAGACATTCTGGGCAGCTACTAATGTCTCTCGACTGCCGTAGTAGCTGCGTGTGGACCGGGCCACCTCCTACGCACTTTTTATGGGACGAACGTGAGATCATTTGGAATGTTCTTTAATCCATTTTAGACAACATCTCAGTTCCTGAAAACTGATGCCTTCTCATAAACCCCTACATATTTCTTTTCCACGCTGCCAACGGATGTCGCCGTCGCTTGCTAACTTGCTCATTTTTGATCATTTGCTAAGCTTGTCATTATGTTTTCTACCGTGGTTATTGCTGTTTCTCTCCTATTGCCCAAATGTTGATCACATCTTCTTGACGTTGGAAAATAATAATTGAGGTAACAATAAACCAAACCATGCTAATGAGCGGTTAATGGCCACTTTTTGAAATCAGAACTGTAAACACAGATCAACTATCATCGCGTTGTTACAGCGCCCCGATTTCCTTCTAAGAATCACTTTGAGCCTTGGAATATCGTGCGTTAACAGATAACTGGTGTCTCCAGAAGCTGCGAAGGAAGTCGGATTCAGTGTAGCCTCTGCGGTAGCGAGCGGTTCATCCTCGCCGCCAACCTCATTTATCACCACACTCAAGGTTATGCAATCGGTCAACTACTCCCTTGCGCAACTGCCGCGTATTTATCCAACTGTCCGGCCTTATCAGACACTGCGCGGCTACAAATGCGTGACATCTGACCCCTCGATCTGGGGCTCTAATTCGAGTCCAAAATGTATCGTCAGTTCTCAAAGGTTGTCTAGATTCGAAGCCCTTGGCCAGGTGAAAGCGAAAATTGAAACGAGAGGCGAAAATCATTCCTGTGCAACCCCCCATAGGTGGTTAACCACTACTAAAGCGCTGTTAAAAATGCTCAAGAAGAAACGTGGTATAATTTTCCTGCTAGCCGAGTTTACCTGACAATAAGAAGCGTGCCTCATCTGAATAAAACTGCCGCTAGAATTGAATACTGAGCTCGCAGATCTTCGTTTCGGCTGCCTGTATTTCTGGAGGTCTAACTTCTTTGGATATTTATTTCAAGAGAAAACATTATGGTACACTGCATAAGCTTTTTCTGCCGCAGTAATGCGCCGGGCCATTATCTTGGGTATATTCAGGGAATGAAGTACTCAATACCATTTTAATCATAATCGTCAGATATAAGGCGCTATTGCTATACTTGTACTCATTATTACTCGCAGTTACTTGCATGAAGTAAGGATAAAGGATAAAGGACAGCGTTACTCAATCCCTTTTGGGATGCGCCACGCATTTCTACGGGATGTCGTGGAGGCAATTTGAATGCGTATTTGGCCATACAATGACTTGCGGTGGCCAGCCGATGAACAAGTGAGCGCTCTATCCTTCCCAGGCAAGTCTGGTACCAATTCACCGACCCCGGAGGGAAGGAAGGCTTGGTTGGCCTGGGCGGGAAATCCGAACCAGGAACCTGGTATCGGATGCACGCGACAGCCGGCGCCTCCTCCGACTGCGCATGAAGTAAGACCTTCCAAAAGCAATCAGCTGCGAATAGAAATCGTCCTTGCATATATTTGCGTTGTATGTCATAGGATGTCATTTGCAAGTAGAATTCCCTTATCTCGCGTGCACGAGGGACGCGGTAATTTGGTAATTTTGGGTGATTCTAGCTGTATTTTCACCGTTATGGAATAGGTGACCTGCTGGTAAAGCGTAAAACGATGATCCCTGCGGGTTAATCGCGCTGGATAAGTAAGCAGATTGCCTCCCTAGTATTCTGAGAAGAAATGTGCTTGGAGAATCTCAAAAGGGTTTGAAACGCCTGTTTTCATCATGTCCGGTCCTCAGACGATGTCTGGTCTCCATGACTGGTGCAGCCCACACCTAGGTACTTCACTATCAGTGTCATCACAATTCACTGATCGGCAGGAGTCACGTCCCTGCGTATGAAAGGAAGCGTGCGATGTGCTCCACCCCGCGTTCGCTTGTTAAAAGGCCACGTCCGGGAACCATCCCTGCCCAGTTCTGTTCTCGAGAGCGCACAACCTATCCCCGAACATCCTCTTCAGATGCGCCACACATTCTACCTCAACGAGACGCCGTGGAGATTTGAATGCATATTTGGCATACAATGACTTGCGGTGGCCAGCCGATGAACGACTCAGCGCCTTATCCTTCCCAGACAAGTCTGGTACCAATTCACCGACCCCGAGGAATGGAAGGCTTGGTTGGCCTGGGCGGGAAATCCGAACCAGTAATCTGGTGCACGCGACAGCCGGCACCTTCCCCGACCGCGCTACGTGCGCCCTAAGAAAGCGTCATATCACGAAATAAAACAATAACGAAACAATCTGTCCACATGTATATAAAATGTACATATAATATAATAAAGAAGAGTGAAAACGAAAAACATAAGATTACAAACACTTGTTTCTCCAAAGCGGTTCGTTTCGCTACCTATTGCCAGACGAAACTTTATCGTTGTATCATCTCTCCGGTGGCTCATCAGTGAACGGGATGGTGTCATAACGTTTTTGAATGTGCAAAATTACGGTTTTTAATTCCGGTCACCTCAATGAACATTTTAAGCGCAAAATGTTCAAAAAACATAAACTCTGTATTCTATGTTCAATTTCATATTCTACGTTTTACAACTTAACTTATATATATACATATACAGGGTGGCTGAAAAGTTCGGGCAATTTTTTGCGGCGCTACTTTTGGCCTTGAAATTGAGGTTTTTTTTATTTCTGTTGTTTCCGTTGTATTCCTCGCGCAATTTTGATCTAGAATCTGTTGCTCCAGTTTTCTCGTTTTCAGTTGTGCTTGCGTTATGTCTCGTGAAAGTGAGCGTATCACCGTCGTCGAGCTGCACAAGACGGGAATGAGGACCGCGGACATAGTTCGAACAACCGGCTTCAAACAAAGGACCGTCTACAAGATTGTAAGACGCTACAAGGAGACTGGCGGGACCTCGGACCGTCCCCGCAGCGGCCGTCCCACCACTGCGACAACACCGGAGAACATCAACAAGGTTCGTTGTCGCATTAGCCGGAATTCTGAGGTATCGATGAACAAGATGGCTACGGATCTCGGGATCAGTAGGGAACGAGTCCAGCATATTGCCAGGAGGAAGCTGGGATTACGCAGCTACAAAGTAGCTCGTATTCACTTCCTCAACGACGCGATGAAAGCTGAGAGGTTGAGGAAATGCAGGCGAATGCGTCAGCTGGTCGGCGATGGTCGCTTGTCGAAGGTACTGTTCACCGACGAGAAGATCTTCACGGTCCAGCCGGTTCACAACCATCAGAATCGCCGGCAGCTGCTTAAGAAGGGTCAGCAGAAGACGTCGGCCGCAAGGACCATCAGCCGCCGCCATTTTCCAGCCTCGGTGATGGTGTGGGCTGGAATATGCGCTACCGGAAAGACGCCGCTGGTCTTCATGGAGCAGAACGTCAAAATTAACGCTGCCAGCTACCAGCAATATGTCCTCCGCGACGTACTGGAGCCGTGGGCGACGAGCCATTTTGGCGAAACCGGATTTTCTCTTCAGCAGGACTGGGCACCAGCGCATTCCGCCAAATCCACGATCGCCGTTTGCGAGGAGCTCTTCCCAGGGTTTTGGAGCAGGGACATCTGGCCATCCAACTCGCCTGATCTCAACCCGATGGATTATTCTGTGTGGTCGATCATGGAGCAGAAGATCTCCACTACAAGATACGCCACCGTTGAGCAGCTGAAATCGACGTTGTTGAGATCCTGGGACGAGATTACAGCGGAGCAGTGTGCGACCATCATCAGCGACTTCCCAAAACGACTGCGAAAATGTATTGAAGCCAAAGGAGGAAATTTTGAGCACTTGTTGTGAATTTTCCTGTTGTATTATGTTGTTGTTGATCTAATGAAGTTTCTGTTATTTTTGTTTGTAAATCTTTGGCGTTTATGTAGTTTTTTCGTACTGCTGAAATACTTTGAAAAATTGCCCGAACTTTTCAGCCACCCTGTACATATATATATGTATATATATGTTTAAATATTATTATAAAATACAGTATTCGCTATCGGAAAATGTAACTCCTGTGATACTGCAGTGTAAGTCGTTTTGTTTTCTTAAGAATATAGTTAATATAGTTATGCCCAAAGGAACTACTCGATTCGAATGATTTCATTCGAATTTTAGACATTCGAGTTCGAACACCTGTACATCTTCTGAGAGCAAAACTATGGTATATACACTAACCATAAGACACACTAGCACACACACTAATAGACACACACCTGACGGTTTTAGATAATACAGCTTCGCCTAGCTTCAAGGTCTGATCGTCAGTAACTGCTTCGCTATTATTCACCTTTGAGGCACTGCAGCTGATGACAGTGCACATGGTTAGACAACCTCAAACGGGAGGACACCCCTCATTTTTCCCACTTCCGAGCATGACTTGTTGAATTCTAATGGCGTCATGCGCTGGCGAAACGCAGAGCCAGTGCCCCCTCAAAAAACCGCCTGCGCGCCATTTTTCGCGTCATCGTTGACGGATTTTGGGTAAATTTGGGGGCGACTGTAGGCAGTGATGTACAAACCGGCGACCTCGATTGTTGAAGAGGCGATGACAGACGGCTTTCAGCGCGGCTCCATGAGCGGTCAGAGATCAGATGAAAAGCGGAGGTGACCGGGCTGGATTCGCCATAATTATTTGTCCGACGATTGTCGCCGAGTGAACACTTTCCATGCGAAATCTCGTCCACGAGGGCATCATCCCGATAGTTTAGGTAGTCGTCTGGATAATTAGCACCTAGGCGGAACAGTGATTTGCCTTCTGCAGAATGGATTCTCTCGTGATAGATGGGCTTCAGAGTATGATTTTCAGTGTGTTGCCCATACCTTATCCATCGAATGAGAACAAATGAGACGGATGGTTTTTCGTTTGTTCTCCACCTATGCCTTTAGGTTAGTATAATGTAGCTGGAGCTGCCTCAAATACAAAGGAATTCGAAAAGCAAAAGCACTTGCTTGGGTGGTATTTCTTCACTCTCCTGAGGGCCCAACCAACACTTCCATTCCGCAATATCTCTGCTGTTGCTCGTTTTTGTTCGCACTCGAACACAGTAACGCGGGTGACGTGCTTAATTCGATTCAATCCTGACTGGTTTCGTGAAGAACATCTCAGTCCTCATCCGTGGATTCCTTTCTCACGTTTTGCGATGCACTCGAAAGTACTCCTCGATCATCGGTCGTTCTCTTTCTTTGTAATTGGACGGCCTATCGGTGTGAATGAGAAGCGTAGAGCAAGATGTTTTCCCACATCTACGGAGAAGACGCCGGCCCTTGAGGAAGCTCTAATTGGCTCGCAATTCAGATGCTGTCCAGGTCAACTAAACCATCCGCTCCTAAGGGGTTGGTGAACTATTACAGGGCTTCTCTGGAAAGTATAAAGTATCAACGAAAGGGCAATACTTGTTCATCAGCCACCAGGGTAAGCCACTGCAAAGAGCGGATATTTATACAGGTTTCCTACGATACTGCGTAAAACAAGAATGCGTGACTCATCCCACCTTGATTGGCCTCCACCTTTGTCCAAGGCTCTTTAATACTATAAAGAACCCTCCGCTATACACATTAAACCAGGCCTTATTTAAGGCAACACTGAGAACACAGATTAGTTGTATTTGGTCGTGCCAAAACTTCCACCGTTTTTGTGTTTTGAATGTTCTTGCCTCTATTTAGCTTCTAGCGCACTACTCTATAAGAGATTTTGGTAGCATTGTGCAGAGAAAAATCATACTGTGTTAGAAACATGTGTTATGAAATGAAGAGTTTACCCCACTTTTTATGAGGGCTGAAAAACCCGATTTTATATTCCAGAGCCTTATGTTCTATATCACGGAAACGATAGTTTAAATTGAAGCGATAATTCAGGCCCTACGTTCGAAGTGAATTGTCTAAAAATGCAGCAATGAGGTATGTACAAAAACGATATGGCGCTTTAAGCTAGAGATAGTGGACCCTTAAACGATTAAAAGCCTTGCAAAGAATAAATGATCGTCTATGCCAGTTCGAAGCAAAGCACAAACGATTTCACTGTAATTTAGCCCTTAGCTATTAGGTTGAGTCATAAATTTTGCAACATTTCTGTTTTTTTGTGGAATTCAAAGTAAATCCGCTGAAGTACTATGTTCTGCTTGAAAGCATGTCTCTTTCCGATCATTTTGAATTATGAGTCGTTAATTTTCCTTGCGTTGTTGAAATGTTTTATTCACTAGAGCGATCACCACTCAAAGTGAAAATGTGTGTGATTTCATTTTCAATTAATTCAAGCTCAGCAGCCACCCAGTGATGGGGGGAGGTGAAGCACATTCAGGAAGTCACCGGCACGTTCACTCCTAACCGAAAAAATTTTTTTAGAGATGGTATCAGAAGTTTCTTTCCGCCCAGAAGGGCAACAAAGGTAAACCACCCTCGGGAAGATCAACTGCCGTAAAGAACGAGCGCCTGCACCAATCCATCAAGCCGAATTCTTCTCGAACCACATTAGGACTGACCGATTATCTCCACCCCTACCAGGCAACCATCGCTCGTCGGCTGCTGAAGAATGGCTGGCCGCCAAAACCGCCTTCGTCAGTGACCCATGCTTTGATGGAAACCAAAGCAAATCGCTGTGCTTCCGACTGCCGAGAATCCGGCACCGGTTCAAGCGAGGAGGCCTCGATTGAACCCTCGCCAGCGATGAAAAGGGGATGCTTCACTGCAACTGTAAAGCCGGAAAGCAATAGCCGAAACGCAACGAGCCGGGGTTCTGACGTCAAAACCGAAAGAAAGACCGAACCTCCAGCGAAAGAAGGTCCTGCTGTGCGTTTGGTGGATGCGTAGTGGTCCGCGGCACCGGGAGCTGCTCCACGTAGCCGAGCCATCCTTGGCTCGCTTCTGCGAACAACTCGACTAGTTCCAGCAGCAACTAGTGAAGAAGGAAGTCGATAGGAGCCAATGTTTCATCTACTAGGGCAACAGCCGACCGCTTGCGGCACTTCAGATGCCGGCAAAAATTTAGGAATTGGGCTGCACCAAAATCAAGCAACCACCCTGCAGCCCGCATTGCGCCGTCTGACTGCCATCTGCTTCGGTCGATGGATCACCTCCTCCATGGTTGGCGCTTCGCCGAAGACGGTGAGGTCATGGCAGTGGTACATGCCTTATTCAGGTCGAAACCGACCAAATTCTGTGATCCACTCAGTTCATGAAAAGCGGAAGAAACTCATTGAGAATAACGGCAATTACTTCGTTTGAATCAATCATTCTGCTTTTGTGGTATAATCTCATTTTTGCTGGAAGACAAATTTTGTTGCAAAACTTGTGACTCAACCTAACATAAACCAGCACCGCTTGCGAAAAGCTTAATGAAGAGCTTGCCTCCTCGAACCGCTGCGAAGCATTTAGGTCTCTCTCAAAGGTAACTTTTCGTATATGGTGGTCTGCTGCATTCCAAAATCCAGTAAGCGACGGCAACGATTTAAGCAGAATTCTGATGAAGATCTGAGGACAAAGTATACCACCTGCTGAAGTCATGTACTCTTATTGCTAAATGAAGAGCTCATACCCATCTCAGCGGCAACTCCAAATAACATACGTCGAGTACATCCCTACAAAACGTGTAGGATTCGGAATTAAAAGCCATGTTTGACTCTCCGTAGTCTACGAGCAGTACATATGTTGCTTTTGCAGAGTTGTGTTTTTTTTTTGTTTTTTTGGAAGTTTTTGGACAAGACATCTCACTCTATGTCAAAAATGCATTGATACAGTGTATGAGCACTACCTGCCCAATCTTTCGCAATTAGAAATTTTTCCTTTACTAATTAAAGTCGTTAATGTTGAGAATTGTTATAGCATTTAAAAATAGAGGTCGAAACATTCGATCCGACTTTACCTTGTTTGTCCACATCTTTTTGGAGCAAGCAGCAAAGTCCAATTACCTAATCCAGAGAAAGATATGGTCCTGTAGTCGCCCGATGCTGAAAATCTTGAGTTTAGCTATCATGCTGTAGTTCTAGGTTCTAGATTCCATTTAGCTCAACTTCTAGCCGCTCAGTTAAGTTCGACACCCAACAGAATCTGCTGTGGATGAAGGATTAAGAAGAGTATTAATCAATCCTCGTTTGGGATGCTCCAGGCATTTTAATATTTCGGGATATTGTTAATGCTTATTTGACTTACGCAGTGACTTGTGATCGGCAACCGATGGACAGGTCAGGGTTTTATCCTTCACAAACATATTTGTCATCGGCACAACATTAGGAGAAAAGCACAAAAACCTGGCGCCGGAGCGATGTGGGATCACTTCCGCTTGCTCCCACTGTGATGTCGTTCTTGTCAATTGGAACATAGTGATCTTCGCATAGCCCTTGTGTACATATTTGGCTGAACGTCATTCACATCGCGCCCGATATGTAGCAACGGTGATTGGCCTCTGAGAGTTTCTCGTAGGGATCGGAGCCGAAAACGACATCTGCATTCATTCGATTTTTCATTCGGCGGTCGACATCAACGCTCTGTGTCTTCTTCCAGTCGTCCCAATTTCTGTGCAGTGTTCACGGGCCTTGTTCTATCTGGGTCATTGTCACCTTTGAACAAGATGCTGTTTGTGCCTTGAAAAGTTATTGGCCGTCAAATGAAAACCATTGTCTAGAAGAATTGCGCATTTGAAAACCGCGAAAAATTTCCTTTAGTGTGTTCTTTTTCACACTTCGAAGAACGATGACCCTTCTGTGAATCCTATGGGTGTCACTGAAGTAGTGTCGTTTTTTTCTGTTCGAACCTCTATTTGTTAGGATTTTCCCGGACCCACTTAGATGCACCGTTTGTGGCGTCACCCTATCAGTCAGGCTTAGATAGCCCACGAATAAAGTTGTTATTTGTATCACCGAGCGGATCTGTTTGATAACGCCGTCGAAATGAATTGTTTTTTAACAACAATTTCAGCTGCATATTCGGGATCCTCATGGAATTATGTGATTAAATTCTTTGCTGTAAGGAGTGGGTTTCCAAAAAGGAACAGTCACTGAACCCTTCCGACCACCCACACCTGCTTTAGTCCTCACTTAACATACCAACGGATTAGGCGGTAGCAGCAGTTCACATCCTCGTCGACTTCTAGGCAGTTCAAAGGATGTTCTTCTGGCCGAGGTGCGCGTTCCACTGGGAACCAGTCGTGTTTGACGACCGAGCAAAGAGGCTGGCGAGTGGCGGTTGTTTTTGTGTAGAGCTGCTCATCAAGAGGCCTCTCATCCGCGCTCAGCTGCCGGTCACTGTTGCTACGCAAACACGGCGCGACATACGGACTTCCTCGGCGCTTTCTGAGACGGTTACAGGACCAAATCCGTCGCGCAAACCCCGTTCGCTGTGGACCAGGACCTAATGGCCTGGAACATTGTGCTCAGTGCAGGATTAGGCGTGTTTCAACACTACGTGAATGGCGTTTTCGCGCAAACATTTTCCATCAACGCCTTCAAATTTACAGCGCCCCGGAACCACTCAATTATAGGGGTGACAACCGCCACGGTTCACTATCGAATCCATTTCATTGTTGTGCGACATCGGAACAATGAAGAATAGGAATCTGTCCATGGCCGGATTCATGAACGACTAAACCTGCACGTATGTGAGGGTAAGGGGTAGAGATATCCATGATGAAGCATTCATCTCTACCCCTTATATCCCGCATACCCGCAAGGTATAAGGAGTAGAGATGAAGCCAGTCCCTGGATGAATAAAGCGAACTTTTTACCGGCCAAACAGTGGTTGTGAGATAAGAACTTGATTAGTACGAGTATCCGGCAGAATCTCAATAAAGCCACTAGTTTACCCAATTCATAAAAATAAAAATAAAACATGTTTTGAAAGGGAATAAAATCTAGAAATACACATAAAAGAGCATTCTCCGTACTGCTTGAAGCCTCGCTGGACGTCATATATGTAGTGCCCCACATCCGGAAAAATTGACGAAGAACAATCGACGTCAAACTGGAAAACCAGGCATCAGCAAGTTCAAACTAACTTCGCCTCGTAATTGTCATCTTCGCGATGTGTATTGTAGAATGTGCTGATACTGCTACGTTTCAGCTGCGAATCTTTCCTCAGGCGATTTTTTTTTCCATTTACAACAGCTTAGATTCTACTGAATACGCCCAGCGCAGCCGTGCCTCTCGGCGCTCAAGAAGGGATCCAAGGTTTAGTCGAATCGTTCCGTGTTTGCTTCCTTCATCTTGTTTCGGACCGTCCAATTTTTGAACCCTTTTAGTACGACTCTTTGCAGTGTAACGTAAGTTTTGCGTATGTCTGGACACTGATCGCAGAGGGCAAGCATTTAGCCTGCTGCCTTCGTAGTGCTGCTGGACGAGATTCATTGCTGTCTATCCGCAATCTCAGCATAGCTCCCCTGCCCCATTGCTGGTGGTCTCGTTGTTTTGGCATTCCTCCTGCGCAACGACAAGGCACTAATGATTGGCGATGTTGTGTTACATAACCAGATCGAGAGGGTAATACGATTGACTAGCGGGAGAGCTCGTTGACCTCAGTCATTGTGATCGCCCTGATTAGCTCCTTACAGCCATCCATCAACCCCGCTGAGGTCTCTTCCGCATAGCTAGGGTTCAGCGAAAACAGCGGCTCGAGCGAGATCGCAGATTCGTTGTCGTGCATTATTCTATTTTGCTTCAGCTGCTATCTATTACCGAAAGAGCAAGCCGGATGTCGCAAGCATTTTCCACGACTACATTGAAAATCCTGCGGGAAAAGTCACACCAGCTCATTGAATCATTGAATGTTGCTGCCAACTTGAGAGAAAGGCCGTTGATCGCATCGAACTTTCAACAGTCTGGAAAGCGCTAATAATGCATTGGCAAATTCGTTCACCTTAGTCAGCCCTGCGCAATTCGAGAGGAAGTCAGAGAAGAATTCATGAGGAAAAAAATTATTTCAAACACAGGCATAACACATAGAGGACTACCGCTTACGATCATCGCCCCAGTTCATGTGCCAAGGATTGGGCTTAGTATGCACTTAAACGAAAATTGTTCTCAAATAAGCTTTTCAGAGTCAATATCCTCATTGGTCGCCTTCGGTGACATGGCCACGTTATTCGCGCTAGTAGTGACACTGTTCGGAAGATGGCCTTAACATAGATGTGCCCAGAAAACGGCCTAAAGGGGAAGCAGGGTTGGCTTGATACGTTGCATGTGGACCTGAAGGTTGCTGGTATCCATCCCGATCAAGCATTTCATCGCGGAAAGTAGCGTCACCATACCAGAATAGCGGACCTCGCCTCGAAGCGAGACAAACGCTGAAGGAGAAGATGAAGAAGAAGAAGAAGAAGAAGGAGAAGAAGAAGAAGAAGAAGAAGAGGCTCTTCAGAGTCAAATGTTTGTGGGCACGCGCAGTAACTAATGGGTAAAAAACGAAATAAGGGAAGACCTATGGCGGGACTGTTGGATGGCAGGATACAAAGGGACGAGAACAAATGAAGTGATTAGGGATTGGACCGCACTTATTGAAGGAAATCCGGAAAGAAGTGCTTAACTGTCTGCAGTGGAACCACGTCATTACTTTTTTAAGCGATGTATTTAATAATGTCAAGTAAGGATTACTCACTACTCAAAGTAGATTTGCATTTCGATTGAATGGTGAGATGTTAGGAATGCTCCGAAACATTAGAAAACATCTCACAACCACTGTAATGCTTAGTGCGTCAATTTTTTTTTTTGTTCACCGTCAACGACTCATAATAATGGAGAAGGAAGTTGGTGGAAAAGGCGAATAGGCAGCTCCGTTGAAACGTTGGAGGTCGTAAGACATGCGGCGCGGGTTGAGGCATTGCTTTGCACAAGTCTTGGCCACAGCAAGCATTTTTGTAAGAAAAAATTTAGACGTTCTCCCTCAGTGTTAACTACAACTTGCTAGTACATCGGAATTTCTTCTGAAAACGGCCGACAGGTAACTACCAACCTACATAGTGCTCTATGGTCGATATACTTCTTAAATCTGTTTGATTTAGGAACACATCGCTCTAGTAATGCTCTTGCCTACCAGCTTACCTGAACAATCTAGGAGTTATTGTAAATCTGTATAGTGTGTATATCTGCTAAAATGAAAAATTCTGTTATAAAGGTCTAAATTCCTTAAAATGTTCTCGGCACGAAATTTCACGGTTCTCTGTCTCCTACTTGTTTTCGCCGGAGAAGATGAAGCACAACTTATGTAACACTTGAGATATTCAACGGCTATACCACTGTTTTCTCTTCAATAACTTGGCGTCCGTCCTTCGTCCACCTCCTCCTGACTTCTGAAGCGAAGGATTCTGCGGGTTCTTTGTGTGTTTGAGAGGGCAGGGTACAGCACACTCTTTGAAAGTGTTTGGGGCGGATGCCGAAAACGTCCGCTGCCGAAATCAGCGTGCGGTTCAGCGAACACATGCTTTGCGATGCGGCTTGAATTCAATTACGCGCTAACGAACCGCTGACGGCCGCATGAACAGATTTGTACTGGATGATCTCCAGCAGAAGGCCTGGGGCCCACTATGACCAGCGTTCTTCACAACATGACCGGGATCGGCAGACGTACAGCGCCCATTCCCCTTGCTAAATAGAGCCATGTTGACTTCGGAAACCATGAAGTGCCTTCATCCTACTATACTTCTGTACGCATGTTCTACATTTCGCTGCTCATTTTATTTACTTTCGTTTATGGAGCATTAGGAAATATCCACATTGTAAGGCCTTATTGTTTCCTTTCTATCCAAGCTTGGATGCCGTATACCTACCCTGGAGGGAGGAAAGTTCTGTCTTGGCCATAGGTGCGTTATTGCACTACATCCTGAAAGCTGCGTGAGCAAACTACTCTCTTCAAAGTCGTAGCTGTAGAACTAGATAAGAGTAAAGCGAACATATGTGCCACTTTTAGTGGATGCTTTCAAATAAAATCGGACACTTTTAAAATCAAGTCCGCAACTTTTCAAATGAGGCTGGATACTATTCAAATCAATTTGAACACTCTACTAAACAATCTTAATTCTTTTGAGATCAGAATGAACATCTTCCAAATCAGAATGGCTTCTTCCACATTAAATTAGAGACACTCCGAAGCGGTCAGATCAATTTTTGTCTAAGAAAATTTAGCAAGACTTTTTTGAAATTTTTTAACTTCACCTGCTCCAATATGTGACCACACTGTTTTAAACTCTATAAAAATATTGTATTTGAAAGAAAAAGTTTAGCTTTGTTTCAAAACTTAGAGAGACAACAGCAATTAGGTATATAAAAAGAAGAGATCGTACCATGCACTCAAACAGGTGCTCACGACTTTTCTTCCATTGATAGCAAAAATTCCGTTTCCGTAGACTAACACAAATGCAAACGGTACAACATGTGCAGTAATAACAACTGATTGTATACTCACACAGCTGTCTCAAAAGAGCACTATTTACTCCATCAATCAAACAAAAATCCCGACGAACTTATCAAGGGCATGGCACGATCTCTATGTATATTATCACGTAGTAATCTAAGATCTCAATGTCACGTAGTAATGCAGCAACCAGTATACTACATATGTAGATGATTGCTGCATTACTGCGCTTAAATACCAAGTTTATTTTATTCGGTTTTACATTTTTAATTTTCACTGAATAATACAAATTCGCAAGACTTCCAACAGTGCTCAGACGAATTTTAGAAAGTCAAAAGAAGTCGTGCTAAGTTTTCCTTAAACGAATTTTACTTACCGACGCGAAGAGTCTGTACTTTAACGAAAGCTCATTTTGATTTGGAAGATTTCAGTTTGACTCAAAAGAGTCAACGTTGCTTAGAAGTGTGCCATTTTGGTTTAGAAGCGTCGAATTTGATGTGAAGTATATAAAAATGGTAAAAATAAATAAAATATATACCAACGCAATGAAACGACTGCTGCACAAGGGGATGTTTTTTCTTGTTTTTTGTCACGTTAAGCCACCTCGGGAAAACTCGGTTTATCGCCAAACACTGAATTTCTCCTTCTTTTCAAGGAAGACGTTGGAAAATGATCATGGTACGGAACTAACTCCGATCAAAAGTGCTATTGTTTCCGACACTAAGGGCCAGATTCATCAACGATACCGCTGGTACCATCTTACTGCGGATTCACCATATCGGCCTACGTGGTATGTGATACAGAGAGATACAGAGATACAGACACGACAACCGATACATCGTTACCGGCCGGTAAGCGGTTGATGAATCTGGTCCTAGGATGTGAAGGGTTACTGGGCAGTCCAGGAGATTTGAAATACCTCTCCGCGAAACAATGCAATACCGATCCACTTATGGCACTTTACTTGTGATACATAACCTATATTAAAACAATTAATTCAGCTCAAAAACAGATTTTCAGGTATCCGAGGAAGAGTACACCCACTGCTTTCTCCAGAATCCTCACCTGGTCGGATCATGCAATAACAACACGCAAGATGTGAGGGCAATTCAGATTTGTTCGCCTTATGATTTGAGTTCTTCGAGCTGCAGCAGATAAACCGTGAGATTTAGGTCACTATCACGGTCGTCTTCCGGCAATTCACTCCCACTCCGGGTGGCATGGAATTCGAACCCGGCAAGACGTACCATTTCATCAGTGAGTTCTGGTCTTTGAGACGCCGTTATCCTTTTAAGAGATTTACAATCGAGCCCGTAGCATGGCAGTCAGAGGAGGTGCTGACTGTCTCCCTGAGCCCGAATCTAAGTCCAATGTGGGGATGAGTCGATCAACCCTTCTATCCCTACGGGATCAGTAATTCGATAACATACTTTTATGGGACAAATAGTACGCTGGCCTGCTCGCCTGCTGGCAACCTCAAGTCATTACCTAGGCCTAATACGCATCCAAGTTGCCTTCACGATATTCCTTAGGCAGTGGTATGCGTGGTGCTTCCCGCAAAAGGCCTGCCTAACGCCGCCTGTTGTCGTCATCCTTATTTTTTGGCTCGTGATGGCGGCTAAATAGTAATAGCATCCGTTCAAGGGTGACTTTTATTACCTTAGTAGAGTACGTCAAAACCAGCTGGATCGAAGCCAATCCTTACTGCTTTATGTATGAAATATTCTACTATTCAAGAATCCTTTATGACCAGAGTTGTTAAAACTTGAAGTGAACATCCCCAAACACTAATCCGTTATCTTCCAAAGACATTAACCTGCAATTGAAAACTTTGTTAAAACAGAATGGTATTTTCTCATGTTGACTGCAGCCTTCTTCAATGAGTACTGAACCAGTAAAAAAGAGAATTCTGCATTTCTATCCACTCATTGGAAAGAAGTACTATGGTTTCAAAAAGTGGATCAACAGAACAAAGAATTTCTCATGAAACGATCTTATTTATAATAGCCAATTTATTTCACAATGCTTTGTGCAAATTTTGTACATTATCATATTTGGGCTAGCAACTATTTTTCCTCTTTCTCTTCTTTTTCTGCAAACGAACTACAAAATCGCTTTGGAAAAGGTCAACTTCCACTTTATGTAAACCATGGAACAAGTCGTTTCTCTTATCTTTAAGGAACTAACCGTAGCTGTAATTTTTGTGCTAAAATCGTTTTGTATCTCTTTCTGCCTCAATGAATCCTGTGTTTTATGCTCTATGTATGTTCTATTGTGTGAATGAAACAGCGGATAAGGTTTTAATGCTTCCTCACTTGAGTTCCCATTCGAGGAACCCACTTACTGATTTCCGAATCAAAAGAACAACGAGTTCTTGTTGTAGTCACTTTTCCATTTCTTATTCCTGTGACGTTGTACACTATGTACTCTACATTGGGTCCAAATGAATCATTTTCGGATATGCCGATCCGATCATCTAAAACCCGAAGCCCGCAAAATCGTCGTTATCCGAATCATCCAAAAATCCGAAGATTTTCAGTCGATCCAATCTATGCTATGTGCCAGAGTTCTGGGTAAGCACAACGAAACTGATAACGTTACAGTGCCGGCAATGATGTTAAGCACATGAGCTGGAAGTTTTATGACAGTGTTGCCGTATTCGAGCGCAGCTCCTCTTCGCGACTTTGAGGATACAAAATGCCTTTCTGTGTTTTACCACCACATCAGGTTACTCACTTCAGCGACATCCGACGGCACCCTGTCGGGGATCGACCGAAGGAAGGATGGTCTCTGCTCGGAGCGACAAATGAAGGTGAAGTTCGAGGTAAGCAGAAACAGTACTTAAGGCTAACAGCAGCTCCTTCATTCACTGCCTGCTCCTGACAGGCGTTTCTGAATATCAGATGGCAGTCCTCACCGAGTAGTCTGGGAGAAGCATTTGCGGAAAGGCGTCGCCATTCTCGGACCGATCCTGACCCGTTTTGTTTAGGTAGAACTTCCCAAACACAACGTGCACAATGCCAATCCAAAATTCGCCGCAAGGACCTCCGAGTAAGTAGCACCAGCACTTCCGACAATACATTGGGCAGCTTCCGAGGGTCTCAACTCGCTCTTTCAGCAGGGAAGTCAGTGCCACGGAGACCTCCACACCAATCATGTACATAATCCACGTAGACGGCGAGGACTCCGACGAACTAGACGGTCAGTGCGTTCCATCCTTGGCAGCACAACAGCCGCCTCTCACTTGAGCCCCTCTGGCGGAAGCAATGCCCCTATTCCAGACGACCACGCCTCGAGTGTCTTCTCCTCGGCGCTGCCAATTCTGCTGTCACTGTGCCTTCTCTACCTCATCTAAGCGATTCCACACCGCCACCGTCGTCGTGCCCAGCACCCCCGCCTCGTTCAAACTGTCGACGGCCAGTCGGCAGCACTTGAGGGCATCATCATCCGAGTGACACCACGCTGGACACGACCCACCGCCAGAAGCAGTCAGCTGTCTGTCAGTCTAGCTGAATTACGGGTCCGCTATTCTCGATGTGTAGCCAACAGATTCATCTACTTATGCGCTGGATTCCCCACCTTCACTTTGTCTCGTTCAGCTGTGATCTTGTAGATTTCGTATGAACATTTAATAAAGAATGCAAAACGACCGTGAGAACTAGTGGAAACGGCGAACAACAACAACAGTACAGAATGCTAACCATGAAGTGCGTAAGTGATGATGCAAGATCCAGCCCCTCCAGGCAACGCAACAGAAACCAGCGAGCACTGATAAACTCTGAATAACGTAACAAAGTATAACAATGTCTGCAGCAAACCTCTAAACAGCTGCTATAGTACCAGTTATTCGGCAAAACTGCAGGACTAGGTTAAGCTAACACTCATCAGGTAATCACAGTGAGCAGCACGATAACACAAGAATGTACAATTTGGATCCAGCGAAGGGAACATAGTGACAGAGTACCCCGAAGGCTCGGAAGTAAGCGCAGACGCACGCTAACCGTCATTCAACAGAATCGAAACTGCTGCGACGACGAACCACCTCGAAACCGTCTTACCAGCAGCTGAAATGGGAACGAGGACCTAGTGGTCAACAACGTTGGAGAAGCATAAAGAATTACAGCTGTAATTGAAGAACTCTGGCACTGTCGGCTCCCAGTTGTTCTCGACGCGAACACCGCCTCGCTTCTGCAACAACGAAGTAGTCACTGAAGGCTACCTCATGGGAGAGACCTCTTGCACTGAAGGAGGACAACTATCCGCTGCCGCTTTTGTCTGTGGTTGACAATACTCTGGTCGCCACGACTTGAGAGGAACCTTTAGCAACATTACGCCGAGAAACACGTGTGCCTTCAAATACACTAGAATATATATATATAGGAAGCTCCAAAGACTTGCAAAATTGGAGCTTTCTAATAATGTTGACAGATGTGTGCTGGGTGTTCAAAATTCTGTCGGGGCAAGTACGAATAAGATCGACGAAATTTTACAAGCTCATTGCATCCAGGACCAGAGGAACTAGCTAAAAAATTTGGTACTCCAAACCGAAATCAGGAGCTAGGGCTCACTTTTTTACTGTTAGGTGCGGATCTGCATACCTGGCATTAAAAAGTGATTCATACCGCTCTCGAAAAATTTGAACCTTTCAGACGAGTTGCTAAGAAGGCTCTCCTGAAGTGCTAATTGTGTGTTTATTGTTGTTGTTTTGAAGCGTTATTTGTTGTTGAGTAGTGATGTTCAATTAGTTGTCACACGACTGTCTTAAATAGTCGCAATAAATAAACAAACAAACAAACGAATGAAGCCGTTCACGGTTTCTTAAATCTCCTGCAATCCAGTCTTCATAGCTAACGCAAGGGAGACGTTGAAAGCTTCCAAAACGAATAAAAATGCGTTCGGTCCTATCCAGATCACTTCTTAGACACTAAATGCATAGGAATCTAATTAGACCTCTGAGGAACTCGCCGCTGTTGATCAGGCTGTTGAGAAATCAGTGCAATCCTAGTTGGTGGTGGCCATTTTTAAACGATATCATAAGAACCAAATGTGTTCAGTATTGAAATACGTTGAAATTATTTATTCCGTAGAAGACAACTGCACTAACAAAATCTAAATAAATAGCACGGAAACAATAAGTATATATAACATCTGTGAGCTAGCTCGGGACGTTTGCAAATGATTAGGACATGAAGTGTATTGTCTTGCCCGCCTCCAAAACGATGGTTGGTGGTGTCTTGGCCTATTTTTACTTATATTTCCTGATTTTATCTGTTTTAGCTGCTTGAAGATGATCGTTCTCGGTCCAAATCTAGTAAGGTGGTCATCCCTTGCTAGACTTGCATCGAGAACGTTCTGTTTTAGGTTCCCCTCTCACGACTAGGAATTCGGAAAATATGCCTATCTGGGCAACAATGTAGTTGAGTTAGTTGCTCATGTTGTTACCCATTTATTGTTCTTCGTTATGTCGAGAAACCGTTTAAGAGTGCCCACCACCAACTAGGACTGCACCGGGAAATCTAATAGAAAATTCCAAACACTTGGTCTCACTCTGCCTGGAAGGGATCTGAACTTGCCAACTGCTCGTCACTTTCTTCACCTTCACCGCAAAACCTCTCGTACCAAAACTACAAACACAGTGCTCACCTTCATTCGCGGTTTAGCGTGAGCGACCTGCCGCGGCATAGAGCTATCGAACCACGGCCATCCTAACAGAAAATTGCTCTCGATATCCTAGGAGTTTAATAAAAGGCACGAAAGAGAGAGAATCAGGTAAAAATTGAAGTAAAAAGATATCTACAGGTGTGCTCACATCCTCTCTGTCGAAGTACGTAAGTACGTCGGCCTCCACGCTCTCAGAAACGCCATTCCTGTCCAAAGCCTCGTCCTCTCGTGATTTCGCCGGTCGTCCGCCATACGACACTCTTTGAACTGGGACCTATAGCGGAGCGCTCGACCGAGAGGAACAAAATAAAAACACCGGCAGTTGCTCGGATGTAGACCCGTGGCGTACATGGGAAAACGAACGTAAGGTTGGTTGGGTTTTATGCTCTCCTTCGCCATCTCCGAGTAGAGCACAGACTGAGCAATGGAGGTAGCTCCAAGACGTGGCCAATTTTAACATAGTGCGTTACATGTCCCACATCCCGGAGTTCCTTGTACGCCCATAGATCCACATCCCGCTAGGAAGTGAGCAAGTAAGAAATGGAACCTGTATTTCCTCCAGTGCAGACTGGAACGAACGAGGCAACAAAGGGACACGGGCGTTCGAGTCTCGAACCTCCAGCTGCAAAGTGATCTGTTGTAAGCTCCGATACCGATAATCACGAAATATTTTCTTACGAAAAAAATTGAATAATGGCTGCAGCTATGCAGCTACTGGCACATAGCGTACTTGAATTCGTGGCGAAAAGTAAGTGTTTCACGGTGAGGAAACGGTCTTTGGTAGACGCCTTGACTGATTTAGCAATAATTGAATGAAACTCACAATCAATCGCACGCCCATCTCGCAGAGACCACCTCTCCTGTCTCGGATTCCATGTCTTGTTCCCGATGAAAACGCTGAAGTATGAACGGAATACATAGACATCCACGATATGTTTCAATCTGAGAAGCAGTCCGAGCGCACTCCAGTTAACCGCATTCATGCAAAGAAAACACTTTGAATGGGTAGACAGAGGAACACTTACATGTGAAGAAGTACGTTTGGTTGGCGACGAACACCGTCTGCGAGGACACGATGCCGAGCGAGCGCAGCGAAAGAGTTATGTACCTCACTCCCCGTCCACACTCTCCAATCCATTCGGCTGACGTGTCGTACTTGCAATCGGCAAACGACTCCTCCGATACCTAGAGCCACAAAGTTAATAACGCCCATCGTCACACTAGCCTAATTAGAAGATGGCGGGTGCAGCCAGTTTCAACTGGTGGCATACCCGTTCCTGGCTATCGTTTAGGTTCCAGTTCGTCGCACACCACCGTAACCTCCAATTATATTGTGCAACACCTATCAGATGTAAAAGCAAGGCTCTGGTACAGCATTCCTCCTGGGACCCTTCAGCTACAAAAAAGGTGTGGATATATCAGAGCAACCAAAAACACCGCGGGCAATCGCTGTTTAAGAAGACTTTGAGAAAAGGCACTACGAAGTATCCCACACGGTTGGATGTATGGGATACTTCGTAGTGCATAATTCAATATAAAAAGCCTAGACACGAATCAAAACTACATTTTGAAGGACAATCAGGGCTTTCTTAGTACCGGGCACCGTTAGGATGGCGATTTAAGCATGAAGAGCTCAGTGCGCCTTGACAAGGAGATGAGAAACGATGTTCTCTCATGGATTAAGCTGGAATGTCGCCTTTATACAATGGCTTACTCTATGTTTTAAAGTCGTCATCGAGATGGAAGGTCTCGCCGCCGGCGGCGAGCGGCGGGCGGCAGCGGCAATAATAATTCACATCATTACTGCCGCCGCCGCTGATTTCGCGCCGACAGAGACTGACTAGGAATTGGAATCTGGGATCTCTCTCATCCCACGAGGACTGCCCATTTATTTGCAAATGCAACTGCCGCACTATCTCATCAGAAGCGGATATGCGAACACTTTACACCAGGAGCCATTATGGCACGTTCAGAGCTCCATCGTGGTCCGACGCAACGTAGTGACAAACTCCCATATCGATTCGTTGCTTCGTGCAGTCGGTATGAGAGTTTGTCGCTACATCGCGTCGCGCCGGATGCAACTCTGAACGTCCCCTTATATTATGGTTAGAGTAAGCATGCTGTGGCTGCAATCCAGGAGATGAAAGATAGGAGACCCAAAGCTAGAAGGTGCTTATCATCAGTGGAGCTATGGTGAAGCTTTAAGGCTTGGATTTATCCTCAACTCGGCACTATATCACCTGATGGATCCTCACAAAATCATCAGTCCGCGTCTTCCCGTACTTCGCCTTCGATTTCAGGAAGAGAGACTGATCAATCGTCATCAGAAAAAAATAATAGAGAAAGGAAGGGAGAAAGGAAAAAAGCATTTGATGATACTTACACGCTGACTAATCAATCCAATTATTATAGGAATTTAGGTAAATGACTTGTGCTTCTTTTAGCTATGGGCGACAATGGGCAAGTGGTTAGGTTAGCTAGGCTACTTTTGATGTATTGAGCATTCATATGCCTTCTTTAGCAGGCGGATAACCACTGAATACAAGATGACCTCCCCCTCCCGCGACCCACTGTGCCGGCAAATGCCCTTCTGGGCTAGTTCGCTACTTGTGTTGTTTTAGCCCTGGTTTATAGTAATCGGGCGGCGCGAAAAATCGATATCTATGACGATCTTGACGATCGTGGTGCCGCGCCGCGTGGATTTGGAAGTATAAAATAACGTAACGTAGCGTAATGTATAACGTAGCTCCCATCCAGCGCGTCAGTATCCGATGTCGCTCTCTTACCAGACGGGTTCTTTTCTACGTGGTTTACGAATGCTTCCTCATTGATGTATTGTGGGATAATGTATACTAGTGATGTAATCCCTGGACCGATTAACAAGTTTCTGAGCGTTTTTGTGCACAATACTGTAAGCGTCTTCTAGGAACGCGCAATTTTGTGGTAAAAATACGTCTGTACTTTTTCAGGAAAGGAGGTGAGAATGAGCTTGTTTGCCGTTACTCGTAATGAACACGGAAGCCCTTACAACTTTCAATTAAAGCGACTCATTATTACGATCTAAGAGTAGTTCTCTTAATTTGCAAGATGCGATCTATGCACCTGCAACAAGAAACTGAATTTGAAAGACTTATTCCTTTAGTTAGAAAAATTGATCTGAGAATGAGATCGGCTTACACTGCTCAGAAAATGAAAAAAGAATCACACAATGCTCTTTATTGGAACGGATACGCTCAGCAATAAATCGTGTTCTGCTCTTCAGTGTCACCCGAGGAAGGAAGGAAGGAAAAGTCAGTACCTTGACGTCCATTAATAGATCTCACGTGTTTGCTTGCGCTCATCACGATTGCTGACCTCCATCCACACACCCCAAAGGCGAAGTGCTGCAGATTGTCTTGCAGGATCATCTAGATATGCGGGTGAGTGGTGTCGGGTCCCACGAGGTATGAATGTTGCCTTCGATTAAACAGCGCCACTGGTGCAATCGCGTGGGACATGCCTACCCGGTCAGCAGGTGTTGGTTCGAGGGAGCACTCCCCCCCCCCCCCCCAGCGCTAGAGTTTTGATCGCAACAGCATATTGTTGCAACGTCTAACGGGGCATTCATGTGAAAGTGCGAGGAGTGGCGCGCTGGATGGGAACTACCAGTATAAGCTCAACTCTAGACGTGAGTGACTGCCCCTAACGACTCGCTAACGCGGTTCAGGAAAACGGCTAGCGCTGGTCGGGAATGGTGTAGCCGACGTCGAGCGATCGCTCTGCATCCGCATGCTTTGCTCGAGCACAAGTTGAAGCACTTCCTCACCGTGAACGTGCTATGCAGATCCCTACTATCTCACGAAAATGAAGCTCTCGCAATTTCCGTGCCTGTGACCACTTCTTCCTCCTTTCTAGGCATGACTACGCGGTACCAACCTTATAAATAACAGCCGGCACTGACTCGTCACATGCAAACACAAGTCGGTCAAGAAGCTGAAGTTCAACCATTGCTGCGTGGTCAATCATCGGATCGAAAAACCTAAACAAAATACTCATCTAAGCAGTTACACCTCACCACTTTGAGCTCTTATGTTAGCAGTAAGGCCTCCTTAGTGGAAGCAGAAGCCGGTAAGATGCTCACGGTTTCGCATTCGGGGACCAATTCACGACAGCTTTCTTGACTAGCGCATCACTGTGAACGGCCATGATAATGATGAAGAATACTATTCGGAAGGCGTCCCAGGGGTTCGCATAGCCATGGTACGAGGACCGCACAATGAACATGTCTCGAGTATCTGAAAATCGATTGAGGACGGCAAGAAGCACAACGAAGAAATATCGGAAATCGATTTTCCGGCAAAAATAGGCCAAAAAGGGAAAACGTGTTTTGCCGGGTTTGCTATGACCGATGTACGGTATTCGAGCGGACGGCATGCGCGTTCTTTGTCGACAGGCGCCTCGTCGGAAACTATTCGTTGGAGCTCATGGTGGAAGGCAGCAGGACTACGGAAGGGGGGGGGGTTGCAGGGCTGGTATATGCTCGACCTCCGAGCGGCAGGTGACGACTGTGACGGGTGTGACAGCGCGGGAGAAGGTGACAGGAGGCTGCAGTTTGAACCGTACCAGCTGAGGAGGCGAGTACAGATACGGGGGGAAGAATCCGGAGAGCTCCTTTGTACGGTCATTCCCTCACGGACGTGAGCGGACGTTTGGATGCAAGTACGCCGTCATCTCCTCGCCGGAACAGCCCTCACGCCACACTGATTCAAGTCCATGCACCAGAACGAAAAGCGCGGCCGAGAAAATGAGCTCTGCCTAGTCCTCACAATTAGTACCACATAACATCTAACACTTCAAAAGATCTAGAAATGGCTTCCACAAAACTGAGGAGTTCTTTTCTGAACACGTCGGCGGCCAAGCCTTATTCGATTTCCCTTTGAGAACTGTGATTTGGTGGCATAAGAGCGGTGAGAAGCACATTTTGAAAGCCTCCCAGACCGGATATTTTACTTTATTTTATTTGCATACAGTAGTGTGTTTCTAATACGTACACAGCAAATTGGACAACTAACACGAAAGAACATAAAAAGAAAACACAAAAGAAATTCTACAAATAAGAACAAGGACAGCCATCATAACTGATTCTCGGTGAGATGCGAAAACTCGTAGGAAAAAGGATATCTGCTCATACATGGACTGGCCCGCTTCTAGCATAGAAGCGCTCTACCAGTCAGACTTCATGTGTGTCGTGACACGACCTTCATTGTACAAAATGGGAGGGCGACAGCGTTTCTGATCTTCGAATGAAGCTTGGAACTCCGAAAGCGTTCGCTGATTTGCGAGAACGATGGCATTCTTCATATGAATCAGTCTCTGAGGAGGATGTAAGCGCATGAAGAACAGTGGAGTTGAAAAGGTGTTCACAGAGCTGGAGGTTCTTCGTCTTCTTCACTGCTTCTGCGATGGTCTGGAAAGCCTCTTAATTGCACGCTCTCTCCTGCCCAATTGCGGAAAGTTTGTATGCCACGTTGACTTCGCTACCCAGATACACGCACATAGCTTAGCGTTGCTTTGCGGGGTGTTGTTTCCACTGTGCGTGAATGGCGTATCTGAAACTCCTCCGTTTATTGCGGACATCGTTTTATAATTTTCAGCCGTGTTTCAACATCTTAACATACTCCTAGGAAGTCGGAGAGTATTAGCTCCACTTAGCTACATATGTTTATGCTCGGTGCTACGAGCGTAATGTCGTAGAGGAAAAGTAGACATGAAAGCCACCTCCAGCTCTTCACGCCTTCGCATCCCTGTTTTGTCATTACGTTCTATAGTGTGACTCTAAAGAAATTTGGGGATTTCGTATTCTCTGCCCATAGCTACAGCACTGCTTGGAAAGCAGAAGGCGTGGGTTCGAGTCCCGTCTGGCGCAAGAACTTTTATCGCAACAGAACATCCTGCAGCAATTGGCTGAAATAATTTCCTTAATCTTTAAATCATTCTTACAGCCTTTGGATAGGAAGATCTAGATTTGGGTACATTAGATTTGAAAATTTGGCTAAAAATGTACTTTAAAATGACGTACGCATCAGAAACCAGGACGTTACCAAGACGGGAAGTGCACGCGATTAGCGCCGTGATCATCGGGAGTTCGTTGCTTGTAGTTACATCTAAGAGACGGAAACGTCCGGAGTTCGGCGACGTCTTCGGTGATACATGGAGTATGTAGGCACCATGAGTCGGGCCAAGTCTTCGAAGGTTGGGTGAGTTGGTCACGCAATGCTGACATACACTTGACGGAGGCTGTAACCCACTGAACATAGCTGATAGAAGTAGAATGCCCACTATGTAGAACGTTATTCAGACTTCTTTATGAAAGCCATTAACGAACGCTGTAATGCTCTTCGTGTCCCTGGCTCCAGAAAGGGGCATCGATGGATAATCTGGACAGGGACGAATGGAGCTGTTATTTATTCCGTTAGACCAATTCTGAACACCATCAGGGCGACAGGTGATACTCTTTAAAGTTGCAAGGGAAGCATTGACATGCTTGAAAAAATTGTTTTCTGAGAAGAGCGAGTATGAGTCTGCCCGGTTTAAAAAGCGGGCTATCTTATGTTCATGCACTATATGATTTAAGCCTAAGTTCTAGTTCTCTTTTCTGCTACGCTCTTGAAAGTTCCGTTACAAATGAATTACCTACGCTCACGTTTTGTAACAGAACAAATTTGATGAGATCGCCTAAAAGCAGATGAATCGGATATCACAATTGGTGATACTCGTGCATAA
>OX377201.1:72927958-73049958 GCA_947396885.1 Heligmosomoides polygyrus polygyrus | reverse complement strand
GGAAAGCTCTATCGAACGGTATCAATCGCGACCAATTCTGAAAATATCGAGTTTTTGACAGTTTCTCATCGAAGACGGCTGTTAGGCTGCGCCAGACGGTCGATGACGTCATCGAAAACCGATATTTCCGAAATTGGTCGAGTTTGGTACCGTTTCATAGAGCTTTTCGTGCTGAATTGAATGGTGTTACTGCGAGCAGCAAGAACTGTAATCTGGGCGAGTAAGAGCGCGGAGAACATCGACCGTTGTTGTGCTAAATTGCGCGCGCGGGCGTGTTCGGAGCACGATAATTCTGTCAGCTTCCAATCATTCTGGCCGGAACGTGTGTATACCGTAGGCAGTAATATGCTCTAGTAAAGCGCCAAAGCGCAGCAAATTATCTTACGAATTGGCAAGGTTACGGCGGTGCGAAAATGCATTTTGGTCATGTATGACACGATTTTTTCAGAATTCGGTCGACCGCTACGGGTACACTAGGCGAGCTAACGGCATGCAAACTCGCGGACAAGCAAAGCACCGAAGGCACTTTACGATGCCATGCTCGCAACTCTCTAGATGCCTAAACTGCTTTAGCACAATCTGCCATTTTGGAGCGGCGGAGGGCGACGGCGAAGTTCCTTCCGCCCTTACTTGCCCACATTCGAGTTCTCGACGCTCTCAATAGTACCACTCTGTTCAGCTCGGAAAGCTCTATCGAACGGTACCAATACCGTCCAATTGCGGGAAAAGTGATTTTTTTCTCGCTCTTCGCCGAGCCCGCCCGGATGATGACGTCATCGAAAGTCGATGATTTCGAAAAATGCCAAATGCTCTTGTCCAAACTTCATTCAAATTCATCTAGGGGGTTATTTGGTGCGCTAATTACGAATCCGATGTCCGTTTTTGAAAATTGCGCCGATTTTGGCATGTTACAGCCATTTGAGGTTGGTAGGGTCAGGATCGCTGACCATCCTCAGTTATCGGTATGGGTGGTCTCCTTCCATAATCGACCAAATGGACTTCGGCATCGTATTCGGCACCCTGAATAACCCCTGCCATTAGAGGAAGTTTGAGCAAAATCGATGTTCCTGTCCCGACCACCCTCAGTTATCCAGAAGGAAAGCCAAATCCTATCGAAATCGGCGGAATTTTCAAAAACGGACGTCGGATTCGTAATTAGCGCACCAAATAACCCCCTAGATGAATTTGAACGAAGTTTGGACAAGACCATTTGGCAATCTTCGAAATCGCCTACTTTCGATGACGTCATCGTCCGGGCGAGCTCAGCGAAGTGCGAGCGCCGTCGTCCTCACGAGAAATTGTCAAAAAAATCACTTTTCCCGCAATTGGACGAGATTGGTACCGTTCGATAGAGCTTTCCGAGCTGAACAGAACGGCACTATCTTTTGTGATAAAACTCAAATGTGGGTGTGTAAGGGCGGAGGAACCTTCACCGCTGCCCTCCGCAGCTCTAAAATGGCAGCTGGGACTAAGGCAGGTTAGGCAGCTGAAGAGCTATTGGCACTTCATCGTGAAGTACCTTAGCTGATTTGATAGCCTTCGCATTCGTAGGCCGCTAGCTGATCGCGTGTTCCTACAGTGGTCGACTGACAAATCCTGTCACACAAGGTTTACCAGCATACTCGCACCGCCGTAAGTTTGTCCATTCACGAGCTACATTGCTGTGTTTCAGCGCACCTATTGAGCTTTCTACTGCTTACAAAATCCACAAGTTGCTGCCCCCCGAAAGATTCAAAAGTGACAGAATTATCAGAACACGCCTGTGCGTCTAATTTAGCACAACAACGGTCGATGTTCTCCGCGCTCTTACTCGCCCAGATTACAGTTCTTGCTGCTCGCAGTAACACCATTCAATTCAGCACGAAAAGCTCTATGAAACGGTACCAAACTCGACCAATTTCGGAAATATCGGTTTTCGATGACGTCATCGACCGTCTGGCGCAGCCTAACAGCCGTCTTCGATGAGAAACTGTCAAAAACTCGATGTTTTCAGAATTGGTCGCGATTGATACCGTTCGATAGAGCTTTCCGAGCTGAACAGAGTAGTACTATTGAGAGCGTCGAGAACTCGAATGTGGGCAAGTAAGGGCGGAAGGAACTTCGCCGTCGCCCTCCGCCGCTCCAAAATGGCAGATTGTGCTAAAGCAGTTTAGGCATCTAGAGAGTTGCGAGCATGGCATCGTAAAGTGCCTTCGGTGCTTTGCTTGTCCGCGAGTTTGCATGCCGTTAGCTCGCCTAGTGTACCCGTAGCGGTCGACCGAATTCTGAAAAAATCGTGTCATACATGACCAAAATGCATTTTCGCACCGCCGTAACCTTGCCAATTCGTAAGATAATTTGCTGCGCTTTGGCGCTTTACTAGAGCATATTACTGCCTACGGTATACACACGTTCCGGCCAGAATGATTGGAAGCTGACAGAATTATCGTGCTCCGAACACGCCCGCGCGCGCAATTTAGCACAACAACGGTCGATGTTCTCCGCGCTCTTACTCGCCCAGATTACAGTTCTTGCTGCTCGCAGTAACACCATTCAATTCAGCACGAAAAGCTCTATGAAACGGTACCAAACTCGACCAATTTCGGAAATATCGGTTTTCGATGACGTCATCGACCGTCTGGCGCAGCCTAACAGCCGTCTTCGATGAGAAACTGTCAAAAACTCGATATTTTCAGAATTGGTCGCGATTGATACCGTTCGATAGAGCTTTCCGAGCTGAACAGAGTAGTACTATTGAGAGCTTCGAGAACTCGAATGTGGGCAAGTAAGGGCGGAAGGAACTTCGCCGTCGCCCTCCGCCGCTCCAAAATGGCAGATTGTGCTAAAGCCGTTTAGGCATCTAGAGAGCTGCGAGCATGGCATCGTAAAGTGCCTTCGATACTTTGCTTGTCCGCGAGTTTGCATGCCGTTAGCTCGCCTAGTGTACCCGTAGCGGTCGACCGAATTCTGAAAAAATCGTGTCACACATGACCAACATGCATTTTCGCACCGCCGTAACCTTGCCAATTCGTAAGATAATTTGCTGTGCTTTGGCGCTTTACTAGAGCATATTACTGCCTACGGAATACACACGTTCCGGCCAGAATGATTGGAAGCTGACAGAGTTATCGCGCTCCGAACACGCCCGCGGTGCAATTTGCGAGCTGTCGCGCCGAGTCGATTGATAGGTTCGATAATATATACATTGTGCACAGCGCACCCCAAAGTCTTGCCGGGACAAAGTGCAGCAATTCCTGAGTAGGGCCGCTGAGAATTTCCCATAAAACTCCCTAAATGCTCACTCTACAAACTGTCCCCCACCCCCTCGATTGATAGGTTCGATCCTATATGCACGGCGCACACTGAGGGGATTGCTGGCATGACAAAACACTTGATGCCATGCTTGAGATGCTCCGAGAACATGCAAGCCCTGGAATATAAGCTTCTCCAACAGCAAAAAGTCAGCTCCAGACATTTTTGACCACCCACTGCGAAAATGGTGTGGTTGGACGAAGTTTTATATACGGTTGTGTAGATCTCGAGGAGACAAATCGAACGGTACCAACCGTTTCCCAAAAAACCTCAAATTAGACGAATTGTGAGCTTGCAATGGCTTTCGACGCCTTGCGGCCGACAACTCGTCCGCTGCCGCCCTTCTCAATGGAGCGCAAGTTTTCAATTTTGGCCGTTTTTGATCTTTCATATGAAATTTATATACCAAACGATAGAGCTCGTTCTCGTGAGCTCAAATATACTCTTGCTTTTTCAAATGGATGCCATTTTGGCGAGTTATAACAAAAAGACGCAAAAACCGCAAAAGTGCGGTTTTTTCGGCGTCTATTCAAAAGACGCGTCCGGTACTGTATGCCGTGTCTGACATTGAGCCGTGTATGCTAGACTGCCATAACACTTTGCCATTCTTGAGATATATTTTTTGAAAATGCACAACAGTCTGCATACCTTCTCCTATGCACGTCACATTTTCCATTGAAAAGTGACCTTGTCGGAAATTGTAATGAGCAAAGCTAACTGATTTTCAATGCACTGTTTGATATCTGAGCAATACTTCCTTGAATATCACCAGCTTTGTATTGTTGTACAGCATTAACGATAGTATAAACCTAGAGGAGCAATGAAGAAGGTTTAAAACTACGCTCTTTTAATCGCATGGATGTAGGCGATATTTCTGTCGTTGGTTTTCCTGACATTCCTCGCGACTTCACCTGTACAAACCTTATTCACAGTGAAACATTTTCTAAAATTTACAGTGCCCCGTGAGCATATATGTTGTAGCAAATCAGTAGTACTTCCATGAGGACGGTATTAGCGAACGATTTATAGAAGACTTCAACTGAAATCTGTTCGAACCTAACCAGTGTGGCGGCATTCCATCTGAAAGTGCGGTGCGGATCGTGACGTACATTTTGATGAAGAGGCTGGAGCGTCTACAACGCTGTGGCAAAAAATGTAGGGACGGGTCAAATCTTTTCTTCTGCTCAGCCTGCTCAGTAATCACTTCCGATGGTTTCGCTGCTTTCTGTTGTTCCCTAGAACGCGAAACACGCTAAGTTTGACCGAAGCCCATGATACTCAGAAAAGGTTGCCTTCTAAGGGCAGCTGACTGTTGTACAATTATTAAAGGAGTGATCTGCTCCGTAATGGCACGAAACAAAAGCCTCAAACTGCCTCAGAATTAGTTCACTCCATCATATAGCTTATAGCTCCTGTTAGCTACATACTTCAATGTGGGATGATCAGAGTGAAGGTTTAATCCGCTAGTCAGTTTCTCAGGAAAAAAGCGTAGCCATAGTTGGTTTTGAAGCTAACCATAAGTCATCTTCTCAGCACTGTTACCGCCACATGCTTGCGCTCAGCGGTAGCAAACAGGGATGCACATTTAACGGTTAACGATTTAACGAATTTAACTAATTAACGGCATTTCTCGTTAAAATCTGGCTTAACGACTTGACGGAAATTTTCAGAAATTTAACGAAATTTTTAACGGAATGTTTTCTTAATGACACTTTTCTCAATATCACTTTTCCTCCTAGTCTTTACTAGTTTTGCAATCCTCACCCTCCCGACCAGCCCTGTTTCTGAAAAACTATTGAAATCAACTAGAGTAAACAAGAACAATCCGCTCTATCACAGCCGTGAGAGGCAGAAGGACATTGAGGTCCAATGTTATTGTTTGGGTTCGACCTATGAGGTTGCTCCCGTGATACAACGTAGAGCGCGCGGATCCTTTTTTACATCTGTTTCCTTGCTATCTTTCATACCTTCTGTGGCGCATTTCATGTACAGGTGGTGCCGGCGATACCAAGTTTTTGGTTCGGATTTCCCACCCCGGCCAAACAAGCCTTCCATCCCTTTGGGGTGGAATAATTCGTAGCAGTCTTGTCTGAGAAAGACAAAGCGCTGACTTTTTCATCGGCTGTCCACGACAACTCTTTGTATAGGCCAAGTACGCATTTTAATCGTCTCCACGACATCTCGTAGAAGTAGAATGCGTGGCGCAACACCGAAAGGGATTGTGTATAGTCGTCCTTTATACATGCATTAGTAAGGTAGAAAATTCTTCGTCCTGCCGCCAAGCGTGTCAAGGAATCCAATAAAATACTGGTCTGACCCTCTCGTAAGATGTCTATCCCCACTTAACAGCGCTTATCTCAAAACACTCACACAAAACACTCACTTGGAGCATTCGATACGGAGAGAATGTTTTTGGCCGCTGAATGTATTATTGAACAATTGGCGAAAACACTAACAAAAAATCGGAAAGCTGCTTTTTCTGATCGTTAACATTCCAATGATAGGCTTTTAGTTGTGTTCTTATTAGTTTTGACCCGCATAGGCTCGGAGGGGACCGCCTTGCAGTAAAGCCCTATAAAACGTTTTGTGTTGCATGAAATGAGTTTTATGTAGTTTTACCATTGTGTTCTACACAAACGATGAACTGATATAGGCCATTTATGATCTAACCAGGCATACACCCTCCCTCCCCCCCCCCCCCACCTCGAGCCTATTGGCGCCGTTCCTTCGGTACTTGGCGTAGAACAGTCACGCAAAACGGTTTCGCAGAGAACCAGGAAAGGGAAGGAATTTCGAAGCACGCCTTATCTGAATTGAACTCCATCTGTTACTGAAGGTGTTTTCTCAATTGAACTAGTAGTTCGTAATGAATCACATGTTTTAACGAAATTTAACGATTTAACGGAAATTTAACGAAAATTTTCCGTTAAAAAAATTAACGCCCAAAACTTAGTGTTCATCCCTGGTAGCAAAGCAATCATTCTGCTTCCTAGGTTCCGTCCCGCTAATGGCGAAGCTTTGTTGCGGACAGTGGCCGAAGAGACTCTGGTTGGCAAGAACTTCGAGAGCGGAAGTTCGTTGTCGAACTCGATCGCCTCAATGATTGCGGATCGCTTGAAAGGTTGCTGACTTGATCCATATTTCAGGAAGGCATGAGCACCATTGGCTCATGAAAGATCTCAGAAGGTTTGGAGTGTGAATACATCAGTCCTAAGCAACTTCATCTCGCTCTCTGTCGGTGTGTCCTTCTAACGCCTCATCATTTTGTAGGTCCTCCGGTGGGACAGTCGTGTAGAATACGAAAATAGAGCTCCGCGCTTGCTCTTTAGCGCGCTATAAAGGGAGTCCATGGTGTACATTCATTTCCAACTCTCCTTGTGCAGTTTATTTTGAGGTGCAAAGAAATCAGATCGTAGAACACATTTTTGTTGTCGTTGATCATACACTGGCGATGTTGCCTCCGTTGGGACTGGAATAACGTCGATGGGAGTCTCACCTATGGCCAAATGTTGTAAGTCGTAAGTATTAGTGATATAAACAAAGTTGGGGATGATCAGTATCTAGATGAAATTTACTACAACAATAATTAATGTATCATTTTCAGCACTGAGCCTTCCGCACTACAAATACGTTGTGCAGGTGACGATAGGAGAGCGGCACGGTCAAGGAATGAAGTGAGTTTTCCTGGACCGTCCTCAGATTTGCTAGCAGAGATGCCCTGCCTGACAGGCGCTGCGGGCACTTGGATGTGCTGTTTGCTACGACGGCCCTTACTATTTCTAAGCGAACAGTGGACAGCGGTTAAATGCCGTCTCCAAATATGTCGTTTCGCATTGTTTGCAGAGCTATGTCAACCCGACAGACAGATCTCAACATTGCCAACCTGTGGCGAAGAGTGTTGACTTTCTGCAGCGTCTTAACGTGAAAGTCATTGGGGCGTGACATCCACTTTGCCACGGCATGCTCTGCTCGTACAACAAAAGGTCCAGCTTGATCCGTAGAAGAATGAGTTCATTTGTGCTCATGTAACCAATTTTGGAAAAGTGGTGAGCAAGTGAAGCGGTGAAGCGAAGGCATATGCCATTAATGAATGTATTGGAAGGACAAGCGATATTAAAGAGAGGAGTGCGTTAATCAATCTTGCTAGGGACGTGCCACTCATTTTTCTTTTACTGGATATCGTGGGGACAATTTGCATACGTACGTGGCCTGCTCCTGCCGTCACTGTACTCAGGGTTGCCAGTAGATGGACAAATTGGTGTTGTCTCTTTTCCAGACAAATGTGGCACTAACTGATTCTGGAGGGTGAAACGCTTGGTTGGATTGGGCTGGACGCGAAGAAGAAGGAACCTCGACTGTCCTCGTCGCTAACGCTGGCAGCACTAATGTGTGTGCGGGAACGCGTCAAAGTAGACCGGCCCAACCTGAATTTGGCACGGCTGCTTCACCTCGGCAGGGAATGAGATTCTAAGCTGCTCGTGTCGAAACTGCCGACAGCCCGAGGCTCCTACGTAGTGGCTTGAATCTCGAGTCGGGATGCGGATACTCCGAGTGCGCGGACATGCGCTCATTGAAAGGACACACAATTATAACCCGCTCTCAACTGTCAAACAAAGAATTGCATATCACCACTAATCGGGATATATGTGCAGTTACGGTCGCACAATCGAGCTTGGTTATCTAGAAGATGGAGAAAACACTCGGACTCACGGTCAATGCTTACTTGCAGTGCCTAAATTGAAAGTGGACATAGAAAACGCTCTCTATGGCAGTTTTAGCGTTAGAGGCATCAAGTGGTAAGAAGCGTTCATCGAGCAAATGAATTGAATTGAATTTTTGATATTAAAAAAAGGGAATGTGTGGAATGACAATGAGGTTGACTGAAATGAGGACAACACTATGATTCCTTAACTCGGAGGTTTTTCCCTATTTCGATTGCAAAGATAGGGAACGAAGAAACCGAGAAAAATTGTGGGTTAAATAAGGCTTCGTTGTTGTTTAAAATTCAAAAATGTATAGGGGATTCAATGCTTATACGAGACGGAAGAGAACACGTGTGTTGTATAAAACTCTGAAAGAGAACATTTGTGGTTTTTGCAAAATCGAAGTGTAACCTTTTCAGTATCGCGTCACAGTGTGTTTGGGACGCCGACTGTGACGGCTTAGCCAAGTATTTCTTCAGCAACGTGGGTTTGAATATATTGTTCCATCTTGCACTCGAAGCACTCGAGCAACCCGCAAGCGTGTCAGCGTGTCCCGCATTACTTACAGTAATCATGAAGTCATGAGAAAAACGTCTACAAAAATTTTGTTTAACAGATGCATACGGTCCCCGTCTGTCTCTGGTACAACGCCTAGTTATAAGGAAAGACTTATGGTTTTAAACTTAAAAGCCTACTCTACTCAGGCGCATATTCAATGATCTCGTGTCTATATCAAGTCATCAAAAGAGGAATCAATTATCACCATCAAAGCAGCAAGTATGGGTATTTTTGCGAAAGCTGGATCACCGAAATCCTTTCTGTTTCCGCTATCCCAAAATCAAGAAGAAAAATCGCGAAAACATCTTCATTCCATTTTTTTGTGGGGCGCTCGTTGGTTGCAAATGTTACCTGCAAGTCTACAGGAAGCTCCGAACCTTAACATTTTCCGTCAACTGGGCACTGGTGGAGGCGGCGGAACTAGGCAATAAGTTGGTATCCTAACTCTTTCTGTCTAGCGACTTACAGTGTGGGCAAGCCACTGCTCGTCTTCACCCAGTTCGCTACCCCCAGACCCGTGTATTTGGAAGCTAATTTTACTTGAAGTGAGGCACTGCTCTTTCCTCCTGATTGAAGGTTGTGCTCATTGGATTGCTAAGGATGAAATATTAGGTTGATCTGTTGAGGTTTTATTTCACTTTATTCAGTGAGTCTCGTTTCTCGGGCGCACAGTGTTCCATTAACTGCCTTAGTGCACAGTTCTGGTGCAAATAAATAAATAAATAAGTGTCGGGCGACCGAAGATTTTCGTAGTTACATAGCGTCTTCCTTTGGTGGAACTTACCTTTTTCATGATTTGCCTAAGTACAATAGCCTCTCATAAAAATGCCCACCTTGACAGGTATGTAATAGACGGCACCTTGTAGTAGAATACAAAGCCTTCAATCATAATGGAGAAAAAACGTATACTTTTGGGGTAAGATTTCGCTCAACTTATTTCCTCGCTAGAAATTATCTGAGTTAATCATTTCAGGATTTCCTATGGTGCTCCATGATTGTGTTCGCAGTCTTCCACTATTAAACGATTGCTACACGATGACGATGTGACGACAAACGTTTTCGAGGCTCGAGTTGTTGTCACCTTTTCTGCTGATTCTTGCCATTGCTTCTTGTGCGGCTATGAATAAAAAAATGTTGACCACTGGAATTAATAACTTGACCATGCTACACATTGCTTCCGTTGCGTTGAGCGTATAAAAAGGATTTAACTAAGCTGACAGAACATATGCTTAATTAAATCCATTTTATGAATAAGACTGTCAGGCTCGGCTTGGAAGCTTGATGTTTGGCGTTGTTCAGTGCCAACACGTTTGTGCCAAGGCGAAAACGAAAGTGACAGAGGCATCTGGCAACGAGTTGGAGCTTGACGGTGAGCCGATCGTCGAATAGGTATAGGAACAAAATGCTCACAATTAGACACACAGGTAAATCGTTTACTCACGGCACAAGATACTCGTTTTCTAGAGATATGTATGAGCTCATATTCACAGAATTCGGTCTAAAAAATGACTCAATTATGCACGCTTTGGCAATGAATGCTTCACAGAGGTCTCCGTTCGAGTCAGCGCTGAAATGCAAGACATATTGGCAGTCGCCCTTCCCTTTTTCAGCGCAGCACACATCTGTCTGCCCTCTCTTGCTTTCTGAAAACTACTGCCAATATTTCCGTGATGGCTGCAGTATCGAACTCGAACTTTTCGTTCCACTAGACAACACTGAGAACGTCCACTAGGACATGGGGAAGCACTTCCGCTACACCGTATACTACAGATAAAGCTTTTCAATGAGGATGAAAATCGGACAATGAGAGGAAAGGCAATGGAATGCGCACTACGAGGAACGTGCCTAGCTCCCCTCTGGAACTTCATCTAGACCTAGGGCGGTCAGGGTTGTCCCCTCTAGGGGGATGTCGCTCCCTCGGCTGCTCCGGACTATCGCCAGTCTCGTCAGTAGTGTCCAGAATGACGTTGTCGAAGGTGTCTTCTGAGATGGTCTCCTCCGGAGTTGCGCTCGCCCTGGAAAGGATTTCTTTGGAACCGTGGTTGGGTCGGCGACGTGACGCAAACGACTCACTTTTCTATCTGAGCGAAGGCTATCGCATCGTAGATGGTTGGGTAGAAGTTCGTCTTGGCCACAGCAGCATAGAGACCGCTGGCCTCGAACAGCTCACGCACAGGGGCTAAAGCATGTCGCACTTGACTTTTATTTCAATGCCCGTAAGAAACTTTTCTTCGAAGGGAGGACGAGCACTGCATTCCTTTAACGGTGAAAATACCGCCAAAATATGATGCTAATGAATGCCATCCCAGGGGACTCGGCGATATCTTCACCATTTTCATCGATTCATCAACCGCTTACCGCCCTTTAACGATGAAAACACCGCTAAACCCCCTGATAGAACATTCCTTTGCATCAGGTTCGGCGATGTTTTCACCGTTAGTGGGCGGTAAGCGGTTGATGAATCAGGCCCCTGGTAGCATCTTTAAGTTGTGAAGAATTAGGCTGTTACAGCTTATGGACCGTTCTCTGCGCCACTGTTGTTCAAAGTGAGAATTTCCCTCTCGAAGCGTTCAAAGAAATACGAAAACAACGCGGTGAAAGTTACATAGGAGAGCACCCAAAATTGAAAACAGCTTTCAACTACAAATCCTACAACTTTAACTATGTGTCTTCGGAGTTGTCGCTCGGAAGGGTGGTAGCCTTCTATTTATCAAAGAGGTACATTTTCAGCAGATTTTCGTGCTTTGTTCACACATTTTCATCGCCATGTTCTGCTCTAATTCACTAGCTTGCTCAATAGATTTCGCAGTGAATGATATTAGCAGTAGACCATCAAATACAAAAGGTGATTACTTGAATGCTATATATATATAATACCTAGAAACACAGGAAACGATTTCCCGACGAATGGTTCGCAAACAATTTTCTACAAATTTTTGTGAGCGATCTTCATAAAAACAGCCACTATTTCGAAAAAGTGTCTTTTTTCTTTGTCCTCACTAAAAAACGGATTGAGAGGTTGCTGTTGGCACACCCACATGTCGAGGCGCCAGTTGGTATATAGTTCAGAATAAGCGAACTCCCTTTTTCCTGTGCAAGGAGCCGCTTCAGCAGGTCACTTTTGGTACCTAATACCTTAAACTGATCTAAGAAATACCGCTTAGGCTTCGCTTCTGCATACTACTATGCAAGATCGTGAATTCTGAGCAAGAGTTTCTGTTGTAGTATGGTAATTTAAATGTGACTCATGTTAGCAGTTCACTGCAGATTTTTTAATACAATTGCTCCCTGGCATTGCACCTAAATTTTGACTTAATTCCGAATTCGTGTTTTCGAGATTCAAGCCATAAAGTATGAATATGAAGTCTGAAATCGGGATTTTCTGCTGTAACGGACAGTGTCCAAATTCTCCAGCTTTTGGCGGTGGAGTTCATATATATATTCAAAACGACTTTTCCTGTGTAAGGTTATGAAACTCCTGTGAAGTCTTGGAGAAAAAAACTAAAACAATGAAGAAAATATTCAAGGAACTATTTAAAACGACGGAAACTTTTGGTCGAACCTAATAAGAAGCAGTTCTGACCAAATATCCGGACCGAATCCAAAATTAGCATGGCTGCGGAGCCATTATCTCAAAGCTGTTAAGTCTCCCAACGTTTTTGCAGGAAAGCATAACAGCAAGCGACTTTGACAGCCCACCAAACACTCTGCGAACATAGAAATCCATAGCACCGAAAAATATTTGGTTCAACTCTTGGCATGTGGTGTTCATCCAGCTCCTTCAAAAGTAGTCGCTCTCAAAGTCGTAAAGCAAGAAAGGGCTCTGCCATAAACTAGTGAGCAGTCTCCCGCAAGCATGTCTGCTTGCGAATCAAATTAATGCTATGTATGTGGTAGTAGAAGCCGCAGCCCTGTTACTCAGAAAGGTTCCACTCCTGCCTTACGCCAGAGGTTTACCGCAATGAGACATCTCTGAGAGCTTGCGATCTCGGTAGCAGTTGCTCCATGCTCAAATCAAATGAATTGAGCTACAGTGAGCAATTGTTGTTGCGATTACGTTTCAGGAATTTACCACGATGACTACGCCGTTTTCTTTACCGCGCGTGCAGGCGCTGGCAGCGCATCCCGACGAAGATTCAGCCCGAATATGCACCCCAAATTGAGGTTTTTGATTCAGGTCAACCAATGGTTTTATCTCGGGCGTTGCTAGGGTCAACTAATCCTCCAACTAACCGTGGTCCGTTAATTGGTACAAGACCTGTCTTGAAATAACAAAACATTGCGTTGTTCATCGTCTGACCAGCACATTTCATTGTATAGCCTAGATACGCATTCAAATTCCGTAGAACTAAAACGTGTGGCCCATTCCGCAAAGGGGTGGAGTGGCTGTTGCCGACCTTACTCTTTATTGCTTATTATTTTCTCTATCGATCACAAACCTTCCAAATCTGGTTTAAAATTTTATTTACGAACGTTTGAAATTTTTTTCACTGAAATGTCCTGTATCAATCGGGCCCAAGGCATTCGCTGCGTCATTCCTTGCGTTCAAATGTTCGTAATTTTGCCTTAAATCTGCAGGATCATGACCTGACAGCAGAACCAATTAAAAATTTAGAGCCGTTAACATTCGAGCCTGTTATGGTCTACAAACCACAGGAAGGCAAGCCGGTGACCGCAAAATTGTCTACAGTGAGTCTTTCTAGAGACGGAAAAATTCGCCCTCGTAGAAATGCGAGGGGTGAAGTGAAGCTCTAACGAAGCTGTAAGCATCAAATCGTACAATCCTTGTATGGTAAACATCGATGATGCTTGTATCACTGACATGCGAAAGGGTAGAATTTTTTCTAAAAGGCGTTCAAATGTTTTTAGAAGAAAAACAGAAATCTGTAGATAGGATATTGATGCGTTGATACCTTGGTAAAGCGAAAATGATGGCCCCAAACTTAGAACATTTGGAGCGTTAGACGAAATTAGAGTGCCACCTAGAACAGTGACTCTCGCCGATTGGCCATTATGAACTTCATCAACATTAGAGACCGTTTGATAAGCTGTTCTCATCACTTTGGGATCTCTATGTAGTTCAATGATCGCAGAAATCTGCCGTACATTGGCCAAATAGTGGCCTAAGGCCTAGATCGAATAGAGTCACAAATCAACCTTTCTAGGCTAGGATCTACTGAAAACACTACGTAGCAGCAAGCCAAGCGTAGCAATCAAAGACAATTGTGTTAAAATGGTGAATGCTCAAGATTTGGTTCGGGACCTCGAGGAGGACATAGTTTCTAATCAGATTTTCTGCGGCCTTTCAGAGCTAGCCTCAAGTGGCCTCCTCGAAATAACGTGGAATGCATGAAGGATACGGCGCTACAAAAATGTCCATCTCTGCGAAGGATGCCCATAAAATCTCCCTATCTTTGTGAGGAAGCTAATGCAAATTGGCTGACCTTTCGCGGCCGCAAACGAGACGCAGATGTTCTTCTTCCGCATATCCTCGAATATCTGAAAACAGCACCGAAATTGTAGCAGTTCATTCGATTCACGACGAAAGATTCTATCAGAATCTACTCAGGCGCAGCTCTCCCTGTCCCACTCGTTGAGGCTGTTACACCATCTCAGTGGTACACAGCTGATGGCATAAACGTCCACACCTACCTCCTTGAGGCTGTTCACACCCATCATGTCCACATAGGCGAAGCCGGAGCAGTCAATGATGAGATACTTCCTCCGATTTTCGGAACTCACGTTCACTGTGTCCTTCTGTAAACAGAGCAGTCAGACAACGACCGCGACACACGGTAGACAGAGAAGTTGAAATTGAACTGGCAAACAGAGAAACAGAGGAGCTCGCTCCGGATTTGATCACCTCGTTTTGTTCGCCAATGACAAACTGCCTCCTCTCGAGCTTCCCACAACATTTCAACCCATCCCAGTCCGCTGCTACATTCTCCACGATCTTTCGGAATCGTTCCACATTCGTGAACAGAAGCGGAGAGTCGAATCGTAGCACACAGACGCTCTGAAGGCAGCGATATTCAAGATTCGCTTGCTGTAAATTCCGGGTAAATTCCCCTTCACTCACATTAAAGAAGTAGATGTGGCGATATCTCTCTACGTCTCGGAAGTCGTAGGTTCCGGAGATATTTGCAAGAATGTGCCATCTTGGCCTGAAACGAAGCAAACTTGGAGACCACAAAGCCGGGAAGAAAAGGGAAGAGGAGACCACAAAGCCTACCACTGTTCTCGAATTACTGTAGTGAAGAGAGCGAATACGATAGCGGTGACAAGTCCAGGCATGACATCCGTGGCAACCGTTGCAACGAACGCGACCACCCAAATACACTGAAAGAGGTTTCGTTCAGTTGGATCTCGTAGTGACACGGCCGGTGAACACTGCAGTTTCAAGGGTTGTGTTTGTTTTGAAAAACCAAATTGACCACATTGTATGAAATGTGATCAAAGGTCTGGTATACGATTCATTTCAGCACTCTATTCTATTTTTTTACTTAAATACTTTTACTTGAAAAGCAAGCAAGATACACATTCCATTAATTTTCATTGAGCCTCAAGTAGCTGGTAATGAGGTTGTAAGCTCTCATAACGACTTTTTGCTGCAAATCAATACTCCAAAGAAAGGCGGGACTCGAACCCGCATCACCCGCTACCCAGGTAGGAATGATTTTCGCCATTACACCACCGGCGCCGTGCGGTCGAATGCAGCATCCACGCCTCGTGAGAACAAATAGCATACAGCAAAGTAGCTTTCGTTGCGAAAAATACGAAATAATGGCTCTGATCAAGAGTGGTGTTCATGAAGGCGTGTCCATGAGCACGACTTGCAGAGTACACAGAGGAAACTGTTTTCCTTCTTCAGAACACCTCTCTAACATTCAGAGCTGCCTTGACAGGCAGTAGCACCTTCCGCTACAGTTTCACTTTGCAGATCGAGTTACTTACAGCCAACAAAGTCAACCTGGTTATCCGCACTTTCCTCAGACAGGCAAATCACCCCCGAATTTCACAGAGCACTGGAAGACTTCAAGCTAAGATCTACCGGAAGCAGACTGCGATACAATTTTAGCTCTTCGTTTAGTTTTTCTAACATCTCAGGATTTATGCGCTTTGCCTTTAGGAAGATGTGAAAGTTAAGGAGGATTTAAAGAAACTGATACCTTCAAAGAAATACATATGATCGGATTGCAGGGAAACATTGAGTATAACCAGTGAAAATTGAAAAATAAAACGAGAGGAATTTCTACTGACGGCCTGACATTGTCGTCGTCTTCTGCAGCTCAAGGTATTAGACAGCAGCCTAAGCACTTCATCCAATCTGGTATTTCTGACCCACAGCCAAGACCGCACACACAACTCCAGATTGCCGAGCACCTTCACGCAGAATTCCACCCCTGACGAATAGCGCTAGTAGCAACCGACCAGGGGCCAAATTCATCAACACTTTCCGACCGGTAACGGTATACCGGGTACTTCATTTGTATATCTGCATCTCTCTGTATCATTACTATGTAGGCTGATTTGCAGAATCTGCCGTGAGATTAAACTGGCGGTATCGTTGATGTATCTGGCCCTAGAGTTAGCAATCAGTAGTGAATAGGATTCACTGCGCCGTCATTTCATTGTCAAAATGACGAGGACAACGAGTCACCTCTAGTCATTTCCTAGCTCGCACAGCTACGTTCACGGCAGAAGGTCATTCATGATGAACGAACACCTGCTTCGACTGCTCATTCCTGAATTTCTGCCGGAAATCCAGAATGATCCGAGCGCTTTTCCGGATAAAATCTCTACCTCGTACGCAAAATCTTGCATTTGATATTCCAGTCGTTAGTGCAGTCAAGCTCGTCTCTATATTTACAATGCGCTTTGCTTTTAAATACAACGTTATAGAGTCGTTTTTCAGGAAGGAGTTCGTTGATGCGAATTCCTAGTGGTCCTCCAATTTCCCCAATATAAATCATGGTATAGACAGCTGTACCCGGTGAGAGCACATTCGTATGACAGCAGTAAAGCCATAAGAGACGAAGGGAAGGCGCATGGGGAAGTCTTGTTGGAGCATGCAACGTTCCTCTCCTTCGGATACTTTCGGTGGCGTTGAGGAGGTAGAGCATAGCCCCTTTAAGCGGGTTAGCTAGTCGAAGTGATTCACGCCGCTCGTCGCCGCGAATTTGCTCGGCAGGTCGATGTTTCTACGTACGCTCTAGGCTCTGGTTTAGAAAGGTTGGCGTGGGTGGAGCGCTTGGTCGGGCAGATTACAAATCTAGTGCCTCGATCCATTTTTACACCTTTGAAGACGACGACAGGATCAAAACGTTAGGTCGTAAATAAGCAAAATTCCATCTAAATATAATAGAACCTTGTTGGCAAAGAACATTCGAAATGTACGCAGCAGCAATGTCGAGGCTCCTGGAGACGAGAGATTTTGGAATTTCTTGAATCAGTGGAAATTCAAAACGATAACTCCACAACACTTACGAAGTCGATTTTGGACAGTTGCCAGAGCCGAATGAGCTGTTTGAACTTGCGGAACATTCCGAGCAGCGCGGCGACGATGATGGCCGCAAGCACGCACTGCAACAAAGAAGTGTTCGCTGGAAGCACAAGATCACCGTGGGTAGGCAGCTTACATTCGGAAGAGGCTGCAGCAAAGATCCGCTGAACTGCACAACGATGAGTATGAATAGGCTCGAGAAGATAGAATTGAGCTGAAATTTTGACAGTACAAAAACAACACCGATTAATAATCGACAAGAAAGCAATGCCAAAACTATTGAGCGAAGGCTTCATTGTCTCCTGTCTCTTGCAACATCTGGACTGCAGATTTCAGTCATTTGCAAAAAAAAAAACGTCCAGTGAGCTTTTGCCGGAGCTAACTGTGCCATTGTTCTCAGCGTTGGGAAAAGCAATGCAGGTCGTTCGAGGAAGTAGTGGTAAGAAGGCATATCACCCTTGCCGTGAAGGCATTTTCTAGGAAGCTGTAGCAGCTCTTCCGCACTGTTTTGGATAGGACATTCGCTCAAAAAGCAGCTACTTCCGTATTCATTTATCTGCTTATTGATTGGGACTGCACACTACACATTGGATTCGAATGGATCATTTTCGGATATCCTATACGGATATCCTGATCCGAATCATCCAAAAATCCGGGTTCCGCAAAATTGCCGCTATCCGATTCATCCATTTATCCGAAGCTTTTCGATCGGATCCAATGTATGCTGCACACTTGAGAACGGCTTTGTGATAGAAGCTGAGTTTCACATTAGTGACAATGATAGAAGACGGCGTAAGTCAAACTTTTTGAATGATGCGCCACGGATTCTACTTCTACTGCATGTCGTGAAGGGAATTTGGATGCGTATTAGGTCTACACAGTGAGTTGCGGTGACCAACGGCTGAACATGTCCGTGTTTTAAATCCATTTTCACGTCGAATTGGACACTTTTCAAATCAAATTGGACACTTTTCAAATCAAAGTGGACACTTTTCTAAGCTAGCCTAAGATCTTTGAAATCAAGGCCAACTCTTCCAAATCGAAATGACCTTTAGACAAGTTAAACTACAGACTCACTGAGATGGTTAGAATATTTTTTGTTCAAGGAAAACTGAGAATAACTTTTTTGAAATTTCCTTACTTTAGCTGCCGAATGAGTGAAATAACTTTATAAAATTGAAAAATAATAATACATTAAAATTTGCAAAGCAGCAGCAGCAAAGCTGCAATCATGTCCTGCATCAAAAAACCGGATCGCGGCCAGCACTCAAAATGTTCAACGCAACGTTTATTTGAGTGATAGTATAAATAGTGCTTTCATGCAGCAAGAAAGTTAGGATATGTGTGTTTTTTACAATTGTTTGTATTGCTCCGCTTGTAGGTCTGAAACTGCACGCGAACAGAAATTTTGCTATCAATCGAATGAAAATCACGAAGTTTCGGACGGGTGCATGGCGCAATTCCTGTTTTGGCAATATAAAATGGCCGTCTTCCTACTTTTCAAAACAACAAACCATTGTTTTCTTCGAAAAAGTGTGGAAGAACGTCCAATTTGACGTGAAAAAGTCCAGTTTGATTTGAAGTGTCCAACTGGTTTGGAAAGTGTCCAATTTGATTTGAAAAATGCCCAATTCGATTTGAAAAGTGTTCAGTTCGACGTGGAAATGGTGCATATTCAGATAAGAAGGGTACCATTTCACCAATCACCAAAGGATTGAATGTGGTTGGTTCTGGCGGAACTCGAACCAGAAATTTAATTCGGGGTGCACAGTCGGCATCTTCTACAACTGCACTATCACGCGCCCAGAGTTTCACAAGGGATGAGTAAAAATCACACAGTGAAACCGTCTTTACCAGCGTCCGAGTTCCTGCTGAAGCGCTAACCATCGTTCGCGAAATACTGCAAGACTGTGGAAACACTGGAAAGAAGCCACTCAGCACCGACGAGAAGCCCATGGCGTAGAATTCCTGGAAGGATTGCTTTCGCTCAAGGTGGACTTTCTGCCTGTCTGGTGGCGGATTAATACTGTTCAGCACTAACCTGATTGCTATCGATCTCGTATTGGTACTTCTTGGCGAGCACTTTGGCGAGGGAGACGTGGATGGCCATCACGACAGCTGAGATTGAGATGGCATCGACAACCAGCGAAGGGAACAGATCGAAGTGAGGCAGAGCTGGCGGTGGGAGTCTGAAGAGTATACACGATGTACCTTCGCACATATTCGCGACTGCGGAGAAAGCAGGTACACAGCTTACCCTGAAGGGATCAAGCCTACTGTCGACACGTTGAAATTGTCCTTGAGATGAGCAAACTGGGAGATGAGTGTTCCAGCGATTACCTGGAATACACATCGAAGGTACAGTATGCGTGATCGTCTAATTGGACTGCTTTTAGAACTCTTTCTATAAAGCTTGACCCTGAACAATTTTAGAACAGGAACGTGCGCAAATGAGTTCCGAAATTTCGTAAATGGCAAATCGTAGAGCCCAAACAGGTTGGTAGACATCCAGACTCACTAAAGCGCTATGCTTTCCATTAGGCATCCTCGGTCTTCGTGTGGTCATTATGTTGAAATTAATTACATTCCCACTTCAGAAGATCAGAAAACGAAACACAAAAGTGTTGAGTAGATCCCAGCTTCTCTCTTCTTGTAACCTCGTTATAAGTTGCAAGTGTTCGTACATGTTGTGTCACAGGAGGTTTTTAGGACGATGGAATCGAAACGTCAGGCCGTGCTGAATAAAGTTGTCCGCCTAAAAACCTCGTGTGGCACAACATATACTAACGGCAACTGACGTATCCATTGTCAGATGGCATTTAGTTTTACTACTTCGTTTTAAACATATTAGCACTATGCACCCAACCACTAGTATGATTTCAGGGAAAATTGAATAGAGCAATCCCTTCAGAATTTGCGATTTTCCAACGGTCTGTGTCATATGTAGTAGAGAGCATAGTCGTAGCACTGTTGTGCCAGGATTGATGTCGAACCTACACTTGGCTTACGCTTCGGCGTAACCGTCTGGAAATGATTCTTGGCCGGATAATTTCTCAAACCCTCTTGTCATCTCAAAGCTATGAAGAAGGCGGCTCCGAAGAAACTTAAGCCCAATTTAGGTTCGATATTAATCTTGGCACGACATCTCTACGACAGGATACACTACTGTTCAAAGACATGCCAAGATTCAAGGACAATCGCACGTGGAAAGTCTGTAATATTTTTTGCACACCTCTTTAGTATACGCCATGCTGGATGCCTTTTTTTATTCGATAGCGAAGTGTTTACGAAGTGGCGGCGTTTGCTCCTATGCAGCACGCATATCAAATTTGGGAGCAGGAGCTAAGGTATCAGTTAGCCTTCCGCGAACAGGTCGGATGCTGCACTCTTCAAGACGTAGAAACCAAACGGTGGAATTTTCGATGGTCTCCCGACCGGTGCATTGGCGAAATCAACTCGAGTCGGTTGGCGGCGCACCTCTCAATCCCGCTCTAAGGAACACTTTTTAAAGAAAATAAGACTGGTGAAATTCTTCGCACACAGTAAATCATTGAGGGGCTCTCCGAAATCTAAAGCGTGATAGGTACAGTTCCAAATTTAGGTGCAGGAGCCAGCCAATTGAGGAAGTCGTGAATCGTAATTACAGCATCCCTGTTCTAGATCCATCTCTGTAAGCGCTAAACGAGGCAACACTCACGGCAATCAGCTCCATGGGAAGAGGGATAGGGCAACGTAGCCGCTTCTTCACGAAGGGGTTCAGAACGTGTTTTCCGAGGAGAATCATCAAAATCGTCAGCGCCGACAAACCAAGAGTGACTAGGTTCGTTCGCGTGATGTTTGCGAAGAGATCGTAGACTTTCTAAAAAGCTCGATCATCAGAATCTCTTGGAGGAAACAGTAGTTATTTTGTTTTGCCTGTAGGAACGCAAATGCTTAAAAACCATGACCTAAAATCCATGTTTGGTTGTCCGCGAAGTGCAGCTAAATGCTATAAATACCTAGCCAAATTTTTATTCTGAAAGCTCACCAATATAGCGTTCGCCAAACCTTCACGATTGGGCAGTCCTTTAAGGCCTAATATATCCTTGAACTGGGTAACGAAAACATGCAGCGAGGCACCCGTCGTGAAGCCAGCGACCAGTTCGTCGGAGAAGTACGTGGTGACAAAGTCGAGACCGCACGTAGCAACGAGTACCTGGATCAACGAATTATATTAGGTTGTCCCACCCGAAATTCGTATATATTGCGGCTTTCCTTTCAAAGTTATTTGCATCGGTTGTGAGCTCACTTAGGGTTAGTTTTTTACGGCGTCTCGCCTTGTACATTTTCTATTTTTATTACTTCATTCCTTCATCGGTTTCTAAAATTATAGCCTTCAGACTACGACTTCAAATTGAACAAATCCGCTGTAGAATCGCATCGTTCATTGGTAGCTGCATTTGGCGGAGATGTCGTTTTCAAAGAACAGTGCGAGTTGCGAGGTTTCAACGTTTTGCCGCCGGCGACGAAAGTCTTGAAGAGGGAAAGCACGGAATACAAGCGCCTATCCTGCATAACGACCTTTCACGGGCTGCCGTTGCAGCTGATCCGACAAGATCGACTCGGGAGCTTGCAGTAGAGCTCTTCTGCTTCAAATCCTACTCCAAATCGAGTTGACACGTCCTCTACCAAATTGCTGCATGCTCATGCGAGGCCTCATATCGCAAAAGTCGTTCAGCAGAAAATTGAGGAACTTGGTTGGACGGTTTCCCTCATCCGCTGCACAGCCCTTTCATTGTCCCACCCGACCACCATATTCCACTCGATGCAGCGCGCCTTGGCTGGGAAGAAGTTCGCCGACTACGACGAAATCCGGATTTAAGTTACCAACTTCCTCGAATCGTTTCTTTAGAGACGGGATCCAATCTTTGCGTGTACGTTGGGGAATTGTGGAGAATATATTACCGAATTAAGTTCGGTCTTAACTCCTTTGTATGATTTTAACTTTTCGGTCTGCAGCGACATTCCGTGGGACACCCTAATAGCTCCCCTCTGACAAGATGACATGTCTTCCGAGGAATCTTGTGTTGGTCGCCTAGTCAATTGAAGACTCTCTCCTTCAAAATCTTCAGCAGAATGGAAACGCAAGATCAGATAGTTTGAAAACCTTATTGCTACTGTAGTAAGGACTCAGAACTGCATTAAGAGATTCCATCCATGGTGAATTGGTTTCAATCATGCCCCATAAAGATGAAACCTTGACACTTCCACGGGCTCGCCACCGCAAACCGTCCCTTCCTTGCATTGATACTGTAGTAACGAGCATAAGAAGCTGACTAGATGGTCCGTCCTTACATATCGAAAGACTTCTAGCTTCCACTGCCTTCGTTTAACTATCTCCTACTATATTCATGATAGCTGTCATTTCAGCCACTGAAAGTCTGATGAAGTCCGTTGGTTGACGTGACATCAAGCATGAATATAGCAGGAAGAGAGTTAAAGTTAAGTTACTGAGGTTCCGCTCCCTTCTTTGAGGAAGCTTGCAGCTCCCCGAGGTCCTCTACAGTTCTCTTTTCGTCCAACGATACCCTTATTTCAACGCAACGTGTCCAGCCCTTCTATTTACATTCAGTCAAGCGCACGAAAACTGTAGGATCATGGAGAAGAGATGCTTCTTTTGTCAAAATGTGAAGCACGGAATCGTTTCGAGTGCTTTAGAAGATACCGCTACAGAAGCTCCCCCGGAAATGCATTAGGATCACGTACGTCTTCGTCTCAGAGCATAAGAAGAACCGCCGAGTAGAACAGATTTGCTCAGAGGTTCTTTAGCTTCGCTTAAAAAAATCCTTCGCTAAAAAAGCAGCCAATGCACCGCTTCGCCCTTTTTTCAACTTATCCTTCGAGTATTTTCTTCTACTCGACGGTTCTTCTTATACTCTGAGGCCAAGGCGTAGGCGACGGTGATGACTTTTCGGAGTAGCTTCTGTAGCGGTGTCTTCTGAAGCACCTGAGACAATTCCGAGCTTCACAGCCCGACAAGAGGAGAATTACTTTCTATGAACCTGCAGTTTTCGTGTTTTTGGCTAAACCTAGAAGGGCTGGACACGTTTTGATGAGATAAGGATATCGATGGACGAAAAGAAAACTGTAGAGGACCTCGAAAAGCGGCAAGGATCTGCGAGGAGAGGAGGAACCTTAGTAAATCCTCTCATTAAAGTTTTCGCGGTTGAAATGGCAGCAAGCATGAATATCTCAAGAACAGAGTTAAACAAAGGCATTGGGATGCTAGAAGTCTTTCGATGTGTAAGTATGGACCATCTAGTGACTATTTTCTCAAAGGCTCGCTAACTTCATGCCATTAAATTCAGGGAATGTCTCGAGTTCAAAGAACTATAATTTTGGATTAAGCTTGTGGGTGCTTATGCTTGTTTGTTCGCGAAATTGTGTCGGGTGAAACCAAGCTGCGGAAAGAAAACCTTCAGGATCAAAATCTCCCGTATCTTCACGCTGCCAAAGCTGCCCATATGACACTGTTTGGCAGCCGTCCGTACATTTTCCTCGAGTGAAGTAACCACAAAATGATTTATTTGGAGAATGAAACCTAGAGAATTGGAGGCCAATCAGAACCACGTGCAAGTCTCAAAATTGGAAATATTGGGTAGGTTAGAAGATATGGGCGTTCTCCACCTGATCAGGAATGTGTCCCGATGCTGATTACAAACATCCTATTCATTTTTCAAAGCACTCAATTTGAAGGGCGCTATCGAAAAGCGGCGAAAAAGGGTTTTTAAGCTTTGTCGCCCAATTGCCAAAAGATATGGCCGGCATTGTACTTATCCGTGTTCGTTACAGCTCCGAAGTAGACACAGAAGGACGTTTCGATTAGTTGGGAGCCCTTCTATGATTTCTCTTCATGACGAATGCATAGAGCTGCCAATGATTTCTTGAAACCGCTGTGTTATTTATAACCAGCGTCCGTCGCCGGCTCCGCCGGCGACTGACGCTGGATGTGCGGGCCACGCCAGGCTTGCCGGCTTCGCCGGCTTCGGGTATGGTGGGCCACGCTGAGAACGGAGCCCAAACCTAGATGGGATTCCTTACTCACCCAGCGTCCGTCGCCGGCTCCGCCGGCGACTGACGCTGGATGTGCGGGCCACGCCAGGCTTGCCGGCTTCGCCGGCTTCGGGTATGGTGGGCCACGCTGAGAGCGGAGCCCAAACCTAGATGGGATTCCTTACTCACCCAGCGTCCGTCGCCGGCTCCGCCGGCGACTGACGCTGGATGTGCGGGCCACGCCAGGCTTGCCGGCTTCGCCGGCTTCGGGTATGGTGGGCCACGCTGAGAACGGAGCCCAAACCTAGATGGGATTCCTTACTCACCCAGCGTCCGTCGCCGGCTCCGCCGGCGACTGACGCTGGATGTGCGGGCCACGCCAGGCTTGCCGGCTTCGCCGGCTTCGGGTATGGTGGGCCACGCTGAGAACGGAGCCCAAACCTAGATGGGATTCCTTACTCACCCAGCGTCCGTCGCCGGCTCCGCCGGCGACTGACGCTGGATGTGCGGGCCACGCCAGGCTTGCCGGCTTCGCCGGCTTCGGGTATGGTGGGCCACGCTGAGAACGGAGCCCAAACCTAGATGGGATTCCTTACTCACCCAGCGTCCGTCGCCGGCTCCGCCGGCGACTGACGCTGGATGTGCGGGCCACGCCAGGCTTGCCGGCTTCGCCGGCTTCGGGTATGGTGGGCCACGCTGAGAACGGAGCCCAAACCTAGATGGGATTCCTTACTCACCCAGCGTCCGTCGCCGGCTCCGCCGGCGACTGACGCTGGATGTGCGGGCCACGCCAGGCTTGCCGGCTTCGCCGGCTTCGGGTATGGTGGGCCACGCTGAGAACGGAGCCCAAACCTAGATGGGATTCCTTACTCACCCAGCGTCCGTCGCCGGCTCCGCCGGCGACTGACGCTGGATGTGCGGGCCACGCCAGGCTTGCCGGCTTCGCCGGCTTCGGGTATGGTGGGCCACGCTGAGAGCGGAGCCCAAACCTAGATGGGATTCCTTACTCACCCAGCGTCCGTCGCCGGCTCCGCCGGCGACTGACGCTGGATGTGCGGGCCACGCCAGGCTTGCCGGCTTCGCCGGCTTCGGGTATGGTGGGCCACGCTGAGAACGGAGCCCAAACCTAGATGGGATTCCTTACTCACCCAGCGTCCGTCGCCGGCTCCGCCGGCGACTGACGCTGGATGTGCGGGCCACGCCAGGCTTGCCGGCTTCGCCGGCTTCGGGTATGGTGGGCCACGCTGAGAACGGAGCCCAAACCTAGATGGGATTCCTTACTCACCCAGCGTCCGTCGCCGGCTCCGCCGGCGACTGACGCTGGATGTGCGGGCCACGCCAGGCTTGCCGGCTTCGCCGGCTTCGGGTATGGTGGGCCACGCTGAGAACGGAGCCCAAACCTAGATGGGATTCCTTACTCACCCAGCGTCCGTCGCCGGCTCCGCCGGCGACTGACGCTGGATGTGCGGGCCACGCCAGGCTTGCCGGCTTCGCCGGCTTCGGGTATGGTGGGCCACGCTGAGAACGGAGCCCAAACCTAGATGGGATTCCTTACTCACCCAGCGTCCGTCGCCGGCTCCGCCGGCGACTGACGCTGGATGTGCGGGCCACGCCAGGCTTGCCGGCTTCGCCGGCTTCGGGTATGGTGGGCCACGCTGAGAACGGAGCCCAAACCTAGATGGGATTCCTTACTCACCCAGCGTCCGTCGCCGGCTCCGCCGGCGACTGACGCTGGATGTGCGGGCCACGCCAGGCTTGCCGGCTTCGCCGGCTTCGGGTATGGTGGGCCACGCTGAGAACGGAGCCCAAACCTAGATGGGATTCCTTACTCACCCAGCGTCCGTCGCCGGCTCCGCCGGCGACTGACGCTGGATGTGCGGGCCACGCCAGGCTTGCCGGCTTCGCCGGCTTCGGGTATGGTGGGCCACGCTGAGAACGGAGCCCAAACCTAGATGGGATTCCTTACTCACCCAGCGTCCGTCGCCGGCTCCGCCGGCGACTGACGCTGGATGTGCGAGCCACGCCAGGCTTGCCGGCTTCGCCGGCTTCGGGTATGGTGGGCCACGCTGAGAACGGAGCCCAAACCTAGATGGGATTCCTTACTCACCCAGCGTCCGTCGCCGGCTCCGCCGGCGACTGACGCTGGATGTGCGAGCCACGCCAGGCTTGCCGGCTTCGCCGGCTTCGGGTATGGTGGGCCACGCTGAGAACGGAGCCCAAACCTAGATGGGATTCCTTACTCACCCAGCGTCCGTCGCCGGCTCCGCCGGCGACTGACGCTGGATGTGCGGGCCACGCCAGGCTTGCCGGCTTCGGGTATGGTGGGCCACGCTGAGAACGGAGCCCAAACCTAGATGGGATTCCTTACTCACCCAGCGTCCGTCGCCGGCTCCGCCGGCGACTGACGCTGGATGTGCGAGCCACGCCAGGCTTGCCGGCTTCGCCGGCTTCGGGTATGGTGGGCCACGCTGAGAACGGAGCCCAAACCTAGATGGGATTCCTTACTCACCCAGCGTCCGTCGCCGGCTCCGCCGGCGACTGACGCTGGATGTGCGAGCCACGCCAGGCTTGCCGGCTTCGCCGGCTTCGGGTATGGTGGGCCACGCTGAGAACGGAGCCCAAACCTAGATGGGATTCCTTACTCACCCAGCGTCCGTCGCCGGCTCCGCCGGCGACTGACGCTGGATGTGCGGGCCACGCCAGGCTTGCCGGCTTCGGGTATGGTGGGCCACGCTGAGAACGGAGCCCAAACCTAGCTAGGGATGATTCCTCACCCAGCGCTGGTCGCCGGCTTCGCCGGCAACCAACGCTGGGTAAGGAAGCATCCCTAGCGTCGAAGTCGAACACGTAGAAACGCACGCCTGCTACAGATTGATGCCTTGCTGCGCATCACTCACATCCCTCATCTCATCGCATTCAAGAAAACGCCCACAGCACTCCTGCTTCGTCTGGAGTCGTGTTCACAACCTATTGCAGGTCATCAGGCCTAATCGAATGCCTGACCGTTTCCGTTCAGCCGCCGTGCCTTATGCGACGACGTGTGACGATCTTCGGAACAGGTGACTTCGGACAAAAATACTGTCCTCCTCTGCATACAGTGCTAATGGAAATTGGTCAATGCACTGCAGAAAATTGGGACCTAGCGGCAAGACTTGGTTGAAAGCGTAGACGAACCATGCGTAGGTCCGACGAACTTCCTTCGCTGAGCTATCCTGGTCCACCGCATAAAATTCGAGGACAGGTATAAATAGCTTAGTAACCCAGCCCGCGAAGTTAGTATGCATCAAAGTGAACAATTTCCAAATCAAAAAAAGCGCCTTCCAGATTAGGGTATTGATTGCCAGATCGAAGTGTGAGCTAAGGACGCAACACCCGCCCCGATAAATTTTAGCAATAACGCCCAAGTGCAACAGTAACGATCTTGGAGGGAAGCAAAAGCGAAAGGTGGGCACATTGACGTCTTCCATCAGAGATCATGGGGTCTGAGTAGCGCCGCGTCGCAGACCTTTTCCGCAACGCTGCACGTGTTGTCTGAACCCGTCAGCGGCGGCTCGTCATAGCCGCGATGACGCCTTGCGAAACCTCATCCAGTGGGTGTTCTTTGGTGACCACCCGGCAGTGGCAGCGTCGTGATAGTCAACATCGGCGGTCATGGCTGCCTGCCATGCTGCCATGTTGTGGTGTTTACGGTTGGCGGCGGCGATACGACGAGCGGCTGGGTCTAGCGACGGCTGTCGGCAGAATGTCGGCAGAAAGCGACAGAAGTCTCCCGTCAGTGATTCATGCCTCTCTGCTTTATATAATAGGATGTTCTGAGCGTGAAAACTGCGCCCCAACGACATCTCTATAGCACGTCTCTCTTATTAAAAAGCGACTGATTATCGACAACCTTATTTTATCCTTTATTCATTGAAAAAAACCTTGTTATTCGAATAGCCAGGTTGAGCCAAGAGGTTTGTAAGGCCACAAATTCTGCCTCGAAATGTAGAACACGCCCTTTTCACACGGGGAAGCGCCCTCCCACAGCAAAAAAAAATCTCGTGACGATGTCTTGCGATAGGAATAGAATTTAGCGCTTGTGCAGAAAAAAAACACACTCTGCGATGATAAGTGATAGCTTGAGAGCGCCGCCATTCTGACTACAAAACTGCCCTCGGTCGAGGAGGGATTTCTTTTTTTTCTGCTCGTGTTTTCTTGAAGTTCTATGACGGTTTTTGTATTAATTTTCGTTGGCTCTCGATTGCGAATTTGGGCGTTTCGATTAACTGTCGCATCAGTTATTAATATCCGTGTTTAATTACCCAAGTTGGAGGTCAATTAAATTGGTGGAGGTGATCGTGTACACACACGGCGTGGCTACGATACAGACAATTTTTTCACATTTGATAGGCTTGTAAGAACTACGTGTAGACTCCGCGATCATAGTAAGTTTCTTGACAAATGAACTCCAATTAATTGAAGAACGTCACCAACGAAAACCGTGCAGAAACGACAGCTCGCGGACCATCCAGACTGGCAAATGCAGTCAAGTGGAAGTTTGTGGGTTATATTCTAGCGCACGCCTTCTCCTGCTGCATGATCCATAACGGGTAATTTTCACACACAGGGGACGCTTCTCAAGAATGCACCTCTTGACCAACGTCTGCTTATTTATTTACTGAGGTCCTTTTCCGACAGATTTCGGTTAGCCGAATACTGCCTCCTTACAACTCAAAAAGAAATCCACATACTTTCGGTAGAACCATTTCTAAGGGTATTCTTCGACACACAACTACACTAGCGGGCAAAAAACGACCACAATGTGTAGCGCACTGACGTACTGTATGTGACGAAAGAGTCCGCAACTAACTAACGTTAGAGGCGCGCAGAAGTAGTGTGAGGAGACCTCCTCCAGTAGTTTTTAGTCAGCGCAAAGGAACCAACGAAAGCATGCTGAGGTGCAAATGCGGGAATTCTTCTTGGAAGACCTACCTGTATTATTCCAATGAGCATGGTGAGAGCAGAGGAGACCTGCACCGCCGTTGGTGCGCTCGGTTCGGAACTCGTAAGATTCGTGAGTGCTGCGGAGACGCTGTCACTTGCCGTAGTTCCGGTGAGCCTGTGCACAGCTTTGCCTGCCATCAGCGCCACAACAGCAAATGTACCTAAACCACAGCCATCTTGGAGTGAAAGCTCAAAGCATCTCATAAGCAGATCGTAAGAGTATTTATTTATTTATTTATTTATTTATTTATTTATTTATTTATTATGTGAAGGACATGCACGAGGAAAAGGACCAGGAGAAAATACAAGGGAACGCATTGATAAATAAAAAGAAGTCTACTCGTAAGAAAAAAGATATTTCCCTAAGAATGCGACCCGAAATAGAAAAAAAACTGGGCCTGAAAGGTGCTACCCTTCAGTAGTTGATAAAATTATCCAGCTTTATAAGTGAGCTGGGCGATCCTAAGATTTGCCCTAGGGTTTGGTATGAACTACCGCGTGTTTCGAAGGGACTGTACTTGTGTATACTCCGGAAGCTGTGTGGTGTATAGCTTGAGTAACACATTTCGAACACTACAGCAAAGGCGTGCTAAAGAAGAATTTCAATTCTGATAAAGCCTTTGGTACAGTTGTTCTAAATTCTCTTGGGATTGAAAATATCTATATATTTTCCTAAAGGCCAAAGAAAATGTTGATCTACTTTCCACAACCGATCTGACACTATTTTTGTAGACCTTAGCTAATGGAAACTCACTTCTCTAACCTCTTGAAAATTTCGTGGGTGTTCCACTTTTCAAAATGGAATTAAACTTTCATTTTTGCCAAAGATAATAATGAACATATGCTAATGGAAGATGATGTCAGATAGCGAACCTGTAGAGCAATGTCGTGAGGTTCCGAAGAACATATACATGAGAACGGGGAAAAACGACGTATACAGTCCTACCACTGGATCGACTCCGGCTAGCAAGGCATACGCAATACCTGAAACAACTTCTCCAATTAGTTGAAAATATAACGCTCTTTTCTACTTTAGCGGAGAATAAAGAATAAAGGCCAGCCTTTGTCAATCTCTTTGCGAGATGCGCCAAGCATTCCTCTTCTATGAGGGACCATGGAGGCAATTTGGATGCGTATTCAACGTACACGACGATTCGCGGTATGTCGTCGAGGAGCCCCCCTTAGGGTCTTGTTCATCCCAGGCAATCAAGTCTCCTTCAATTCACCGACACCAGGGGGTGAAAGCCTTGGTTGGCCTAGGCGAGAAATCCTAACCACGTACTTTGAATCGGAGTTCAGGTGAGAGTCAGCGGCTGTTCCGTCTGCTTCACCACAAGCCTCAGCGAAGAATATTTCTTTGCATTGTACGACGTGTTCAGATGGCATGGTTTACTTTTATCCATAAACATATTTAATAAGTTAAAGTGTGAGGCGCACTCAAAAAAAAACGACTTGTCACGAAGTGGTTAGCGCTCATAACTGTGACATATGTTTAGAGAAATTGCTATCGCTAATTGGGAAAGCAGCAAACCACTTTATTGAGTTCACTCTTCTGAAAATCAAATTCGTGTAGAAGTCGTAGAAGGTTAAATACAACAACGTGGGTCCATGGAGGTGCTTTGCAGCAATATAAGGAAATTGTCCGAAAAATCCTATCTAAAGGTCGAAGCAAAGCGAACACATGAATCTGAATCTCGGCCACAATGGCAATAAATTTCTCCTTAATTCCCTATGATACATTTTTTGGTTCATGTCGAGAGGATGAGCAGCATTGAGTGATGGCGGCGCGCCAGCCAACCATAACCAAGCAGATCACTTGTCGAACAGACGCCAGTCAATCAGGGTGGAAGCCCTCTATGGATGGCATGCCAATTTGATGCGATTCTATAGCGCGCCCCCTCCTCCCAATGCTGCCCATTTTCGCGACATGTACCCATCTTTCCTATGCCCATTTTCTTTTGAAGTAACTCCTAGGAAATCGACCTCTTATCATGTCATAACTCTATTATTTATGTCGCACTGTTAAGTCACTGATTCGTTCGGTTCTTTAATATGTTAGGTTTTATTTTTGAAATCATGATTTTTTTGAGTGGCGTATGTTTGCGCATAAATGAAAAATAAATAAAATAAGCAAAAAAAATAAAATAAAATAAAATAAAAAAAATAAAATAAAATAGGTAAAATAAAATAAGCAGCAATAAGCACCTTAAAGCATGTACTGTGAGACCAAAAGTTCAAGGATGTGATGCAAGCTGCTTTTATGGCACGTTCAGAAGAAGACATTAGAAGGCATTCTGATGCAAAAGAAACGTCGACTTTTAGAAGGCGACTGTGAGAATTTAGCAATGCAGGTAGGGCTAGTGATTTCTTATATGCAGGTGCACGCTCTAAATTCAGGTCTTCTTTTGAAGATACGCAGCGACCACTAAAGGATCCTCGTCTGTTGTGTTGTCTGTATTGAAGCGCATGAGAATGAGCACGTAAGTCGTGCTGTTCGAGACTCATTTTCTTTTTTTCCTTCTTTGTTCATACTGTGAGAATAGTGTTTGTACGTGTTTAGGCTGGGATAGGTACAGAATACGGTTTCAGCGAGTATCCTACCTTGTGGCACGTGCATAATTCCTACCGTTAATCCTCCTATCACATCATGAAGTAGATTCGTTTTCAATTCGTATCTGAAATAATCGAGTTCGTGTCAAATTCAAACTGATGTGGGTTCATCCTTTTGATCGCCATGGATTTACCGTGGTAGCCAGTTCAAGATCGGCAGGAACGAGACTATGGTTCGCGCAAAGTTCGTCGGCGACGTGAACGGGCGCCAGAATTTCTGCGTGAAGGACGCCACCCTCATGAGCGTTGTGGTTCCATGATGAGGGCGCTCGTACTGGAACCGCCTGTCGAATTCCTCCTGAATTGCTCGCCATAACAAAGTCATCGTCGTTCTCCATCGAAGCGCATCGCAGTACCTGGTTCATCGGCGGTCGCTCCATTGCAGTCTGTCTTCTTTAGCGAGCCTCTTTTCCTAGTGTAGAGAAGTGCAGAAAGCAACCAAATGTACAAACGGTCTGAAAAGTAAACGAATACGGTGAACTGTAAATACACAATGGCGGTAGGTTTGCGAAGATGCAACCCTGAACATCCCAAAGAAGTCAGAAATGTCATGAGACGGGCGGCAAGACATTCCAGGGTTTCTGCAATAAATGCCATACCTGTCAAGAAAACATTTTATTATTTAGTTCATTACAAATTTCCGAGTTAGAAATTCTCTCACCCTATTTAATCACCAAAAAACTGTAAAACGAGAAAAGAAGGGTTTCGCGGCTTTTGAAGTGACTTCATGTCAAAATTTTTATTACTTTTAGGAAAAAATTGGCTACGCGACAATGCTTTTTGGCAGGCACACAACGCACAATCATTCACTTTGCATTTTTGCTTTGGACTGCTGTCATAGAGCCTATACGTTAACATTTATTTAATTTTACTGTATTTGCCACGACATAATTTATTAGACTCAGAGTAGATGTCCTGGATGCTCCGCTGTGATATACATGCAGCGACAGTACCGTGAAGAGAGACGCATTCAACCGGAAAGGAGAGGGGACTGGTTCAAATTCCATGTGGCGCAAGTTCTCATCGCAATAGGATCTCTTACTAACGCATAGGGAAAGGTTTGTTCATTCAACGTTTGGCCTTTTTTCAGATCTTTATTCCAATCAGTTCATAAGTTCGCGTTTGCAAGCCACTCACATAAAAGGTCGAGAGAAGGAACTCCGAGAAGTGGCTGATCAAACTCGTCCGTGGCACAGACCTTAGCATTGCAAGGCGGGCACTCACTCGTCAAGTACAATCAATTGTTTTAACTCTAGGGTTCGTTGAAAATGAGCAGCAGCAGTTCATTCCACTTCGACTATATTGACCACTTTTTGAAACAACCCTAGTTATTCTAATGAAAAATGGTAGTAGTACTCATGACAGCTTGAAAAATCCAAGTCCAATCAAGCACACCTCTCGTGAACACGGTTGTATGAGAGGTAGGGAGTTTCACTTCTGGTTTAACCTTCCCTAATAAATGTGTTATGGCAATCAAACACGTCGTCAAATTGTAATGAAAAGCTGAAAAGACATCTACTCCAAACAACTGTATGGATGGATAGCCTGAAGGTGGAAAATGCTAATATGAAGAGTCTTGCATTTCATATTGCATTCGATGACGTCGAGGAGGTCTTTCATGTGTTATCGAACTTGCAATAATAAAGGGAACAGCGGTGATAAAGGAGCAAGCTTCGAAATGATGACAGGTGTAGCCGAAGCTATATCCAATCCCTTAGAAAGCTAACATTGCTTAGCCCGGGAAACCATTTGGAAACCATAAAATGCCCCCTCATAAGGTAGAATAAATTTGAATGCAGCTTAATGGAGATTCACATCTTGCTCGAAATATGGTGACGCACAGAAGCGTTAGGAGCGCCCAACGAAGAACAAAGGAAGGTGAGTTGAATAAAGTCGAAATTTCGGGTAAGTCGCTTACGACGAGTGTCCCACTTCGAACAAAAGAGAAAGCTGCAGCCAATTTGGCCTAAGGGTTAGAGGAAACTTCGAAAGCTCCAAAATGATGAGTATGGCTTTTTCACCTGGACCGTTAATGGCGGCAGCAACAATGATGAATCAGGAGGTGAGATCGGAGGCACTAACAGGCGGGAAAGAGATATTCATCTACGCTCATGCGAATGGACTAACAGGTAAACAAGAGCAGCGGCAAGTCTTCAGTCAAGTAGACCCAACAAGAAGGAAACGGAGGACTGGATGTGGCACTCATTTGATTGAATACCCTTCAAGAACGACACCTATGTACGTTGAGTCGGACACCAATAAGTACCCACTGCAAAAGACCTTCTGACAAGTACTAGTTTCCAAACCCTCTTGCAAGCTTCAAAGCTAACATCAAAGTGTTGAGAGCGTCTCCTCCATCAACAGCGCGTGGGCTCACAGGTGGAGCCTTCGAGGCAGAGTTAATTAACTAGTTTCTATAGACGACAGACCAGGAAACGGACTTTTCTAGACTTTTTCATTGCATCAACTTCAATTCCTCCATCGATTTTTTGTCTGACTTCGATTTTTGAGACTTCGATTTTTCACGATTTTCGTTGTAGTAAAGAGCTGTGTAGGAGCTTAAAGGAGTGGAGAGTCCAGTGTACACGACGGATGAAGCAGAGTCAATCCTCTCTGTTGTGCCAAGAGTGCATTCAAATTTGTACGAAAATCAAATAGAACTTGCCCGCAGTGGCAGAAGAATAACTCAGAAGTGGAAAAGGGAGGGTTCTAAGATAGCCACAGAGTGTTCGCTTCTGGTTGAAGCGCTTTCAAAGATGAGGGATATTGCTTTTGAGCCCTTTCTGCGTTCTATTCACACCTGAGCAGTTTCGTGATGAATGAATGGCAATCTTAGAGGCACATTCAGAATTATATGAACAACGATCGTTGAGATATTAGAACTTAAGAAACAACACGAACTTACAGGTTGGTTAGGCAATCTATAGAAGCCGAGATCGTGCTAAAAAGTAGGTAGAAAGTTGTGTATTGAAGGTGAGATTATTGTTTAAAGGTAGGTAATATTCCTATCCTTCTCCATCTCTGAGTCCTATACGGAATAGTAATACTAAGGAAGAAAGGCAAGAGGAGCAGGCACTTCTGGAGGCTCATCAGTAGAAAAAAGTAGCACTGATTTGAGTCAAGATCTTCCTCAGCTGGAGACGAGTCACATACAGACGGATCTTTGTCGTCATCCGTCGCATACAAAACGGACGGAGGTTTTTACGCTAATCAGACAGTGATTGTTGCTCATCTTAGAGAATCCATAAGTGCAAGGTCTTGTAGAGAAATGGCTATAAATTCGGGATTTATCTTAATGAATTTATTAGTTGCCCTCTCAATACAACAGGAAACAACGGAAAACTGCGGGCGTAGGTAGTAATACAGTATGACAGTACTATTATATGACAGTAGAGGTGTTGCACGTATTTGTCCAACAGTCAAGTCCTATTTGCCCAATCCATGAGGGGAGAGACAGAGGGGATACTTTAGTTAAGCCACTTCAGAATCCGCCTCCTCTACGCTTCACAGACCAGGCTACCCGAAGAGAATCGTCCTTTGTTCCACGTCGATAATATGTGGTCATACAACTGCTGATGAGGGTATATTGATAGCGATTGTGACCGGAAAGATTAGTGATCTGCTTTACAGTGGACAGTCGACGTAGGTGGGGCAGCGAGGATTCCAACTGCTTCTCCCTTGTGTTGGATAGCAACAGATTATACCAGAAAGGCAGCAAACGTCTCCATCAGCGATGGAATGGTCACATCTGACACAGTCATCGGTTTGCAGATCGAGTAGCGAGATAGGCGCAGTACCCCGCGAGCAACGACAGAGCTGGAGAAGGAAGACTGCGAGGATTTAGGCGTGCCCTTAGAACGAGCTGATCAAACGGAGAAAAGAGACGAGGGCAGGCTGGCCACTGCCCACGACCGCACGGAAGCTCCTCCAGCTGCGACGATTCCCCGCGCCATCGCCTTGTCGCTGGGCCCGACAGCGGCCGCGTCGAAGTTTTTGCCGGCGTGCTGACGATGCCGCTGATGTCGACGCATGCTCCGACTCCGCCAGCAAATATTCAAGTACACATGGATTTGGGGAGCGCAGAAGTGCCATCAAACAGCGAGTGCGACTCAGCCAGGCTTACAGAACTTCTTCGCCACTCTGATAACGAGGCATCGGTTGCAGCCATTCGATTCCACGCCCATGCTAAGTGGGTGTTACCGCATCAAACGTGGTAAGCTCCTCGCCCAGTTGGAGGGACTAGGAGCTGCCTACTCTGTCGCTTGGTCTCGTAAAGCACCGCCAGCGCTCAGAACTTGTTTAATATGCCTCAAACGAGTACAAAAATATGTCAAGCAGCGGAATGACTGGGGCGAAAGTCAGTTGTGATGCTAGTCCCCTCTTCGGATATAAGAATTTCAGCTCTCACAGTCTGATGCAACATCCTTTAAAGCAATCTCAAACTTCTCTCTTCTTGAAACCTCGGCATTGTTGCGAGTTGTCAGTTTGTATACTGTGCCACACGAGGTTTTTAGGTGGATCTTTATTCGCAGGGCCTGACGCGTTTCGACTTCACGTCGTCTTCGGAGGCCAATTGGATCCACCGCAGGGGCTGATTCGCCCACGTAAGTTGACCAGTAGAGGCGAATCAGCCCCTGCGGTGGATCCAATTGGCCTCCGAAGACGACGTGAAGTCGAAACGCGTCAGGCCCTGCGAATAAAGATCCACCTAAAAACCTCGTGTGGCACAGTATACAAACTGACAATCCTTTAAAGCAGTTCAACATCCATCTCGCATCGAAAACCCTTTCTCACATCCTCATACTTCCTTAATGACTTCTTGCTGAAGTGGTTCTGTGGAGTTCAACGAAACGATACATACGGTCAACCTTCATCAAGCATGAGCAAATTCTACCCAAAGGTTAAACGTCGATGTCTACCGCTGTGTGGGATGCGCCAGCCAAACTGGAGTTCTTAAAAAGGTATTTAATATACACATTGGGTTCCGACGGCTGGTCGAAGATCATATCAGTGTTCTGCCCTCTTTGGCAAGTCTGGTACCAGCTTACTGATCACTGAGTGAGGGAGGATTGGTTTGTCCTTTAACGCTCCCATTGATAAGAGGTGCAGACGGAAACCGGCGCCTCCTCTGACTGCGATACCTACGTGTCGATGCGTTCTCCCAGCTTTAACCTACAAATGAACACGTTATGCTTCCATGAGTATTGTAGAACGCATGTGGCGGCTATTAGGCAGTAAGCTAACTGTATAGACCAAGCTACTGATCTCATTCAAGACGTGTTCGGGACATAATATTGGACGAAGTGGCATAAATAAATAAAAAGACATTTACAAGCGCTTAGAGGGAAATCTACACATGCATCTTCAGATACATGGTCTTGAAACAACGAGAATCAGCGTGAACGAACAATGTTTACAATGTCCACAAAAGAACGGCTTATTTCCATCTGATGCTTAATATTTAGCTTAGGCACAACTGGCAGCAATTATGTGGAGAACATGACGACCTAATGAAGAAACCGGAAGATACAGCACGGACCCACCAGACAACTGGAGTCGTCCGAAAGGGTCGAACTCAAATTCAAGAGGCAGCTCTTGAGGTGAATGTTAATCGGCAAGTCCTACCGTTGCATTAGCTTTTGGTGAACTGACATACAATACAGAACGTCCTAGTTGCAGCCCCGGTCTTCACCGTAGAAACAAGGAGATTCACATGCCCATGTCGCGCTTTCAGTCTAGCAGAGTTACTTTGGCGTATGGGTCTAGCGTATGCTGTTAACAGGTAGTATAGATGACGCAGAACGACGAAGGGAGCCGTAAAAAGGCGGAACGACGAGTAGACTCGGCGTCGTTACTTAGGGCTCAACAACAAGCACCACAAACAGTTCTAATGGAACACGCACACTGTTGCGCACTCTACTGGTAAACTCGACAAATACCATCCACCACAAATAACGCTGGCACCGAGTTCATCGACTAGGCAAATAGGAGCGCAAAGAGAGAACTGCATATGGTTAAATTTAACGCAGTGCCCGTAGATGAACAACAGCATATTGCATTAACTCTACTCTATTACTTAGGAAGAGTGTGTCTAGTATTCTGAAGGACATACTGTGAAAAGACATTGAACATTTGGCTCCCACAACCAATTTCAATAGCCACTTGATTGAAAGCCTAAAGACCATAAGCTTAATCCCCTAAATGTTGAAATTGGCCTGAGGACTGTACCGTAATTGAGGATAGAGGCTAATAGTACTGAAACGAATTATGGATGAAGGGGGATTCGTTCTGGAGCAGATATTGTCGTAGCCGAGCCATCCCCCCCCCCTTGGAGACAGAATTTCGCCTTTATTTTGACAACCTTGTGAAGGGTAGATGAAGGCAGTGTTTACCCCAAAGGGATCACGCTGTGATGAATTATGGCATGAAGTGTCAGTTGGTCAGGGTATGAGACCAGTGTCAGAACTGCCCCTAGAGTACTTGTTGTGGATACCCAACTAGGGATTACATTTATGAATGTATATTGTAGTATAATTTAGGCCAAATAGGAATGAATGACATGACTTATCATACTTAGGTGAGCACTCTAGGATAAGTATCATTCAGTAACATCCACAGGCATAACTTAGGGGTACCGCAAGTAGGTAATAGAGATTGCGCTCAAGTAGTTCACTCTAGGCGCGGCGCCCCCTTTCAAGACCAGAGGTAGTTGGCCCCACCGGCTAACAATCGGAGATATTTGTAGCTCCGCCCCTGCATATTGTCTATAAAACCTGCTGTGATGTGATATTCGCGTTGTGCTCTGAGAGTTATAAAGTAATAAATCACTTATTACAATTGACTACAGACGCATCCGTTGGTGAACCACCAAATTGGTGCATCAGCCGTGGATTCAAACTCACGCAAAAGTTTCTGCGCTAGCTCTTCCCAGTGAGAGACAGAAACTAAAGTTACTCCAGTAAGCGTTCCTCGGGGAACCAGGAGAACTTTAAGAAAGCCTTCCTACCGTGTTCTCTCAGGAGAGCCGTGGAAGCATCGAAACTTCTTTCCACCGCTAGGGAAAGAAGCTTTCAAAAGTTTTCCATTAAGCGTTCCTCAGGGGACCAGGAAAACTTAAAGCCTTCCTACCGTGTTCTCTCAGGAGAGCCCTGGAAGCACCTGAAACTTCTTTCCATCGCTAGGGAAAGACGCTTTCAAAAGTTTTCCATTAAGCGTTTCTCAGGGGACCAGGAAAACTCAAAGACTTCCTACCGTGTTCTCTCAGGAGAGCCCTGGAAGCACCTGAAACTTCCTTCCATCGCTAGGGAAAGACGCTTTCAAAAGTTTTCCATTAAGCGTTCCTCAGGGGACCAGGAAAACTCTAAGACTTCCTACCGTGTTCTCTCAGGAGAGCCCTGGAAGCAATTGAAACTTCTTTCCATCGCTAGGAAAAGCAGAATTCAAAAAAGCACTCTATTAAGCGTTCTTCGGGGAACCAAGAGTTCTTTCAAAGCCTTCCTTTACCAGGAAGCAAAAAGTTTCTTTCCAATTCATTGGAAAGAGATTAAATCAGCAGTTCCTTCTGGTTAAACCTCAACAGAGGGGCCAATAGAAATCGCTGAAAAAGCTCGCTCATTGTGCAAATTCTCATCTGAGAAAGCCAGAAGAGCAGCGAAAAGTTCCGCGTGGCAGGAAGAGACTTCTACTTCGGACCTAACGAATAAAATTCAAAGTTTACTGATAAACTTTGCTAACACGCGCCGGAAGCAACAAAGATGGCAGAAATTCAGGTTTGCAAGACAAAAATGACGAATGCTTGCGGCCTTATTAAGGCAATCGAGGCAGAAGTCAACCGCCTGGACCAGCCATTCGCGTTCCCGGAAGAAAGGAAGGATTGTGAGGAGTACATCAGAGAAAAGACAGCACAGCTAAACCACCTGATGAGAACGGTAATGAGCAACAAGCAGTACCACGACAACTGCTTAAAGGAAGCAATTGAGACAATAAACTCACGACCTACCAAAAAAGAGCGTGAAGATCTCATGACGCATTTGGACGACTACCTACAAGCAGAGTCATAAGAGCTTGACACCACGGTCATACGTTGGCAGAACAAAGTGGATTTCAAAAAGGATGAACTGTCTCAACAAGCTATCCTAATAGCCAACTGTCAGGAAACCGCCAGCTGTGAACAGCCGGCTACTGGCAATAGTGGAAATAATTACGAATCAGCAGGTGAGGTAGCGCCTTCACAAGCACGCAATGTCGCGCTCAGGCGACCTCTTCTCGAGGTTCCAACCTTCTCAGGAGACTTCAGAGAGTTCAACGCCTTCTGGTCGGTATTCCAGGCACTTATACACAATGATGCCAGTTTAACTGACCAAGAGAAGTTCCTGTTCTTGAAGCAGGCTCTCAAAGGCAAAGCTGCAGCATCCATCACCTACGTACCCGTGATAGGGGACAAGTACTATGGGGCCGTCAACATCCTCAAGAAGCAGTACGACAGGTCGGAAAGTATAGCTGATATTCTCATAAACGAGATCGAAGAAATTCCGCGTGCTCACGATACACCCGGGAGTTGTCGTGACACCTTATCCGCCATTACCTGACGGATCATACACCTGGAACAACCAGGTGTATCGCTCAATGCGAACCGAGTATGGCGCCGCATGATCCTCTCAAAATTTACGGAACACATCTGTAGCACTGTGATAAGGAAAGAAACCGTTGCCGGTATATCCTTCGAAGTTAAAGATATTACGGAAGCCATTGACGAGATCATCACTCTCCAAGAAGCAACGGAGCTCACAACGGCGACCTTATTCGGAACGTATCCCCACGATACTGACAACGACCGGTTTTCAAGACTAAACGAGTCACGACAGATTGAGCTGCGCTCGCATCGGAGGACATTGCCTCTATGCCTTTGTGGTGAAGTCCACCCGCCACAGTACTGCACTGCGTTCTCAACTCCTGAGGAACGCAGAAACGAAATCAGCCAACGAAAGCTTTGCTGGAAATACTTTAGGGAAGGGCACAACTCAATCATCATCATCATCATTTTCAATAGCTTTTGTCCCGTTTGGTGGCGGGGTCCGCTCTTCTGGTCTGGTGACGCCACTTCTCCCGATCAAACGCTTGGTCGGGATGGACACCAGCTAACTTCAAGTCCATATGCAACGTATCTAGCCAACGTTGTTTCGGGCGTCCTCTGGGCCGCTTTCCAGCGACTTCAAGATTCAGGCCAATCTTACACACGGTGCCGTCGTAAGCGCGAAGGACGTGACCATAGCATCGTAGGCGTGCTTCGCGCAACTTGTCAGCTATCGAGGCGACACCAAACCTTTGTCGCATGGTTTTTGAAGGGCACAACTCAAAATCCTTGGTCCCTGTCCAAGATGTCGAGAGGACCACCATTCTTCTCTCTGCTACTCAAGCGCACCCAGAGCAGAAAACCGTTCATGCGGACAAAGGCATAGGCAAAACCAACCACCAACAGTAGCCCATCAAGGAGCAGTAAAGGTTGTACTGCGGCCGAAAAACAGCCGCACCATGCGACACGAAAATGACACTGAAAGATCGAACCGGTGTGGAGCAGCTCATTTCAAAGTTTCACCTGGAAGCCTCATCGGTTCAAAGCAACCGATTGTCAATCAATGCGTGCTACAAATAGCCTCCGCATTGATATTCAACGAGTCAGAGGTAGACTATCAACCGGTAACTGTCCTTCTCGACTCTGGAGCTCAAAGAAGTTTAATAAAGAAGAAACTTCGAGAAGAGCTGCAACTTCTAACTAAAGACTCAAATTCATTCACAACGACAGGAATGGGAGAGCTCCAAGAAACTTTCGAATCCACGGAAGTTCACATTACTCTGAAGAACATTCGCTCAGGCATGAAGCTAAAGCGAGTGCCAGTCTTCACCAAAGAAAAGCTGACCGCGTCGTCAAGTACCGCAAAGCTATCATCAGAAGACAAGGCGTTCATCAGGAATGAGAAGCTTTCTATTGCCCAGAGAAGTCTTGCTCCTACGACGTCCTCTCCAGACATAATAGTTGGACAGGATCTCTTGAATCAGATCATCCTTCACGACACTCCTATATTGAAGCTGCCATCTGGTTTGGTTCTCACGCCTACCATTTTTGGCTACACAATATCCGGTATCAGTGGCACAGACAGCTCTGCAAAGAAAAGTACAAGAACTCATTGCAGCGTATTTCTCGCAGTAGAAGCAAAAATATCTTCAGAAGGCAAATACATTGGCTCAGAGCAACATTTAAGACCAAATTTCCGAGAAGTCGATAGCTTCAAACTTCACAACGAACGGAGACGAAGCATCCGATTTGAGCATGACAGTGTTCCCAATTCAAAACTGCAGATTGTCACTGGAAATGGAAAAAAATCTACTTGCGATTCAACGTCCACGCGAATTCGTGAAACAGAATAGCAAAAGGACGAAGAACCAAAACGTCGATAAGGACACTACGAGTCCGAATATCCAGTTATCTCTCCAGTCTTCTTCCATAATTCGTGACACTAACGCGTTACCGAAAACCGAGAAGCGAACGAAGATTTCGACGAGTGGTAATCATGAACTCATCAGCTGTCCACATGTTACTGAAGCCGTCAGGTTAGAGCAGCTTCGCCGAGGTGATCATATAAGAATCGCCACGCTATATGCGTTAATGAAAACCATGGCTCAATCATTTGGATAAACGAGCAACGAATACGAGGTTCCTCAAGGAAACGACGTACCAGAAGGAAGACCACAATCTCGACAACTCAGTATCTGCCGTTCTTCAAAAACCGCGCCTCAACTTCACCCAGGGACTTCGGAAGGAAAGCGACTTATTGAAAACCCTGAACCTACTGAATTCGAAAATTTCAAGACCAGAGGTAGTTGGCCCCATCGGCTAACAATCGGAGATATTTGTAGCTCCGCCCCTGCATATTGTCTATATAATCTGCTGTGATGTGATATTCGCGTTGTGCTCTGAGATCCGTTGGTGAACCACCAAATTGACCAATTTGGTGGTTCACCAACGGACGCGTCTGTAGTCAATTGTAATAAGTGATTTATTACTTTATAACTCTCAGAACTCAACACGAATATCACATCACAGCAGGTTATATAGACAATATGCAGGGGCGGAGCTACAAATATCTCCGATTGTTAGCCGATGGGGCCAACTACCTCTGGTCTTGAAAGGGGGCGCCGCGCCTAGAGTGAACTACTTGAGCGCAATCTCTATTACCTACTTGCGGTACCCCTAAGTTATGCCTGTGGATGTTACTGAATGATACTTATCCTAGAGTGCTCACCTAAGTATGATAAGTCATGTCATTCATTCCTATTTGGCCTACTTTATACTACAATATACATTCATAAATGTAATCCCTAGTTGGGCATCAACAACTGTACTGTCTAGGTTATACGACCACTCCTGCTCCAATCCTTCTCATAGCTGAAGGTCTGACTGGGCATCATCGTTGAAGAGGGAATGATATGAAAGCTTAGTCGACTGATACGGGGGGGGGGGGGGCAATGCCTCTGGTGTTATTGCCACGTTCAGCGTGCGTCATTGGTCCTCGACTCTATGGCACCCTAAAGAAGCTAATCTCATTCCTAGCTATAGAAGGACGACTTATGAGAAGGCCTGTAAACGCTTCAGTTTTTAAAGAGGGAGCCGGCTGAGCAACCTCTTCAAAGCGTTCCTTTTTTATGGCTAAAAGAAAAGAGGATGAAGGATAAAGGTCGATGTTAGTCATTAACAATACGGGGAGCGCCACACATTCTACTTCTGCGAGTTGTGATGGAGACAATGTGCGTATTTCGCCTACACAATGACCTGCGGTGCCCATTTATGTGCTGGCTAGATTTATGCTCAACTAATGAGAGGATCAAAGTCGCAACCGAACTGGAAGCCTTGTTTTCCTCTCTAGAGAATTTGTGGAGTTGATGCGGGAAGAAAAGGATAAAGATTAAAGGACAGCGCCACTCAATTCTCTGTAGGATGCGCCACGCATTCCACTTTACGAGATGTCGTAGAGGCGCTTTGAATCCGTAGTTAGCCTGTGCAGTGATCTGAGGTGGCTAGCCGGTGAGCAACTCAGTATTTATCCTTCCTAGACAAGTCTGGTGTACCAATTCATCGACCCGGAGGGGAGAGTTTGCTTAGCCTGAACGTGACCCGCAGCAGGAACTTGATCCGATGTGCCGACGGACGACGCAACAAGCTGCGCCTCCTCAGGCTGCGCTGCCACACAGCCAAATACAAAATATTCCAAACGAAAGCTTAGGTCTGCCATCTATCTACCTACCTCTGTATAAATAGCTGGCGGCAGAAGGTTAACCTCAAAATTAAACTTCCGTTAGGATGACGAGATACCAAGCCATAGGGTTCACCAGAGTTGTCCGATAGGACTCATTTTTGGTTGCCTCGCGAATCAATTTTTGAGGGTTTCGTTTGCCGAAACACCAACAAAGAACAGTACAGCATAATATTATCCCGCGAAGCGAAACAGTGCAAGACACCGTTATCAAACTGCTCAACAAAAACCGATTTTTTCTATTCTCATTTTGCAAAAATATGAAATAGTGTTGCGAGTTTTTAATTACATCTCTGCACTCACGAAAGCGCTAATTGAAGCTTCAAAAGGAGAGCTCCCAATGCATCTCGAACACTATTGTTCGGCATATACAGTACATAGCATGGTATCACAACAGCTTGAAATGTGGAGCTGTCAGTGGGTACAACCTATTAGCACGTCAGTGTAAAGTAGCGGAAGAGTCTCAGACTGACTGAGAAAAAGAATGCTGATGGACTCAAGCAGTGGTTCGTTAGCTATAGGGTTGATGCAAATCGAAGTCCTTATACACTGCAGTTCTTCTGGAACAGTGAAGCATCAGCAATATGCGGTAAAAATCAATTCGTTGGAACGGGCACAGAAGAAGCACACTTCTTCTCTATGAGAAGCGAGTGCAATGCGGTTATCGAGAGGTAGCACTCGTCAACTGTCAAGGAATGCACTGCTGGAGAAGGAGTGAACCAACAGTGAGTAATCAGTCAGCGGCACATAGGAGCAGGAACGTGCCTTGAGCAGACTTCTGCCAAACGAAGCCGCCCCTCCTCCAAGATGTTTTCACAGCAAGAAGGAAGCGTCGATAAGAGCACAGAGTACTGCGGCCGGCTTCGTTAGAGACCAACGAAGCAGCAGCGGCTCGAAGCCAGTAACATGGAAGTTAAAGTGGGAACGTAAGGAGTTCCTCCGTTATTTCGGATAAACATCAGAATGGCAGGCAGGTACATATACCTAGCGCTCCACTTCACCAGACCTCACATGACACACGTCATCCTTCCCAGTTATAATCCTATTAGCAGTGGCAAATGTATCTGTCTGGAATATGTGAAAATGTTCGAAAATCGGATTAGCAAGAGGAGTCAGTTTCGACGCCACAGACATGTTCCACATTCTGTAATGAGTTATAGGAACCAACCAGAGTCCGTTGCTACCATACCCGGTGTTCGAATTGTGAACGTTCGGTCCTTCAAGCTCGTGCGACTGTACCACACGGCACGTTTGGGGTTTCGGAATAAGGTAGAAATGGTCCGTTTGAACAGTGTGAAATCAATTGTACACGGGAATCAGCACGGGAAGGCACGGGAATCAAATCTGCACGAACAAGAGTGAGTAAGATAGAACGCGGCGAACATCCGAGTGAACACTAGGAGTCTGATGTCGGTCCGCCATAAAGCAGCATGACACTGCTGCAGGAACGAAGCAACCGCGCCCCCGTCGGACACTTGGTTAATTGGTTAATGGTTACTTTGATTTTTACGAATAACTGAGTTGAGTTGAGCGACGACGTAGATATGAGCGCTTAGGAAGCGGAAGTCACTGAAGAAGAGCGACATTCCAACATTGAGCTGAGCCAAACAACATGAAGAGCGGATGGGCGAGGTGCACGTGACAAGAGCCTAGATATTGGAGAAGAAAAAGCAACCAAGTACATGCGACGGCAGAGTGACAGATCGGACAGGCGTCCCTCGAGGAGTGAACATCGGAGGGCCGTGTTCTAATAGAAAGTGTTTACGCCAAAAAATCCGTCCTGAATTTTTCCCCGCGCGTTGGGGCTTTGTGTGCTGATTAGGTCCGTGGAGGAAAACAGCAAAATTTTCAGGCGACAAAATATGGCTTCTGTGCTTGTAAAGGTCAAACAAGGGAACATGTCTTATGAGCGCGAAAATGAACTTTGATTAATCCCCGTATCACGGGTGGGTGCTGACAGACCTGGAGGATATCGCGGATGTTACGTGCGGTCAAACAGCGCCGGTGGTGTAAGGCGAACATCGCTGCCCGGAAAGCAGAAGATGCAAGTTCGAGTCCCGCCTCGCGCAAGAGTTTTGATCGCAACAAAACATCCTGTAACAGCATATGAGCTTTGATTAGTTCATATCTCTCCGACAGTCCAAGAAAAAATTTTGTCGAAGGAACCACTCAAAAATCTCTGCACTAATTGGCACCTACACTACTGTAGAACAGCTCCCGTCTTTAACTTTCAGGTGCTGGAAATAATTCAACAACTTCTTGCCGCGTAACAACTGTATCGGTAGCGGAGCATTAACGACGGCGAGGCGGTCTTCGATAAAAATTCGATGCAAGCGCTGGCATGAGGAGGTGTCGAGCTCTTGCTGCCTCATATTCGACACCTTCAGGTGATAAGTCTTCAGAACGGAACGCGGGCCGGGCCGCGTTGCTGAGGTAGAATGGAAATTACACTGCAGATCTATTACAACGTCAAGAAACAACTTCCGAGAAAAAACGGAGCTGGCGAAGGGTTCATGCAAACTGGCTTTCTACACGCTGCCGGCGCTAGATTTGTGGACTAACTGTTAAGGCAAAAGGGTATCAAACTTGTAAAACGGCATCATAGCTTCAGCCTAATTGCATCCATCTTTGCAATGAAACATATCATTGAAGTGGATCAGACTGTGATACGCTGATGGAAAAACGATCTTCCAGGAAATTTTATAGGCTTTCCACAGCTTCTGCGTTGAGTGAATTTCGGGTAAGTAATTGTCGACAAAAGCACGAAGTCTTGTCCACCTGACTGTTCACAGGCATTAGCTAGTTGATTTTTTTTTTGATATATGACCACAGCCTGCCAAGGTTGGTACAGTTGCTTATTCCAACAGCTAAAGAAAGTTATCCAGGCTCTGAAGGTCGCGACCATGTCAAATGTCAGAACGTAGTCGGGACTAGACATCTGTACTAACCTTGACTACGCGTCGATCACATGTCAATCGGATCCAAAGCCTGACTGCAACTAAACGAATCCTAAGGTAACTAAGTGGTCATGAACAGTCGCCATTCGGGAACTAATGGAATGAATGACTCAGTGATAGGAACGCATTGCTAGCATCCACGTCGAGCGCCTGCATCACGTCGGCCGTTGTAGCATCTCTGCCTTTGCATAACTACTATCTTGTGCCTCGAGACTATCTTTACTGGTTCTTACATTCACCGAAACCGATTTTTGAGAGCGGATTCGCCTGGTAGGGAAGGACGTAGATTAGAGTGAAAGCGTGGAAAATGCTATTCTGGAAAACATTGCGTATTTCTGACTTGAGGCACGATCTCACGTCAAGTGGAGTTGCTATATGTCTTCTACCGAGTTTGACTAGCAGGCTTATGAAAAAACTCTAGCTCTTAAAGTTTTGGGGATAAAGGGTAAGGGTAAAAGCAGACGGTCTGTGCAATCCATCTTGGGATGCTCCACGCCTTCTATGGTACTTTGACGTGGGATAATTCGAATGCGTATGTATTTGGCCTATATGTACAATAACTTGCAACGGCTATCCGATAGAAAGCTAAGTGCGTATGTATTTGGCCTTTATCCTTCCGAGACAGTTCTAGTACCTAATCATCGACCACGATAGGTTAAAGGGTTGGTTGCTCAAAGCGTGACCTGAAACAAGAAAACTGATCGGGGTGTGCGCGCAATAGCCGACTCCTCCGACTGTGCCAAAACAATCCAACAAACAGATAAAGCGATTCCTACTCAGTTTGATTTTGCAACACTCAAAGGGAAAGTGAGCCGAGAGTAAGGAATGCAGGATTAAACATAAAACAACTATTGTTCTGTATTTATCCATTAGAGTAGCCTCGAGAAGAAAGTAACTTTGCTTTTAAAGGCTACCCACTCTCCGATTTCTACGACTATTTGGCCGGCCGTAATCACGATTTTTCCAAAAGCTGCGAAGTTCGCCTATACACGTTGAGAGGGGTGCTTGGTAAGCCAGTTCTGAAACCCCTCTTTCATCTCGTTCGGCCTCCACATAGCTTCATGGGCTTAACTCGAGGTGACATTATAGCATTTGTCCCCTTTAAGGCGCTGAGAAGTGCAGGTGTACAGATTGCCTCTACATATTGCTCACTAAGAGGTTATGTTAAACGTAAGTTTAACGTAATATCGCGGTAATGCTATAAGAAACAACCAACTGCCAGAGAAAGAAAAGAGGGATAAGGAGCGGACAATTGCTAGACACGCCCTTCAACACGTCGGAGCACTTGTGAAGCAAAGATGACTTTCAAGGCAACAACTGTTTGTCGTAGACAAACAGAAAAAATCTGTTCGTAATTTTACCCCCTTAATATCTGGAACATGAACTACATGATATTTGATGAAAACTGATTGGTTGCCAACACAACAGTAAAGCCAATGCCAAGAGCAAGAAGCTCATGAAAAGGCGATATGGCTGGCCTTGTAGATTTGTCTTGACGTAGTGGAGCGAACACTTGTAATGGAATTGAGAACGCGAACTCCAGGTTGTTAGTGATCTGGTCAGATATCCCTTTGGAGAAGCTTGGTAGAGGAGGGTGGTGCAGTAGAAAACGACCAGGAGCCAACCTTCAACAGCGAGGCACAGACACTTCACCACTAGCCGCTATAAGGAGATCGAAGTGGTTAAATGACTTAAGCTCAGTGACCACCAGCTTTAAGGTTTTCCCAAACCATTGTCCTTAGGGAGAGACCCAAACCAAGGGAAGGAGGTCTGTGGTCTTCTGTGTAAACGCCGGGAACTCGCTATTGAAAGAAGGCAGCATTTCGAGCGACAATTCACTCAGATTCTAAGAACAACGAATGCTTACAGCTTAGTGACCTAAAAATTGTTGGTTGAAAGTGCCATCTGGTTAAGAAAAACTGCTTCAAGAAAACACCAGAACTCTCTCAACGAACAACCTTAAATTAGATCGTGATCACAGACGGAGACAATGTGGAAACGCCCCAGCATGAAACGTTTCATGAAGAAAATTTCGTCCCTCTTGTTGAGAGTGCAAATTATAAGATACCTCAGAGCACCTGCTGGAAACTCTTGTTAGTGCGCAACATTGCTTGTTCCTTAATTTAAAAAACTTCTCAACTTATCTACTGTTTAAAACGAACTGGAATGGTAAAACAGCAGAAAGGCAATGTTTGTCGACATCTGGGAACAGGTAAGTCGTCACATGGGAAGTGGAGTTGATCAACCATCGGACATTTTGAACTGAATTAGCAATTCAGTGAGGAGCGGAACCTGTGACTAACGTGACGTTGAAATGGACGGTCGCATTCACGGCCATCAAGTATGTAAAGCCCTTGAAAAATAAGTTAGTCACTTTTTTTCGCCACTGCCTTTGTTGATGGACAGATATTCTATTTAGTACAGTTTGGAAACTTATGGTTAGCTATCTGTGAGGCACTCCGATGAATGAGCCAAATGTCCACCACATTTCCATCATTCCGTCATACAGGATCTCCAGCAACACTCTTGAAAACCCATATAGTTAAAGGAGCTGGTCCGTCTCAGTGGGTGTCACACAGCCAGCATGAAGAGACAAATCTGTCAAGGTAATCAACAGTGGCATCTTACTACTGAATCTCTACCTTTGCGATGAGTAGTATAAAGCAAAACCAATATTAAATAATCAAACGAGTTTCGATCGATAACATCGATTTTGCCCTGTTACAAGCCCTAGTAAATAAGGGCGAAGAAAATATGGTGAACGACGGATGGAATCGCTACAAACGGCAAAATAATCGAACAACGGATGTTATTCAGTGCTGTCAAATTTCTACTACGAATAGTCGTCACCTAGTGGTACGAGGCGACTATCACAGAAAGGATGGTGCATCCTGAATCTCTTCAATGCCTTCGAGAACATTGAAGAAAAAACAACATAGTAGGAACACTACGAAGATCCACTACCACGGCCAATTGCATTACATTGCATTCTTCTAACGATATGTAATACACCCTGTTGGTTAAAAAAGCGCTAGAAGGATTATGCCAATAAGTGGTACAGCCGCGGAATTTCTCTGCTATCCAGCTGACGTGACGGAAACACTCACTCCACGCACTAGGTCGCACTGGACGAATTGAGTTCCGTCGCTATATGCCGAGGTCTTTGTTATTTCATCATTTATTGGAGCTTTTTGTCCGTAATTATCCGTTTTTGGAAGAGATCCTGGAGCTGTAGAACATAGAGCCTATGCTGTGCAAAAAAATTTCGTGTGGAATTAGCATAGAGTTACCTTCCTTTTTGTGGTAGCGGGGAAAATGATGCACATATGCCGCTTCACGCCAGACGAACAGATTCGGTGAACACCTCAATATTGGGACGAAACCCATTAAGCAATCATGCTAATGTAACTACTAATTTAACTATAAATGGACAAATATCAGCATTACTTAGCCAGTTTGTATAACGAGTTTCCCACTCTACTTCTACTTCTTCTTCCCTGTTTACGAGGAGGCAGTTTGAATGTGTTAGCGCATACGGTGATGAACGAAAGAGTCACGGTTCAGATAAAGTTGATTGAGGCCGGAGGAATGGAAGGTTTAAGCACAGATAAGCTAAACCTCCAGCGGTAACAAGTGCACCGTTATTGTACAACTGCTCAATATTTTCGAAGAGAAACATTAACTTTTTTCAACTCGTCTACTTACTAGCGGTAAAAAATAGTCGCGTTTTTAAACAACTGTACTCCTTCTTTCCATTCCCATTTGGCTAGGTTCTATTATATATGCATATAATCGATTTAGCAATAGCTGTTCATGAATTTTGCTTGCCCTTTGGGTTATCGCTTTGTTGTACATATGTTTTCACAGTGTCCATAGAACGTGGGATGAATAAGTCAACAAGAGCATGCTTTTCTCCCACCCAGGGAGGGTCAGCTGCAGTTGACTCGTGCAGTGATAGCAAAAAAGGAATCCTCTCTCAGCGCAGTATGAAAATGCAAATGTCGACAGAATGAAAAACAAAATTTTCTCAACTTCTACTTCTGATTTTGCATCTGCATTCGAACCATTTGTGATGACTTTTATGTAGCACACGGTTTTCGATGCAAAGAAGGTGGTATGCGGTTGTGGCTTGAACAAGGAGGAGGTGATGATTCGGGATAGTGGACGTTTTCGTCGAAATGCTAAACGGCCCCACCGCGAGGAATTTATTAACAAAATCCCTACTTGAATTGAAAACGTGCCACGTATTCTCTAGAATGAATACCTAGGGCCGGATTCATTAAAGACTTATGTAACTTTAACGGAGAGTTGTAAGCTTATCAAGCGATATGTTGAGCGATAAGCCGCATTATCTGAGCTTTTAACGCCGCTTATAGCTCACCATATCGCTTGATAAGCTTACAATTCTCCGTTAAAGTTACGTAAGCTATTGATGAATCCGGCCACAGGTGGCTCAAAAGGCATACCGTAGCATATCAGCACATCACCATATTCTTTGCTTCCTCAAAATAATGTATAACCGTGTGGCCAAAGCAAGTGAGACTAACGACAACGGAATTGTGTTTGTGACAGTTTATTCTGAGCGGATCATCATCTTCTTCTTCTCCTTGAAGAAGAAGACAACTATGTTTAGGTTTTAGCGTTAGACCGCCTGATGTGTAAAATCTTGCAATAAGATGATCCGCTCAGAAGAAACTGTCACAAGCACTATTCCCTCTTTAGGTTACTGAAAACTTGAGTAATATGCGAAGACCACATATCGTTACATCATTCCTTCAGAGAGCATGCAGAAAGAAATATCTCGAAGCCATATTGGACAATTGTTGCTGTCATAGTCTGCATCGACTTCATGCGTTTATTTTTGTCATACTTTTAGCGGCCACCTCATGTACATATTATAGAACAGATCTGCATTACGGAACCTTCTCTTCCGTTTTTGCAAGCGTCGTAACCAACCTCTAAACCCTAGAAATGTGGCAAGCCTCGGCAAGAGTTTGTGGGAACTACATCTACATGTATTCATGCTGAGATTATTTCTGAACTGGTTGACAGATCAAACTCGTGGTGAGTGCGGAACATAGACCTTCAAGCAGTAGTTCCACTGGTCGCATCAGATGCTAAGAAGGGAGAATATTTCAATTTCAGGGAATACCTGACAAGATTACGCATTTTAACTTGAACGAGTTGCAGTCTTCATAGGGAGGGGAGCCCGAGAGAGCGGGAGGAAGAGGGATTCAAGCAATCATGACTGAAGCTATGCTCGACCTTTCTTTGGTTTTGTACACAGAAGGCAGCCAAATGCTCCACTGGGAGCGGCTAAAGGCTCGTCAACCTAAGGTACAGGAAAAATCTGATGATATAAGTTAAAATCGCATAAAACACCGTAGATGAGTGAACAAGACCTAAGAATGGCACTCTACTGGATCGCACGAAAAGTGTAATTTGCCTGTGATGGTCGAAAACAAATACACTCTTACTTCCACTTTTACTTCCATTTTTAAATGAAATGACATATTGCACCTGCTGAGCAAAGTGGAAGACCTTTCATCATCGCTAAAGCTCGCTCGAAAAAGAAATGGTGGTACAACGCAAATGCTTTGAGACAGAAAGGAATGCCCAAATTTATGAAACGAAGACGATAACTAGGCACAGAAAAGAATTCTGTGCTTAATCATCGTTCGAAAATCAGTGTAAACTCAGTCCAAAGAGCAAGAGGAACCAAGAAGGTTGAGCACCAAAGATGGTGCGGCGTCACCGCCATAACAGTGTACCGATCTAATTGTTATTGAGGCAACCACAGGATGTCCTTTACGAAGTGGTAGGCAAAGCGTTCAGTGGCACGTCAGGTTTTCCTAATTCGGCTCGTAGCAGAGTGGTGACCGTTTCGCAAAACACGGGAGTCGGAGTGTTGATCGTCTTCGCTTTTATATGTATTAAAGCATAGTGGAAGCGAAAAACATGAAATAAAAAACGCTTCGCTTTCTATTTCCAGACGACGAACTTTTATTTGTTATATCACTTCCCCGGTGGCTCATCAGTAAAGAGCAAGGTTTTACAGCCCTTTTGAGTGTGTAAAATTATTAAATTTGCTTCAGCAAAACTTAGTGCTTTCAATCGAAAAATATTTTTAAAAAACTTTAATTTGTATTCGCTGTTTAATTTTTTCCAACGTTTTACAATTTATTTTATAAATAGTTATATATTTTAGTTAGTTAATATTTAAAGCTATGATAGGATTACGACAATATCGAAACTTACAGTATGGCGATCAGCTGCATCTGGTCTTCGTTTTACGAAAAACAAGTCCACTCTATTACAGTATTCGCTATTGAAAAGGATAATCACCAGTGTGAGTCATTTCTTTATTTCTTTCTTTTCCTTTTCTTTCTATTTTTCTTATTTCTTATAAAGAACCTTACACGGCTGCATCATTTCATATGTTAGCAAGTGCTCCGTCACGCCTATCCTTGTCGTCACCGGTCGCTCTATAACTCACTGTGCTTGCGGTATGCTTTATGAGCAGAATAGAGCAGCCGGTTCTAGATAGTCTTCTACTAATGTATTGCAGGCATATTGATTATTATTTCATTATAACTTCAACTCAATGCAGAATAGATGACTGTTTCAATCTTCTATGTAACTCATCAATCGCAGTGCATACATTAAGATGATGAGAGAAACCCCGAAAAACAGTTGGCTCCCGTATCTGAATTTACAGATCAAATTATCTAATAGCATGATCCGAGTGAAGGGGCACCGCAAAGAAAGCTTTAAGAATATCTCGGTCCATGCACCATCTGGTCGTCTTAATGCAGTTAAAGGTGCGGTTGTTAAGGAAATGTTCAGAACTGCGAATCAAGTATACACTGGTGCTGAAGAACGACGAGAGTCTGTGCAACTAGCATGCCAAAAGCTGTACAGAATGGATACACGGTAGCACATCACCACAGGGGATCCCACTCGGATCAGTGAGTTATACCACATCGTGATAAAGTATCCTTGCGTGTCCCTTTCATTTCCGACAACGTCACCTCCGCTCTACAATGAAGCATACAACCGGCACAGTTGGAGAATGATATTGTCTTAGTTGACATACCAAACGACAACATCAGAAGGCTGATTGGATGCCAGATGGCTCGAAATAGGCTTTACGATAGGGAGTGCGTAACGGCAAACTGTGTTGTTCCCCTTTACGGAAAAGCAGGAGACTGCGCCAAAGTTGCCTTATCTATGAGCTCGAATGCAGAACATCCATCCAGACATACATTTGGAAAACTGGAAGGGTACTTGGATTCGTGTTAGTCAACATATAACGTGCAAAATGCGGGATATATAGACGTACTAACGAATCCTCTCGGCAGGTATAAAGTGGAGGAACATGGTGGAAATGATTTTGACTTGAAGCGCACGGCTTTGACATAGAGGCAGACATTTCGTCTAAAAAAGCGCTGGAGGCTTTCTGAATTCTTTCAAGAAATCCGCGAATTTTATCTGAAATGGGTGTCCTTCGGTAGTAATTTCTGCCGTTTATTTCGCTCCGTGAGTTATGTAGCGACCGGTGTTGACAAGAATGTGATTAAGAATGACACTGGTATACACAGTGTACATTGTGTGGGACGAGCAGTGTAGCGAGACTCAGTCACCATCTATCTATCTGCGGCAGCGGCGTTGCTTCGCACAACCGGTAGATCATATCCTTCATGGTTTTGGGATTTTCTGCCATGCCTCAACACGATATCCGAACGGCTAGAGACGATGAGGGGTTTGGTCGGATAGGTTGCAACATCCGAATCCTCAAGCCACTTTTAGCCTCCGAAGACGACGAACAGGGCGAAGCGGGCTGCTCGAAAAATACCGATCCACTTTGCAACCTCGTTCAGCACAGAAGTAATAGAAGCATCTAAATAACCAGATGTTATGCGGCCTAGCGGCCGTCAGACTCCTTGCTGGGGCCTTAGCCCCCAAACTCCGAGAATAGAACAACCCCAATCTTCCTCCTTTCTTCTTCAGGCCTTCTTACTTTTTACAGTAAAAAACTGGTTTTACTGTATATTAGGTTGATTATATCGGATTATAAATGTCGTTCTTGCTCAGAAATAAATTTCGCTACAAGAAAAGAAGACCATACCTTAATAAAAGAAGTAAGCTCTATTATTATCCACGACATGTCGCCAACGTCCTCGCACAGAGTGGCCGTCTTTCTTGATAACTCCGGTGGCTGAGACTCGAGGAAGTTTAATACCCAGCCACTTCGTCACAGTTCTTGAAATTTTTATCCGCCAAGGCGTGCTACATCGAACGTCGAACGGAAGAGATGGTAGTCTGATGGCAACGTCTGGGCTATAAGACGTGTGAGACAGAAGTTCCCAGCCCAACTCCTCAATTTTTTTACAGCGTGATATTTGCGGTGTGCTGCTGAGAGAAACGACAAATCGAAAGCAGGCGACATTTGTAATCCGAGAGCCTAATAGATTAGTGCAGCGTCATATTATGTTAGGGCAGAAGTTTCACTGCTAAAATGAAGCCCATCCACCCTCTATCGCAAGTACGAGGTTTATTTTTCGGACTGCCTGTTCTATACGTGGCGAGAAGCCGATCGTGAGAGCCCCAATCCGAAGTGCTTAATCTGCAAGAAACATAATTAAAATTAATCGGTACTGGTCAACCGGTCAACACCGTTTACCGTCCGACGGCAATAATACTCCTTCGAATCCCGTAGCCATTCCCCATACCTCTTCCCTCCCCCTCCCCGCTAATACTTCCTTAATACTTCCTATGTGCTGGCAAAGAAACGGAGTAAGAGCCAAGCACGCACATATGACACTGAGTCCCGACTCACGGTCACCACGTTGCCACGACGTCTATGACACTTCTGCACCTCGATACACGTGCAACGACTTCTGTGACCCGTCTTCAGAAACCCGATGCACATTGAACGAAGCTGGTGTGAAATACAGGTTCCCCTATTCCTCCCTCTAGTGGTCCCCTTCTCTAATCCGCTCTTCACTGGTCCTCTTTCTAATGGTTGCTTAATCGGAATCCCTACGCAAGTTGTACGACGTCCTCGGCACGTCTTCTGAATCCCAACGCACATTGGACGAGGTCTAGAGCACTTCTTCTGAATTCCTACGCTCCGCACTTGATCCCTATCCACACCTTGACGCTTTGCCTCCTAACATGCCTTAAAATTGTTGAAAAATTCGCCGCCGGGTTCGCCAGCAATCGCCCATGGTTAAGCTGGAAGAAACACCGTTGCATACGCCGCACTGTCGCAGACATCTCATGGCGTCAGTCCTTTCCCATGAAGACACGTGACATCAACCGTTTGTATATCTTACTAAATATACCATTTTCAGATCTAATTGGACCGGGGGCAGACATAACTCCAGCGCCGCGCGAACCCCCCTGGCGTCGCTCACGGTGCGCGACGAAATTGGACGAGTTGCCGCGGTCCGATGCTTCCGACAGGGACATGCGGCACGCCTTTGCCTCAATTCAACGTTCCTTGAGAATGGTATACAAATGTGGTTTCGATGGGACGATCGGCGATAGTTTATGCAGGAATCCTGGCCACGTGGACGGTTTCTAGCGTCAGTATTTGCCATCTACAACTTCTTCGGTCAATTTTTACCCGTGATTATGGTTATGCAACGGAAAAAAGTCACTATCGCCTGAGCTCTTCCCGGATCAACTGCCCTACTGCAGACTGTTCCCTAAAACATTTTGTGGGATCTTAAGTTCCTTGCTAGAAATGTTGCTGTCGGCGGTGGACTAGTCCTGTTGCTGGCAGAAACTCAAGAGGAAAAAGCATAGTCGTTTGCTGGTGTGCCAACCATGGGAGATTCTAACAAACCAAACTCTTATATGCTGTCTGCTGGACGAGTTTTACTAATTTTTATGTTTACTTCTCCTCTCCATTTCGAGAGGAGTTTCTTGCAGGTAATTGAGATCGTCGTAGGATTCGCCCTAATTATGGTAGTATGCGTTGGATACAGGACTTAACTGTCTGTCATACTTCTATTCGTGTGGTTGTTTGGATTGAATCTGTGGCTAAATGCCTGGTGGAAGTTCCGGTTGACCGATTCTACCGCGATTTCATGAACTACGACTTCTTCCAAACAATGTCTGTTACTGGAGGCCTGCTTCTAGTCAATGCCTACGGTCTCGGTGGAGTTTCTGTTCAAGACGACAAGAAGAGTTGGTAGGACTCTAGAAATGGAGCAACATCGTCGTGTTTTCAAAGCCAGAATAGAATGAAGCCAGAATAGAATAGGCTAATACCGGGAGTACGGACGGACATCAACTAGAATGAACGAGGAATACCCGAGCGAAATGACACAAGACAGCATCATCAACCGAGGGACAGCCTGGGAGCTTACGCACTGAGAACATTTCGTGCTCCGTGGCTAACCATGCGTCACCGAGCGCACGTCCGCGTTTTAGCGCCGCGACGTCGCACGCGGATAGCGCGTGCGACGTCGCGGCGCTAAAACGCGGACAATTTTTGCACTGATTTTTTTTCACTGATTTAACTTGATTTTTTCTTCAGCTGTCTGAAGTAATTATTGAGTATTGAGTAATAATTTTGTAAAATGTTTATTTTGAGAGAAAAAAATAGCAAGTTAAATTCTATTTTAAAGCGCAGCAAAGCAGCAACCATACGGTGCACTAAAAGATTAGATTTTTTTCACAATTGTACTGGGTGCGCCATAAATATGGTCACTCAATAAAAAGCGAATTACTCACGGAGAATTTGTCAGGGAATAGCGAAACTTCCTCAACAATTTACTAACAATCTACTTAACACGTAAAATGGATATCATCCAATATGATCTTCCTTGGCACGAGTGGCAACCTTCAGACGCTTAGGGTAGGACTCAATGGCGGCACGCAAGGTTGCTTGCGGAATTTCCTTCCATGCTTTTTCCCGTGAAGATTTCAATCCTCGAGTCGTAGTGCGCCTTTTAGCGCAGGCTTCACCCTCTAGAATGAACCAACGCAGTAATCCATAACACTCAAATCTTACGAGTTTTTCGGTCATTCAGAAACAGGGATGAAGTTGGGAAGATTCCTTGCGCACCACTCCTGAGTCTTCTTGGACTTATGAGCGGGTGCGCCGTTCTGGTGAAAGGTCCATGTTGTATTTCCAGAGTGTTCTTGAGCCTAGGGAAGCAACTCCTTCATCACAATGTCGCTCACGTAGACATTGGTGTTGACCTTTGCTCCTTTTTCAACGAAAACCAATCGTGTCCATCTTGTGGCGCAAACTCCAGCCCAAACCATAAGGGAAGCTGCATGAGAGTTTCTGTTAACGGTGTCTGCATCCTCACCACTTTCAGCCAATAACCGCGAGTTTCGGCGGTCAAAATGCTGCTCAATTGAGAAAAGTTTCTTATCAGTGAAGAGCGTCGTGCAGTGGTCGTGCCGCTCGAGGAGTCTAGGACATTTTTTTCTTCTTCCTTCCATCTGTGCAGGCGTTTGTCCGTGCAGTTGACGGAACTCGTAGGGGTATAGTCCAAGTTCATTCTTAGCAACTCGCTTCATCGTCGTAGCCGATACGTTGAGTTCGGATGCCATCTTTCTCATGCCGCGGCCTGGATTCCACTTGAATTGTTCTTTCACGATTTTCCAAAGACTGCTCGTAGCTACGGATAGCGGGCAGCCAGGTCGGGAACGATCATCGAGAGAGTTACGTTCCACACAGCGATAGACTGTCATCTTGTGCAGCTTCAGCAGACGAGCGATGTTGGGAACAGAAAGTCCTGCCCTTCTCGGATCCAAGATTGCGCCTCTTTGACAACAAGGCTTTACCATTACTGATAGAAGCAAGGTGGAGATGCAAAAAACACTATATACGGTTAAGATGACACGAAGAATCCGAAGAAACAATGGAAACATAAAAACGTTCGCAAACAAATACAAAAAATGACGCGCGAAAAAGTGACCATATTTATGGCGCACCCTGTACTTGTTGCATTGTCTACAGGTATGTATAAATCAACTTAAAAATATAATCAACATATACATTATATAAATCTATGCAAGTAGTATTCTCGTTTAGCATCTAGAGAATTTCTGGTGTATTGACGAAAAAAAAGCTCAGCGAGGCACTTTTCGAGGTGTTCCCTGCCGTCAAATGGTTTCTTCTGCAAATGGTTCGACAACGAAAGAAACAGATGGTAGTCCTTTGGAGCAAGGCCCGTTTAAGGCCCGCGGGTGGGCCAGAACATGCCATCCGAAACACAGGAGCTTTTTCCGAGTCTCCTTTGCAATGTCTATATGCGCATTGTCGTGAAGGAAGAAGATCCTGTCTTGTTTCTTACGAAGGGCTGCTTCAATGCCTGCAGTAAACATCACTGGTGGACATAGTGTTTAGGTAGTACATAGCTCTCAGTGACAGACTTCGTTGCAATCCCACCAGACGCGGAGCACTACTTTTTTGGGCGAAGTTCCGGTCTTGGCGTGGGAATTCCATCTTCGTCGCGACTGAGCCACTGACGCCTTCGCGTGTTGCTAACGTAGGCTTCCCTTTTCTTCGCCAGTGACCGAGCTCTCCGCTAAGAAAAATTCCGCCGTAAAGTCAGGAAGTTCATGTGCGCATCCTGTGCACGATTTTCTCTGCCACGGTCGTAACGGCATATGACGACAATAGTGGTATTCTTTTCGATTTTAACGGCTACAATTACTTACAACTTTATATAAAGGCTAAAAAACTAGTGTTCTGAGGGGCATTTATTTATTTACTTATTTCATGCACACATGGGTGCGCCACAATGGAGAAATGTCAGGAACAATGAAGGAAGAACCACAATCATTATGTCAGAACGCAATAAAAAGAACAAGGATAAAACAAATCATGAACACAACAAGAGTATAAAACTGCGATGATTTGACTGCTCTGTGAATACTGCTGATCCTGAAATAACTCATGAATTTCGAAGTCTGGGAAAGATATTATTCTAGAAGTAATAATTCAACCACACTGAAGATGCTGGAAAGGAAGACAGGTATACACTATGGCTCTACTTATATGGATCGAAAGATTAACCAGAAAAGAAAAAAAAAGCAGCTGATAAAAGGTAGCTAGAAATGTATAAGAGTTAGAAATGTAATTAAGAACGGATGTTCCTTGACTTATATTATATAGCTTGAACGGTCGCTCCACATTGAGTGCTACGACTTAGTAGGCACGCAACTGGCCCAGCCATACCGTGGCAGGTTCTCTGTTCCAAGAACCTCTTCAAACTACTACGCACCCCAGGCGATAGCCTACTGAGGAGACATGCGGACCAGATAAAGCGTTGAGATATAATAAATTTAATTATCTATTAACTAACCTCTTGTTCTTGAGTTACTGTATGCAGGATTATTCTCCACCTCCTTTTAAAAATCGAATTTTTTTCCGATCATGCCCAATGATCGCTTACCACAGAGCCTTTGGCAAAGCCGCTTTTCTAACTCCGAACCTTGCTCAGCTTTTGCTTGTCAAAAATTAGTACCAGAGAGAAAAGTTTTAGTCACCTTTGATTTCAATGATGCAGTGATAAGGTAGTGTACATGAAATGCTTCGAGTATCACCTGTTTCATCTGTCGTCCTATTAATCGTCAAGTTGTTCGAGCGGGCACCAGCAGCGTCTTCATTCGTTCCTGTAGCGTGCCAGAGTGCTCCAATGGATCCTCCTCGTTCGAGGGACAGGTAGAGCGTCATAGAATTCTTTCAGGGCTTTCACGAAGAAGTCCCACTAACGCGTTGAAGGGCGCCTGGTGTTCTCTTGACATCTCTGGGCATCCAGTCGGTGACGGCTCTCCTCCAGCGGGTTTCTGCGAAGCGCATCACGTGGCCGGCCCACCTAATTTTCGACGACTTAGCCCATGCGACAGCGTCTCTGCTCTTATGAATCTCGGAACTCTGGAGGCCTTCTCTCACTTCCGTGAATCGCGTCACTCCGAGCATCGTCCTCTAAATTGACGCTGCACGTCGCTGATCGCGTGTTCATCCTGCTTTCGTAAAAGCCAGGTCTCTGAGGCGTATGGTAGGGAGGGAGTAAGTGCAGTCGAATAGGTAGGCACGGAATAGGACGTTCTTCGTCTTCTTCACGTCTTCCCCGACGCTCTTGAAAGCTCCCCAAGCCGCTCGTTTCCTCCTGCCCAGCTCCGTCAGCTCGTTGACCATATTGACTTCGCGACCCAGACACATGTAGCTGGAGCATTCGGAGATGTTCGTTCCGCTGAGCGAGAACGAGGCACCAGAAACTTCTCCGTTCCTCAGGAACATCATCTTCGTAAGATTCAACTGCAGTCCAACGCTCCCACATACGCGATCAAAGCCGCCAGCATTCGTTCCTTCCATTCGGTGTTATGAGCACGCTGTCGTCAGCGAAGCGAAGATGCTGCAGTTGCAGGCCGTCGACCTTCTCTCCCCTCCCACGTCGCACATGATGTTTTCGAGGGTGGCGCTGAAGAGTTTCGGGGATATGGTATCCCGTGTCGAACCCCTCTCTTCACGTTGATGACGCCGTCGTTGTGGAATGGTGAAATCTTGATCGTAAATTCACCGTACAGTTCTCGAGGACTCTGATGTGCTGAGTAGGAACGCCCTGAATGCGCAGGGCTTCAACGAACGCGTAAGGCGCGATAGCAGCTTGTACTCTCGCGACACTTCGATGAGCTTCGTAATGCTGTGTATGTGGTCGATCGTGCAGAATCCTCTCCGAAATCCTCCTTGTTCGCATGGCTGTCCTTCGTCCAGCGTTCTGCTAATCCTATTTAGGATCACGTGAGTTAACAGCTTGTAGACTACGGACAGCTGTCAGACCGGGCCATAGTTGCCAATGTCATGCACGTCTCCCTTCTTGTACAGCAAAACGGTCCTGCTGATCTTCTACTGAGATGATATGTATATACGATGAGTAATAATAATATAATGGAGATGTCTGTAGAGTTGCTGAGCCCTTCACGAGGTTGGTAAACGACTTTATTGGCGGCTAATGGAGATGGTATATGCTCGGTCTTCATTCTATAGTGTCTGCGCATTCAAGAAAGCACTTTCACCCAAAAACTGTCGTGCTGACAGCACGTTCAGCCACATTCTCGTGTTCTTCTGTGAAGCATCAAGCCGGTGCACAACATCGTTAGTCTGCTAAGGAGTAGCTAGGTGCTGTAAGGAGCACTGGTGAATTGGTCTGAAAGCTATGCGGAAACTAGGCCACCTACAAGGAAAGGTGTTCTCGAAGTACGAGACGAATTAGGAATATAGATTCTGGCGCAAATAATAATAATCAACGAATCTCTGCACAGCTTTAGAGAGAGTAACTGTGAGCTCAAGCAATGAAGTTGAAACATGCAAACGGTGGTCAATGACGCTTCATAGTGTTCGGTGCCTAAAAAGGCCAGTTTCTTACTAGTGAGACCATTAATTTAGTGAATCGTGATAACACCTACATCTTGGACTGTGTGCCTTAAACCGCCATATTAGAAGATGAATGCGATAGGTAAAATGCATCACTTATGTGCCATTCTTTTTTTTACCTTTCCTCTCTAGCCCGAGCCTTTGGAAAACCAAAGCATTTATCTTTCGCAGAATCCTGATAGTATTGTGATTAATAATGTAATCGTCAGGGCATTAGTTGTGAAAGGGGCTGATGGGTAATGTTGCACACTTCAGATGTCGAGATTCCTAGAATCTATCGGTCGAGATTTACAATTTGCGGACTGTATTGAGTCATACGTGTAATGCAAGTTGCAGCGAGAGGGGCCTAGGCCAAACGGGTTAAAACCCGTTCAAATGTGGGCTGGCCCCCTCATAGTAGCATTGCGCCGCATTTGCTACTGGAAAAATAGGTCTTTTAGTTTAATAAATAGGTGACGTCATAATTGTGAAATTTTCTGTTTTCGCTTTTCTGATTTTCTGTTTTCTGGCGTTTTTGGCTTTTCTGTTTTCTAATTTCTGTTTTCCGACGAAACCGATTTTCTGTTTTCTTCTTTCTGGGAAAATGTTAAGAATTTCCGCCCACCCCTGATGTAGGTCATAGGTCAGTCTACAATGCGTTACTTGGAGAAAGTTCTAGAACGCTCTTCAAAAATTTGGCGGAACCCCAAGGTAAGTGGCGGGAAGCCTTGCTTGCAACCTAATATTATTATTACACGAAAAATTTCATATATCACTACTGTCTCACTACATCCGGTCATCATCAAATCAAGATGACTGAAACTTTTCTGTCTCTTACTAATTTTTGGAAACCTAAAACTGAACAAGGTTCAGGGTTAGAAAGCAGCTTCGCCAAAGGTTGTGCAGGAAGCGTTCATTGAGGATGACCGGCCAACGAATTCCATTTTTCAAACCGGAGGTGGAGAATGCAATTTAATCCCACGTACAATACTTAAAATACATTAGGGCAAGAGATGTGTTTATTAATAGGTGATTAAATCCCCTCAAGGCGCTAGTTTAGTAGCCCTAATATAGAATTTAAGAAATCGTAGACGGTCCAAACTACCGTTGAAATCGAAGAAAAATATAAAATCCGAGAAATGTCCTATGAAGGGACTCCATATCAGCAGCACTTACACAGTCAATCAAACGAACAAAGCGGCGTAGTTCATGAGCGCACGGCGCTGCACGAGCACACCGAAAAACGCTACATGCTTGCATTTTAAAATACTTGAAACATTATTTTGGAATGAAACTCATGATTTTATTGTAGTTTCCGAATTCTTTGCATTGTATTTCTATCATGTGATTTTGATCGCAGCTCGATTTTCTGTTTTCTGGCCAATTTTTGGCCTTTTTCATAGAAAACAGAAAAAATGCCCAAAATGGCCAGAAATACAGAAAACAGAAATTCCTCCCATCCCTGTTGATAATTTTAATTTATAATTTATAATTTTTGGCTTAGAATGCGTGAAGATTTGATAGCGTTTGCGATTGAATATTGGTCAAACTGAACGGAACTTAGATCTACTACCAAAATCTCAAATCATACATAGTCCATTGAAGAGGAAAATCGAAGCCTGATGCGAAGCGCTTCTGCCCAAATCTCGTTCCGTCCTTTTGCTGAAGAGCCGTTTCGGCGGGTTGACTGCATCTATAAACCAAATCGAAGAACGTTTCCGAGGTCGCATCCCCAAGGATTGATAGGTGATCTAGTGGAGCATGTAGGCACTAATAACACAAGCTTAATAGAATGTCTAAAGCTGTGCATTGAAAAGGTACAGTGTAAAAAACGCATGGTGTAGTGCGTTGTCTGTGAAGGTACAAAGGTTGTTTTTGTGTGGGTTGTTTATTTCGCTAGCTCACATACAAGGGCGCAGGTGGTGCAGATGGAGCAGGCGCTGAATTTCGCCTGTTCCTCAAAACAAGGTTGTTTCTCCGCTCTGACCAGCAATGCCTTCTACGCGGGTTCAATTGTTATCAAACTTGTCTGAAAATGATGCTCATCTGTTAGCCAATACGCATTCAGTCTGTCTCCACAGAGCCTTGCAGAAGAGGAGTCCGTGCAACCCTGAGAAGAGTTGATGAAAGCCACCCTCTATTCCTTATCCATTAATTTCAATCACAACTCTTCTCTGCCTAGATTATTGGGAGCTCCCACCTTTACCGTATGTGTACCACACGCGTGTCAAAGACATTCAGTGAATGTGATGGAAGGGCGCTAAGGTGTGATCAGCCTTTGGACCCCATCTGGAGGCTACAACATATCTGCCTGGACCTGAATCTTCGCGCAAACTTTACCCAACGCTTCTCCATGCGCTTTCTTCCACTAATCGTAAGCGCTTACAGTGCTGTCATTTCTCGAAAAAGAGCTGAGGATCACACAGAGCGCTGTAGCGATGTCTTCTGGAGTGCAATAGGCGAATTCAACAAAAAGTCGGACTTCCCAGCTCCGACATCAGATGAACTTTTTGACTACGAGACTTAGCGAAGCACATATGGACTGTAAGATCGCAGTAGACCGTCCACATCGCAAGCAGGAAGGGTGACCTAAGGATTAGGAGAACACTGAGACACCAAGAAAAGCAAAGCGTTACTGTTGAAGATCTTTTAAACCTGGATCACTGACTTGTGGGTCCCATGAGCAAACTGGCCGTGCAGTTGGAAACTAAATAACCTTCTAAAGCTTTTCGCGAACATAGCCGCATTCGAATGCCAACAGTGAGCTAGAAGACCATTGCGAGGAAATGGAAGCAAGAAATCTATCCTAATCGGGAGAAAGGAGTACTGGAGCGATAGTTGAGTCATCCCACGATATCAATCAGTTCGCAGAGTATCTCATCGCATCAATTGGCAGTACATGATATCTGGCACAAACTCAAGAGAGGAGGGAACAACTCAAGGGAACATGGGATACAAAACTTACAGGACATCGCACGCCATCGCAGAAGAAACGACCTTGCGGGCGGCAGAATAAGTGAAGTCCGGCAATGTATTGGTCAATATACGACTGCAAAAGAGTACGTTGGACCACGGTGGCACGGTGTCGGTCTAGCTTTGATTTGGGAAAAGCTAAAAATTGGGATCTGGAAAGACATAGACATGATTTTTCAGCACCAAGATCGAGGTCGAGCAGCCGGTGAGCGGCTACAGAGGGTGGAACTCGGAGGACACTCGCCTCGTACTGCATACCCCCTCTGATCCCCACTTAGCATTTCCGCCTAACGGAATGCCTAAAAGTCAGGAGACAACTATGCATGCTAAGAGAAAAACCAGTAAATCCCGCGTGATAAATAGCGCTTACTGGACGACATAATGGAGTGGAAAGAAACAAAAACAAGGCAGAGAACAACACAGGCGAACCGGTCGAAGGATCGGGTGCCGGTGGTGTGGTAAATTTTATGCCCTGTAGACACGATGAATAAGGTGGACGTGGTGAGCATTTACGACCAACTTCACAAATAAGCGTATCTATTCAGAACTAGTCGAAAAATTCTATTTATAACAGTGTAAACAGAACAGGAACCCGCGTGCTCTCTACTCGTCGAGAAGCATTGTGTTCGATACCGTCGACTTGTGACCTCGATAGCCCGTACCCATTTCAGATCCATTGAAAGCACAAGCGAGAGAGAAAGGTAGCCATGAGGCACTATTGAGAGGAAGGCTGGCTGGGCAGTGCTCAGTTGCCAGTGCTTTCCTCGGACCAGTCGAATCTGTGGATTGACACTTGACCTGAAGTCTCATACTTTGCACACTTCGTGTCTGTTCCTACAGCTCCCTCTTTATATTACTCGTGTCCTATATTACAGTGAAGTAGGCGTGGTTTTCTGTTTTATTACTGCGTTTTCAATTTGCTTTTCAGAATCGAAAAGAAAAAGGAAAGAAAGAAGAGAAGGAAAAGAAAGGAAACAAAAAAGAGACATCGTTTTTTACTTGTTCGTACAACATCCTTGATGTAGTCGTCAATGGCTTTTCACCTAGAGCGAAATCCACCAAGTGAAAATCAATGTTCAGCATTCATCACAATTGTTCATTGAAGAAATTCTGTAGTACGATTTGTGTAGCTCTTAACCGAGAAATGCGCCTTTGAGAGTTCAACTCGTTGAGGAACCATCTTCAGTAGCAATTTTTTCCTCCATTCAGCATTCTTGAAAATTGTTTTATCCAACACATCTATTTAAGAACAGTCGAAACTTGGAATAGCCGAGAAGCAAAGCACAGTTTATAGTTTATCATTGCGATTTTTAATTGATTGGCTGATATAGACAACTTTGAATGCGTTGAACAACTTTGTTGAAATGACGAAATTGTTCCTTCCGGAACCTGAAAATGAAGGTCTCTAACAATCTTTGAAAGCTTTCATCATGGTCTCGTTCCGCCTACCTGTAACTGGGTTCAGTGTTGCTTTCCCTGCTTCGGAGCTCCAGTTACAGTTTTGGGTGCAGCAACCACGGTTTTTGGAGCGCCAGCCGGCTTCGGTTTCGAAGGGACCGTCCTGTGCGGCGGTGGCGTTTGAGAAGGTTTTTTTCTCGTCGAAGGGGAGGCCATTTTTGATTTGGTCGCCGCTTTTGCCACTGGAGGTGGTTTAGACGGAGGGTTTGCACCAGGAGGCGGTGGATCTACGTCAGAGGGGAGCACATCCTCGTACTCTGGCTCAGGCTCTTTAGCAGCTGGTGGGAGAGGTGGCGCTGGAGGACGAGGTGGAGGCGGTTGAGGTTTAGCAACTTGAGGCAATGGTTTTGGCTTTACTGCAGGTGCCGGTGGAGGTGGCTTGGGTTTCACGGCAGCAGCAGGTGGGGGTCCCACTGCAGGAGGAGCCACGTTAGAGGGGAGCACATCCTCGTACTCTGGCTCAGGCTCCTTAGCAACTGGTGGGGGCGGTGGCGGAGGAGGACGAGGTGGAGGTGGTTGAGGTTTAGTTACCTGAGGTAGCAGTTTGGGCTTGACCACAGGTGCCGGTGGAGGTGGCTTGGGTTTCAATGCAGCAGCAGGTGGTGGACCCACTGCGGGAGGAGCCACGTTGGAGGGGAGCACATCCTCGTACTCTGGCTCAGGCTCCTTAACAACTGGTGGGGGCGGTGGCGGAGGAGGACGAGGTGGAGGTGGTTTCGCAACTTGAGGCAACACTTTGGGCTTGACCACAGGTACCGGTGGAGGTGGCTTGGGTTTCACAGCAGCAGCAGGTGGTAGCGGTGGTGGCTTTGGTTTGATGGCAGGTGGAGGTGGTGGAGGTGTGGCGTCCATAGGAACAACGTCCTCGTATTGTCCATCCGGTAGCGCCGCTGCAGGTGCAGGTCGTGGTGGAGGTGGAGGAGGTGGAGGAGCTGGCGGAGGCTTCGGCTTTGCAGTTGGAGGTGCCTTTGGTTTAGCTACAGGTGGTGGGGGAGGAGGAGGCACTGTTTTGGGTTTCGCTGCAGGTGGTGGAGGTGGAGGAGGAACGACGTCACCCGGGACAACGTCTTCGTACTGTCCTTCCGGTTGCACCGGTGGAGGCATAGGTCGCGCAGAGGCAGGCGGTGGGGGAGGCTTTGGTAGAGGCGTCGGTTTCGGTTTAGCTGCAGGTGCAGGTGGCGGTTTGGGTAATAGTACAGGAGATGGAGTCGGTTTCTGTCCTGCTAAAGGTGGTGGTGGCGGCTTCGGCACCGGCACAGGAGATGGAAACGGTTTTTGTGTTGCTACAGGTGATGGTATTGGTGGTTTGCGTTTGCTCACTGGTGCAGGTTGAGGTGGAGGTGGAGGAGGCGGCGGTGGTGGAGGTGCAATGTCCGTGGGGACCACATCCTCATATTCCCCTCCACCAATTGCAGTCGCTGTCGGCAAGGCAGCTGGAGCAAGTGGAGCTGGCGTTGGTTCCGGAAGCGGGCCTCCTCTTTTTGAAGTTGGCGCCTTTGACTTGAAACATAAAACACTTTCACGCTTGTTTAGAGAGGTTTAAATTCAAACTTACCACCGTTCCAGCAAGTCCCTTGAAGGAAAGGAAGTTTGGGTCCGTCTTGATTCCAGGTTCAGCAGGCACTCTTGGTGCTCTCTAAATGATCTCGGAAATTCACATAAAAAATAAAAAATGAAATAAAATACCAGACATTGACGGCTTAGCGGCTGGCTTGGGGTTGGGGCTTCCGCGCCCAAAACCCCAAGGGAGTCGAACACATAATCCACGGGTGGTTTATGGTTCGACTCCCTTGTGATGCAGAGTTTTTGCACATCCTAAAAAGATCTGCCACGATCAACCAAAGCTCTTTATGTCAAATGGCGGAGTTTGGTGAAAATCGATTACCATGATCCCACCACCCATACTCACAAGTGGGTGATCAGTGCCTTAAATCACCCCTTGGGCGGATCTTTTTTTCAACACACGGGGTCGGTAAGGACAATACTGTCGATTTATCTACCAAGCTATATTCTCGGCAGCTGTTGTGTTGGCGTGCCTTTTGGAGGAATTCGGCCCTTCCGATGCTTCACGAGTTCCTACAAGGCCAGAGAAGACGATGGCCAGCAGTTTCGCACCCATCTTGCGAGATGCGCAATGCGGGAGCATCGAGGTAGAGGATGAAGAAGGTAGTGTGGAATCAAAAGAGGTCAGTGTGGAATCAAAAAAGGAGGATCCTATATGGTCGGCGGAGGAAGATGATGAGGGGAACACTAGCGACACACGGTATAAAATTCTCACTTCACTCTGGCGACTCAATTCTACGAATTGTATCGCGGATTTACCCTCAATTTTCTGCCTCAAGATTCAGAACTTTCGTATTCATAATACGCTGCAGGACACCTGCACAGTCACCCCGGGACGTATGACACCCCATTTCAATATTGTTTCCCTACTGACATTGTAGAGCACTGCTCTTACAGCGGCTGCACTGATGTATTTTTTATCCGCTGCGGTCATTGCCAACAGCTGTTGTGTTTACAACATTTCGTAGTGCTCATTCACAGTTGCTAGTGCGACGCGTTGTTTGTCTTCTCACCATGTTTTTAGCAACTATTCATGATAGATTGTGTCGTCGTGCCAGTATGAAATTGTCAGTATGAAGACGAGTCCTTTCTGGTGACTTTTTCCGTTGCGATTCGATATAGAGGGCTTTGGCTGACCGGGGCAGATCCTCTTTTAGAAAGTGCAAAGATTCTGCACCACAGGGAGTCGAACTATAGACCATCCCTCTCACCATGCCGCCCCTGTATACCCTGCGTTACCACTGCTCTGCCGGCAGCGCAGCTTCAACCCTACTCGATCTCGTCGCTCTCCTGTGATTCGCCCGCACTGCGTGGACCTAGAGGGTAAAGGAGCCTGCTATGCAAATGGTCCATAACTCCGTTCACAGGTGCACACAGCGGAAACGGAACACATATTTGGAATCAGCGTTCGGAGCCGCACCCAGTGATCTACGAATCATCCCAAAATCCCATGGTCACCTAGTATCCTTCCCTTGTTATGAGAGCAGCATGCGAAAAATGCAAGCTTTTGCAAATGGAACCGACCTCGATGGACCTTCAGGATCCCTCGCTTCAAGAATAAATTCATTTGAAGAAAATTCGTTCCGACGAAAATTGCGTACCGATCTTACTGACTTCGGTACCACACCGCCAGTGTAGAGCTTCGGGTCTGTGATCGGCTGCGGTCCCTCACCTGGTTGTGTTATAAGTGAATCGCCCACTGGTTTGCCTGGCTGAAACAGAATACAGAGTGTCAGTGTTACTTGGAGGGGGCCAGCTTGTCGCATTCCAAAGAATATTTTTGTGCAGTGTGGAACTCAAGCTTCGGCCGTTTGCACTGTATGGGCAAAATTTCGAGTTTGCTTGTCCAGTTCCGAGCTCCCATCCGAACAAGCGTTGCATTGTTTTTTGGCGATACTAGCAGCGCGTCTCGTTTAACCAGGGGCCAGATTCGTCAATCGCTTACCGCCCTCTAACCGTGAAAATACCGTCAAAGTCCATCGATAAGACATTCATTAGCAGTAGGTTTGGCGCTATTTTCACCGTTAAGAGGGCGGTAAACGGTTGATGAATCTGGCCCGTTTGTATATTTTCCCCGCTATTCCTATTTCATCAGGTGGGTGCTCTCCTGGCTTGGAAAGACCAACCCCAAGGCAGCTGCTTTCTTCTGCTAAACCCTACCACCCCTCCTTGGAAGCTGCTCTCGCACTTCATTCCATGAGATAGTAACTAGTGGCAAGATGCGCGGTGGGGGGAGAGGGGAGCAGCCCATCGGTAAGTGCGACGTAACATGGTAATTCCCATGTGTAGGACGAACTTAGTTCGTGCGTGACGTAGCCTTGACCTAGGCCCTTCTCGTTAGGACTTGCGCAGCGCGCAGGTTGTGTACAATGTGGGAAATTCCACGTCAGCATATCCGACTGCTACGTTTAAGGAGGAATAAGCCCAAGGCTGCCCCACGGCAGCGCGACATGAGGTACCCCCGCAACCTGCTGGGGGCGTGGCGTCAGGAGGTACAGCCACTGCCTGAGAACCGGAAACTTTTGTTTTGCGTGTCAAAGGTTTCGTAAGGCAGCCGTTAGACTCTTGGTGAAGCCTAGGGGTTGGGGGTGGGTGAGCAAGGGGATGAGAGGAAGATTACACGTCCCCGGCAGGGGGCGGGTGTACCTCCTGACTGTCCCCCCTGCCGGTGTCGGGTGTGTAAGTACGGACAGGCGCCTTATTCGATGCCTCACCTCCAGCAAACATGATTAGGAGGACTACTTGGAGCTGAGAAACGCTTTGCTGTCGTAGAGATGTGAGGAATAGATAAGCTACTGTCCATGTTAGGGTAGGGATGTGGTACATCCAAGCTGCTCGTGTGGAAACCACTTTCGTCGCTCAGGTGAAGTCCGCAGCTGGAGGGAAGGGACTTCAGCATGTGGGGCAAAAATGTCGCAACGCAGGAGAGCCAAACCCCCAAACTCACCTATAGGCCTATGGTATACTCCCGTCCGCTGCCGCGACGCGGGAGTGCACAGCGACGCGATGGCTCGCGATGCGCGTCGCGAGCCGTCGCCGTCGCTGAGGCTGACATAGTTCGCGCAGTTCTGCAGACGGAGACTTTTGCAGAATTTTAGCGAATCAGCTGATTCGGTGCATTTTTTCCCGGATTCCTTGTTTTCTCTGCCTTTTCGTTCGTGATTTCGCGTTTTTTCCTGTTTTATCGCCTTCTGATCCGTACGCCGTCATAGGGTTGTTGCTCTCAATGGTATTTCGTGGATGTCGTGTTTTACAAGGGGAGTTTCCGTCATGCCTGTGTGGACTCATGCATTTCTTTTGTTCCTCATGCAATCCACAGGCACGGAAACGTCCCAGCTGTGGCCCAATTTTTCAAAAGTGGTGTTTTACAAGGGGGTTTCCGTCATGCCTGTGTGGACTCATGTATTTCTTTTGTTCCTCATACAATCCACAGGCACGGAAACCCACGTTTCTGTGCCGGACATGTCAGCAGAACCTCCCTGAGACTTGTCCGGCACAGAAGTGTGGATTTCTGTGCCGTCGAGGAGGTTCACAGGCGAAAAAAATGCGAGAATCGGCACAAAAGTGAGAAAAATCGGCCTCAAAAAACACCTCCTCAAAAAACGAGTCGTTCAATTGGCACACTTCTGTGCCGGATATGTCAACGGGACCTCCCTGTGGCTTGTCCGGCACAGAAATGTAGATTTCGGTGCCGGCGAGGAAATTCAGAGGCGAAACAAATGCGACTATCGGCACAGAAGTGAGAAAATCGGCCTCGAAAAACACCTCCTCAAAAAACGAGTCGTTCAAGCCGTCGAGAAAACCCAAAATGAGTCACGAGTCATGGTGAGTCATGGTCACGAACCAATGAAGTGTCGAAATAAGTGAGCTGAAGTGCATAGAATAGGGCACGACTGCGCTCCCTCCTCCGCGACCATCGCTGCCCGTCGCTCGTCGCAGCGCAGTGCACTGCGACGAGCGACGGGCTGCGACGGCCGTCGCACGGGAGTATGTTTCACTCCCGCGACGCTGAGGTATAACACCCCTCTGCGATGCATCGCGGGAGCGATGGCGCGTCAACCGGCAACCGCGCCCCACTGCGCCGTCCGCCACTGCAGCGAGGGCGCGCCGTTGACAGTTGCCCCGCGCCCGTCGCTGGAGCGACGCGGGAGTATACCATAGGCCTTATGGACCAACCCCTCTACCCACTGCGCCACGATCCGCTTGGCAGCAGCGCCATCACTGGCGTACAAGAGACGCTATGTACCTCGCAAACCTGCGCATCAACTCGCGCGCGCCAATTTTATGCGTTCAACCAAGGCGTCTTGTGAGTAGGTTTAGGCTAGGGAGTGGTGGAGAAAAGCATCACTCTGGGCTCCAAGCCGCTCAGAGGGGGTCACCTTGCATTCTGTGGTTATCCACCCTTCGAAAAGATGCACATGAATGCACAGTTAGAACAAAAGCAGCCAAGCACAGTTCACTACAGGGGTAGACCACACCAGGGCTGTGCGTAAATTTTTTTTTCGGTAAATTTTTAACGACCGCTTTTTAACGAAAAATTTTTGCGTTAAAAACATTCAGTGGTTATCCACCCTTCGAAAAGATGCACATGAATGCACAGTTAGAACAAAAGCAGCCAAGCACACTTCACTACAGGGGTAGACCACACCAGGGGTGTGCGTAAAAATTTTTTCGGTAAATTTTTAACGACCGCTTTTTAACGAAAAATTTTTGCGTTAAAAACGGTAAATTCGGTAAATTCGTTAAATAAAATGTCTCTTAGCTGCATTCAGCGCATTCAGTAGCATGTAAAAAGCCAGATTTTTTCCCTATTGAATTTTTTCGATTCCATCTGCATGATAATTATATAACTATGCCTTTATCTTCGCAGCAAATAACAAAAGTTCATCTGTAATCAACAAAATTGCTAAGAGAGAGAAATCATGAACATTTTGAAACCAAACAGTAACACGACTTCTAAAATAGGAAATTTCTTACTATCCTCAGTTCCTTTAGCTGGTAGAAAGTCGTCCAGCTTCTGGGAAGACCCAAGGTGCATCGCATCGCGGGTCAATGTTTTTCGGCTTTTCTCTTTCTTCTTGACGAATCTTTTTATGCAAAACCTGGGCCCGCTAAGCAGACCTTTGCGGCCTAGCTGATGAACGCTGTCAAAGTAAATTCGCATATTAGGTGAAAAAATCCACACACATGAAGGAAATTTCTTGCTAGAGCCGGATCTGCACCTTTAACAATATACCTCTTTCGTAAACCTTTGAAAACTCTTTATGCGATAGACAGCTTGTAAAGTGCCACTTTTTATACTAACCTGCATATACAGTGCCACGTATAGGCTTTGGTCAATTGCCGAAAAGAACGCTTTTGAGCGGACGCGAGAATCTGTAGAGCGAGCGACAGCTTGTAGAGTGAGCGTTTAGGGAGTTTAAATGGAAATTCTTAGCCGTCCTACTCAGGAATTGTTCTAAGACTGTCCAGCTTGCCTTTAGAGTGCGCCTTGAACAATGCATATAGAATCGAACCTTTCAATCGAAAGGGGGGGGGGACAACTTACAGAGTGAGCGTTTGTAAAGTTTTATCATAAATACCTAGCCCTACTCGCATAGCTTGTGTTTCGTTGCGTCTTCATTGCGTTCTCCATGCTTCTCAACCCCACTTACGAAGCAAATATCAAAAAACTGTGAGAAAACTGAATAGTTGGTGATTATGAACCACTAATATGTAGCAATCAAGAGCAAGAAAAGGACCAGGAAGTCGGAAAGCACGGAGCAACCTCGGCGGAGAAAAGTGGGTCGTACGCAAATAAATTGGTTAAGGGGCAAAGAAAATGCCAACAAAAGGAAAATGCATCGAAACTCGAGAACAATATTGATTATCTATCCTGATTCAAGTAAGTAGGTTTCCTTGGTATACTGCAAAAGCTGATCCAAAAAATCGTTCAAAATGGATTTACATAGAGAGGAAGCAAAATTTTAAAAATGGTCACAAAAAGTCGTAAATGCAATTTAACGGAGTTTTTCGTCGTTAAATTTCGTTAAAAAGTTTTAACGAAAAATGCCGGTAAATCCGGTAAATCGGTATATCGTTAATCGTTAAACGCTCACCCCTGGACCACACCAGTGCTGTGTAAATTTTTTTAATTTAGTGCAACACAAAATGTTTAGTAGGGCTGTCTCACATGGTGACCAGGGACGGGCGGAATTTCTGTTTTCTGTTTTCTGGGAAAATGGTCGAAAAGTTGGCCAGAAAACAGAAAATAGAGCTGCGAACAAAATAATATCATGGAAATCCAATAAAAAGTATCCAAAAAGTATCACAGGTTGTGAGCTTCGTTCCAAAATATGTTTCTAGAAAGTTCTAAACTGCAAGCATGTGGCATTATTGGATATGGTCGTGTAGATAGAAGTTGCGCCGTACACTCGTGAATTATGCCGCTTCGTTTGTTTGATTGGCTGCATAAGTGCTGCTGGCATGGAGTCTCTTTGTAGGACAACTCTCATCTCTCATAATTTGGCTTTGTATTCTTCTGAATTTCAACAGTAGTTTGCGCCAACTACGATTGCTTACAACTTCGAATTAAGGCTACAAAACTAGTGTTCTGAGAGTTAATTACCCATTAACTGCTTGTCCTATAGTAACTGTGGATAGGATAGATGAAAACATTTAAATCTTCCAATGATTGCTTCCTGCAAACCTTGAGAAGCCTTTTCTTTTAAAACTCTCAATCTTGCTCAGCTTTTGGCTATAAAAATTAGTAAGGGACAGAAAAGTTATGGTTTCCTTTGATTTCGCTGATGTGCGGTAAGTGATACACGGAATTTTTCATGTATTACCTGTATCGTCTATCGTTTCGTTGATCATCGACTTGCTCGAGCGGGCGCCAGCAGCGTCTCCATCCGTCCCTGTCGCATGCCAGAGTGCTCCAATGAATCCTCCTTGCTCGAGGGACACGAAGAGCGTCATATCGGTCGTTCAGGTCTTTCACGAAGAAGTCCGACCAACGCGTTGGTGGGCGTCCTGGTGTTCTCCTGACATCCCGCGGTATCCAGTCGGTGACGGTTCTCGTCCAGCCGGTATTTCCGAAGCGCATTATGTGGCCTGCCCACCTAATTTTCAACCAATTGACCCATGCGACAGCGTCTCTGATCTTCGAACGTCGACGATGCTGGGAACTCCGGCGGCCTTCTCACTTGCGTGAGCCGAGGCACTCCGAGTATCTTCTTCTCGGCTCCCCGCTAATCCGGCTTTTGTATTGCTCAGGTCTCTGAGTCGTATGTCAGGGCAGGAAGAACAGTGCAGCCGAAACAAAGTCGGACGATCTTCGTCTTCTCTACGATTTTTTCGACGCTCTGAAAAGCTCCCCAAGCCGCTTGTTTTCTCCTGGTCAGCTCTGTCCCTAGATCATTGGCCATGTTGACTTCAAAACCCAGATACACTAGCTAGAGCACTCGGGGTTCGTTCTATCGAGACAGAGTTGGGCATCAGAAACTTGTCCGTTCCTTATAATCATCGTCTTCGAAAGATTCAGCTGCAGTCCAACGTCCAAGTCCAGCTTCGGGCACATGGTATCCCCTTGCTCAACCCGTTAACTCACGTCGATGACGACGTCGTTGTACAATGGTAATAAAATCTTGGTAGTGAATCCACTGTACAGCTCTCGAAGTACTCTGATGTACTGAGTAGGAACGCCCTAAGTGAGCAGGGCTTCGAGGACCGCTTCAGTCTCGATGGAGTCGAATGCCTTCTTCAGGTCGACGAACGTAAGGTACAGCGGCGGCTTGTACTCTCGCGACACTTCGATGAGCTTCGTGATGGTGTGTATGTGGTCGATCCTGCTGAATCCTCTCCGAAATCCTGCTTGTTCGCGTGACTGACCTTCATCCAGCGTTCAGCTAGTCCTATTCAGGATCACTCGAGTGGACAGCTTGTATACTTTGGACAGCAGTCAGGTCGAATGATAGCTGCCAATGTTGTGCACGTCTCCATTCCTGTACAGCAAGACGGTCCTGGGGCCGGATTCATCAACAACTAACCCGCGGGTACAAGGGGTAGAGATACCCACAATGAAGCCTGCGTCTCTGACTCTTGCGTTATCTCTGCCTGACTCTTATCTTATCTCTACCCTTATCACCCGAATACCCACGGGTTAATTGTTGATGAATCCGGCCTCAGATAGTCTTCCACTGAGATGTAATATCATATGTATGTGTGAATAATAAATAATAATATGTTGGAGAGGGTATATGCTTGATCCACATTCTATAGTGTCTACGGATTTGAGAAAACACTTTCACTTAAAAACTCTCGTGCTCGTGCAGCGCCATAGTCACACTGAAATACTAGATTTTTTTACAATTGGGATCACTAGTCTAGCCAGTCATCTTTTTGTGGGCACTTTTATTTTGGTATGTATCAGTGAGCATTGAACACCTACATGCATTTTAATACGAATGTGATAGGTAAAACGCATCCCTTATAAGCCACTCTTTTTCGTATGTCTCCTTTCTAGCCTTAACCTGGAAGAACCGAAGAATTAATTTTTCACAGAAACACTCGTAATATTTCTATTATTGGTGTAATTACTAGGGCGTTAGCTGTGAAATGGAGGTGATGAGTAATGTTGCATATTTAAATGTCGAGAATCCTAAGATCTTTGAGTCAAGGTTTACAATTTGCTGATTGTATTGAATTTTGAGTGCACTAGAAATTTTTATAAATGCCTACAAGTTAAAACGTTTGTTCATATCATATTTCTGGTAATACAAAAGCATTTGCTATAGAGGAAATAGATCTTTTGGTAGAATAGTTAGGTCGCCTGATAGTTTCAAAATTTTCTGCTATCTGTTTTCTGATTTTCTGTTTTCTGGCGTTTTGGCTTTTCTGTTTACTGATTTCTGTTTTCTGACGAAAACGATTTTCTGTTTTCTGGGAAAATTTTTAAAATTTTCGCCCATCCCTGATGGTGACCCTCCGGGCCGTTTTGCTCCTCACTCTGATCCCCAAAACCGGGACTGCACCATCTAATGACTCTCCCTACCCAGATACTGTGTATAGTGCTGAGGGCTGTGTCTGCGCTTTCATTGTGTCTTTGTATTTCTTCTGTATTCGCTTTCTTTGTATTATAGAATTTTTTTCTATAGTGACTGACCTGTTGTTGCAGCAGAGCAGTGTTGACGTTGCTAACTGATGACTGGTCGGCAACCGTTCTGTCCAGAGCTATCGTCGTTGCTCTCCTTGACTTGGATGACTTCTGCATAATCCATTAATCAACCACTATTGCAATAGTTCGTCTCCAAAAGCTTTCTGAATTCTTCTGAACGTTCTGTCATTTGAATGACATGGCCCTAAACTACTAACTCTCCATAACAAATTAGCCCTAATAGCACTAACAGCCAACCGAATAAAGTGTTATTCACGGTAAGTCTATGCGCCCTTCAATTCTTCCCGTTCCCCTTAACGTGAAAACAAGCAGTTTACCACACTATCCAAACGGGCCAGTGTCTCGAAAAAGGAAAACGGAGTTGGATTTGGAATCGCGAGCATCTTTAGTTTTCCAAAATAGCAGATTGTCTCACAATGTTCTACTGTGTTCGAGGCCTTGCCATACTCCTGATTGAGGTATACTCTTGTGTGCCAGACAAAGGCTGCAGCAGAGTTCTGTCGCACAGAACTACACCATCTGTCCCCATCGTGGTGGGGCCCACGCCCTCCACTGTGGAGGGAGCCGCGCCGAGGAACAGCTGTCGCGATGACATCTACCGCTCCATGCCGCAAATGTGTATATATTTATTACACGAGCATGCTCATGTGGTTTACAACATCAATTTCCTTAGGACAATTGCCGAAAGCCAATTGGATTTATTGAATTGAGGTGAGCGAAATTATTAATATTGGAAAATGCTTAAAGCAATATTGGAAAATAAATATATAAAGATATAAAAGAGTTTGTCCGTGAAGTTAGGTGCGCGGCATCATCCACAGCGAGGGCGATCGAATGATCTAACCGATGTGAGATATCACCATCACCATCACCACCTATATATAAAAGAGTTTGTCCGTGGAGTGACCTAACCGAAGTGAGATACGCCGCGCACCAAGCACAGCGAGGGCGTCGATGATTTAACCTGAATGAGGTACGCCTCATCACCTACAGCAAAATTTGCTATTGAACGTGGGATGTTGCTGAAGCAGGGGACGCACCCCTTTACCGCTTAACACAACACATCTGCGCGCGTATCTGAGCGTACAAATTCTGAAGCCGACTTCGTGGCATGAGCATGAGAAGACTACTAAAGGGGTAAGGGTAGAAGGGGGACTTTGAGAGTGGAGAACCGACGGCGATCAGGAGGCAGCGACCAGGAGGAGCATCGTGATGGTCGATGGGGGAACAAGGAAGCAGGCCAGGAGGTGGCACCAAGAAGAGTTTAGGCAATACGAAGGGATCATTAGGGAGTTACCAATCAGGGGAAGGGGAACAGTAAGGAGGATCAGCAAGGGGATCCATTACCATTAAGAGAGAACGGATTTAGAGGACGTGACACCGATGTCACACAGTGGGCGTCCGCTTGCCGTCGTCGTGTCGTGAGCGTGGGAGGCCTACTTAATTGATGTAGAGTAGTAGGGAGGATCCCGAGGAGGGAGGAGGAATACACCTTGAAGAAGGGACCTGAAGGCAGGACCAGGACGGGGAACAAACAAGAAGGGAGCCGTAAGTGAATTCATACGGAGAAGAAGGGATGTGCCATATGCATCTTCATGCTCGACACAGCGGCGACTGCGCGCGCTTCTGAGCTTCTTGATCTAGAAACCGGGCCCCCCACGTCTGGCAGCAAGCATCATGCTTCTGAATACGTGTCACCGACCGTGCCGTGAGCATGGGAGGACCACTAAGGGGGTGGTGGAGAAGGGTGGCAAGGGGGATAAGGAGAGCGACCAGAAAGGAAGGGAAAAACCTGGAGGAGAGGCCAGGAGGGGGAAACCAGCAAGAAGAGACCAGTAGGTGTCAATAGTGAAAACAATGAAGTGGGCCAGTATTTGGATAAGGATAAAGGATAAAGGACGGCGTTACTCAATCCCTTCTGGGATGCGCCAGCGCATTCTACTTCTACGGGATGTCGTGGAGGCGATATGAATGCGTATTTGGCCATACAGTGACTTGCGGTGGCCAGCCGATGAACAAGTCAGCGCTTTATCCTTCCCAGACAAGTCTGGTACCAATTCACCGACCCCGGAGGGATGGAAAGCTTGGTTGGCCTGGGCAGGAAATCCGAACCAGGAACTTGGTATCGGGTGCACGCGACAGTCGCGCCTCCTCCGACTGCGCTACACGCGTCCAGTATTTGGAACCAGGAACTAAAGAGAGGGAAGGAAGACCTGTAAAGGCGGGCTAGCAATTAGATCCAGTAAGAAGAAACGAGAGAGGGGAACCTGGCTTCGGAAGACATGTCAACGACAACTTGAAACGCTAGTTGTTGAGCATTAGAACGATTGCGGAGGAACAACCTGAGGGACAGAAGTACTGCGCAGCACGAACCAATGACATTACTGGCCGGTCAGGAAAGACCGTCTATGATGAAGGTACCGAGTGGTGATGGGTCTGATGCCGATAAAGCGCGCACCAAGTCCTAGATGCTAGCGAATTTTATGTTTTACAAAAACTACTTTCCATAGATCAGTGATGCTACAAAGCCGCGGTAAGCGCGCAAGTGCGAGACACGCCGTTAGGCGTGTTGGAGCACTTGTGTAGCCATAGTTCTCCTCGACTTTCTGCATATCATCTCACTATCAGAAAGATCAGTCGTAGATCCATCAGTGATAGGTTCCCAGTGCACTGCGGTCCGCTGAGGGGTGTGGTAGACGTTAATCGTTAATCGCGGCATGCCGCAAAACTCTGTTGGAGACCTAACGAATCTGATCGTGTGCCATTCTCTACTGTACAGCCTCTCTAGTCCTGAATAGAGATCACCATATTCGAGTATAAATAAGCTAGATGAGAAAACATAGGAAGGTGAGGAGCTAGAGGTGCAGTCTAGAGAGGGACTCATCCCGTACCACTTTCTTAACATCACCCTTATCGCTGTCCAATAGACCTAGAGGAATTCTTATAGCGATAGTTTAGAAGTTTAGGATCTGTTCTGTGCGAAGGATCCACATGGTATTTTGCCTCTCCTATGTTCGTCCGACAGCTCCGGATGCTGCCTTGCCATGAGACGTTCACGCTACTTGTATTGCCACAAATTTTTCGAATGTTATGGTGGGCGCACCCTTCGCCCTTGTACAGCGAACGGGCCTACTGGAGTTTAGCTGCCACCGCAGTGATCTATCCCCGTCACTGGGTTCAATCCCCTCATGACAGTGGTACAGCTCCTACCACGTTACACCTCTGCCTCCCTTACTTTACCCGAGAGAGTACACTTCATGCGGCAGAAACTATCGAACAATTTCATGGAAAAGGATAGTGAGGTACCCCGTTGTGCCTCTCCTCGGCTGGGAGTTGTCCCACCTCAGCAGTTGACGCCTTTGACTACTCACCTTTGCCACTGCAGTCAGCACTTCATCATCTTCTTCAGCACTACCTTCCCTCGTCGTTATCCTCTTCTGCAAAAATCACGCCAGAGAATGCATCGCATTGGAAAGGTCTTCGCCGCCTAGTTCGGCTCACCTTCCCACAAATCCATACCAAATTTAAAACAACGAGTAGACAGGTTAAGCTAGAGAAGAGTAGTTCTGCGTCCTGAAATCAAGCGTTTACCACGATGAACTGCAGAACTCGCTACTTCCTCAGCGATCAGAGACAGACATATTCGAACATCTCCTTGAAATGCGGCACTTCTCGAGTTGCAAGTAAGAAATGATGAAATAAGCTTGGCGATGCTATTTATTGACTTTTATACGAGCTCTCGAATCAGCCTTATCACCGAATAATCACTTTCACCGAATAGCTTGGTTTATCCTGGCAATAAAATTCTGATAACATAAACGTGTGCGAAAAGTTGTACGAGAATTTGTACGCTTCTTCTTGAATAAAGTCACTAGTAGCACGCTGAAGCCCCAAAGATAGGTTCCTAATATGCTGGTAATCAAACACCGGTGCAATCCAAGTTCAGGGTGACCAAATGGTGTCTTGTCGCCTCCAACTGCCCTGAACTTGCTCCTGCGCCCCCGCTCATATTGTTGCAGTGCTCGGGCAAGAAGGGGATATGCGAAGTAGGCAAAATCGTTAACTGGAATCCTCGAGTTGAGGAGCCAAGATTGTGATCCACGTTTCGTTCGGTTAACGTTTCGGCGTAACCGCATTCTTCAGGACCTGGAAGACAGGTGGGGTTTGAAAGAATGCTCGCCCAAGAGTTATTTTTGGGGTCAAGCAGTTTTGGAAGCTAATAGGAAAACAAGGGCGCGCGTAGCACAGTCAGAGGAGTTGCCGACTGTCGCGTACACACGATACCAGGTTCTTGGTTCCAATTACTCGCCCGGACCAACCAAGCTTGCCACCCCTACGTCGGTGAATTGGTATGAGACTTGCCTAAGAAGGACAAAGCGCTGATTTGTCCATCGGCTGGCCACCGCAAGTAGTAGTAGTTTGTATGGACAAACACATACAAAGTGCGCACGCGTACATACCAGGGATGAGCGGATAACAAATTTTGAAACCCGGATAATGGATAACGGAAATTTTGCTCAAAAATCGCCGGATTACGGAAAAACGGATAACGAACAAACAACAAAAATAAAACTGGGCTTAAACTGCTCTAGTTTCAGCAGTAGATACATGGAACGCAACTGCTGTCAAATTATTAGTCTTTTCTAACGACTCTAATGGAGTTTTCTTGAAACATAGTGTAGTCACTTTAACAAGGCCCTATGGGGTTTTCACGAAACTTCAGTAAATAGAAACGCTTCTTCATTGCCATTCAAACCGATGCCGAGTTTGACTTGCGAACCATAATTTCTTCACTAGGTCCCGCGAACTGCTGTCAAGCTCATCGGGGAGGACAACTAGCAAGAGCACCAAGCTGTGAAGCTAAAACTGTCTTGCAAACTCTACTCTGCTGAAGTTTCGTCGTGATCACCTTAATGAAAGTCTGGAAAAGGCAGGGAAAGATTAAGAATTTGTTCATCCAACTACATTTCCATAGTGCAGTTTACAATTTTTCATGCTTTTGCCGTTTAAAACGAATGGGAAGAACGAGACAAAGGATGCGTGAAACAGCCCAACTAACAGAATGGAACCCTTCATAAGGCGCACTATAGGGAGAGAATGTGAGACTCATTCACCTCTTATTCACTCACATTGGTCTTCATCGAACATCAACTTGCCCGCATTTTGTCAGTTTCCATTGCTGGGTTATTTTACTGATCAACCGTCGAGTTTTCTTTTCGAATTAAGGCTGTGGCCAAGCAGAATGGTCCCTGGATGAGTGGCTCCCCCGACGCCTTTGACTTTTCTATACTAGGCCGACTCAGCCGAACAAAGTCTCCATCACAATCTTGGTTTCGCAGCTTCACGCGGACCGATACTCTTGCTCGATAATATCTCAAGATCTAAGACGAACGTGGAATGAGATGGATAAAACACCAGCTTTCTACAGATTAACCACTACAAGCCATTGTGCAGTCCAAATACACATGCAGAGAGTTGAAAACTAGAAAAGCGGAAGTGGAATGTCCTTAAAAGGCTATGTTAAATTACAATGAAGCTCAACATGCGCGGCGGGAAATCAATCTGGTGCAGTTCAATTGCGCTATTTAAATTTTTAATAGAGAGGATCAATTCTTTAACACTGCGAAGATAAAACCAGTGTCAGCCTACAGAAAATGCTTTCAGGAAATCGTTTCTATAAACACACCCCAACAGTTTGTAGGAGCGTAGCTTTCTCCACTCATCTAGATTGAACCTGTGCCTATTTTGCTTGCACTCATTACTGCTTAGCGGCATGTATTTGATGCATTACGACATGTCTATCAGTAAAAACTAAAACACCGTTGCCACATTTTACCTACACCCTACAATCGTTTTCTTCGACTTCAGGCACAGTCCTTGTGTACGCTTTTGCGCTTAATCAGGTCCGCAACTCCCTCGGTCTTAAAGTCAGCGTTCCCACATTCAGGGTTCAAGTCGAACTAGCGTTGTTAGCCAAGGTGGTTCGGCCCTCGGTAGCTCTCACGTACTGAGCACAGAACTTGGGCGGGGGTTCTGGGCGGATGACAATATAATCACTGTAAAGGCTAGGTCGCCACTTCTTGGTGGCGACCTAGCCTTTACAGTGATTATATTGTCATCTTGATCATGTTTCGTGACGAGAATTTTCCATCAGCCGGCCTGTCAACCGGGGCCTGGTACTGGAGACGTTGTCATTTTTGCAGAGCATGGCGTACAGGGGCCTGGATTCCAACCTATGACCGTTTGTGCAGGAGACTGCACAACTAACCACTAGGTTAACTCGGTTGCTATTCGTCTCTGACCTGGCTGCTTTACCACATCAGAGACGAACAGGAATGCTGTTGACGATCGTTCGAGAAAGTCGCCGACCGAAAGAACAGGGTGGAATTATTTTGTGATTTGCTATCGCTGCAAGCTCATTATGACGCTCACAATGTTCTAGACAAGTAGTATTTTAAGAAAATTAGGTGCTGTCATGATTTTTAATGCTGCTTCAATATAATATGGAAGAAACAAGGTGGCCTGCACTGTAGTGTGGCACACGTCATCCATTTGATTATAGTGGATGTACCACAGAGGAGTTATTTTTGAGGTTTTTTTTCCCAAACGATTTTCGTTACAAAAATTCATTCATTGCTCCTTACATGGGGATGAAATACAGACTCGTCCACCAGAATGGGTTGTTCATTTAAAACCGAAATCCGAGTAGTCTCTACACGATATCATAGAGAAGTGGAGTCCTAGGCGCATTTTAAAGGGGATTAACTCAAACCGCCCTCTATCGCAATTATCACCATGTTCTAGTGTCTGCCACTGTAGAAGTAGTAGCGCCGAACGATTAAAACGATTGACTGGAAGGAGCATGATCATCGCAAGACGAGAGGGGTCTAGCTTGACATTGTTTCACAGTGCGGTAGTGCAAGGCAACTCATACTACAACTGCTTTGACAATTGAAGACTTTAAGAAATGAACCAGCCAGAACTGAACTGGAATGTTTGTGGCGAGCCAAAAGCGCTATCCATTCTCCGCACTTTTTCGTGCCTTCGAAACCGGAGAAGCGTCCCACTGTTTATAAACGCTCAAAGCATCCTCTGCAGGTGGTTCACAATTCGATACGTTTCGGAAACTAATTGTGATGTGTGCGAGCCCGCTTAGAAGGCTGACCAGAACCCTCCTCCACTTACTGCTTCGGATGAGCCTCCTTTCACAGTACGGTAGTGCCAGGGCAACTCTTATTGCATGCAACCACTTGGACAGCTGAATACTTCAAGAAGAGCTGAAGGATTGGTAATGTTGCTTTTGTTTTGCGCAAACCCACCAAACATTCCAGATGGCAGATGATATTTTTGTTACTGGGAATACTAGCCAGGTAAATCATCGTAAGATTTAGACCAGAAACTTTCTCTGCTGTTCAGTTTGCTAACTATTGACCCCCTTTAACCTAACGCAACAAAATGAGAAGCGATGGCTATACTATAAAAAACCATAACATTGTTACCAAATGCGAATAAAGCTGTACTATTTTTAATGTCATGAAATTCCGAAGTTCTATTAGACAAGGCTACTTTGTTGTTAGAGCATGCCAAAAAACACAAAAATGTAATGTGCTGTTCCAAACTTAAGCTATCTAACTTACTGCAGGAATTGCACGCATTCTCAAATAACGAATTCAGTAGAATTTTTATACGAATTTTGAATTTGAGCTCAAAGAAAAACCGGGTGGCGGACGTAGGTCGTCGCTTGACGATGAACTTTTGAGAGAACCGTCGAAGCAAATGCGGAGGCGCATATACGTACCTTAGCAGAGGATCTTGGCGTACGTCATAGTATGGTAGTAAGACATTCGGCGAGAATCGGCAAGGTGAAGAGATGCCGAAGTGGGTGCCTCATGAGATCACCGGTGTGTTTGGCACGTATCGACACTTGCTCCAACCTGCTGGTTCGCTTCAAAAATGAACCCTTTGTAAGCCGTATTAGAGCAGTATATGGAAAATGGGCCCTTTACGATAGGAGGAAGCGGGATGTGTCATAGATAAGGATGCTGTTGCATTCGGTGGACTCAACGAAATAGCACAGCGGTCTCGATATTGAACATTTCAAATACATACGGCTATGCCTATCAGAGTTTAACGAAAATATGTACTAATGTTTATTATAACCAAAAAACACGAGATCAAATGCAAAAATGAGATACACGCGAGGGAGGCTGATGAGATACTTTGGACTAGGCTCCCTTTCCCTATGTGACCTGGTAGCGCATTTATTACTGAGCTAACGATGAACTAAATCCCAGGGGGTTTAACAATTCAAACTTCCCGATCTCTGCACAGGGGGATTCCGCCGGAGGGGGTCGCAATGGACGAGGCGCATGAGAAAGTGACGGAGTCACGAAGCGACGAGGAGACAAACTGACTAAGTGACGAGCTCCCGACCCGGCACCGTCGCGGTAATAAGACCAGACCGGTCGATGGGGATCAAGGAGTTGGTTGTGCGGTCAAAACGGAGCATTGCCTCGCATATGCGGCACTCCCGGGCGAAAAAGGACGTTTTGGACTACGAACTACGGCATTGCATTACTAAAAGACCCATATCCCCTTGAAATGCGCTACGTGACACAGTTGCGAGCAAGGGAGCCTTTACAAAAAATAGCTAAACACGACAATCAACGTCTATTATTGAATACTAGATGAATATCTTCGACCGTGCTAGTAGCAATGCCATAAAATGAAAATGAAATAAAAAAATGAAAAGTGAATAAAAATGTGAACCTAACAACAAAAAGGAACTAATCGTTAATCACATAGCTGGATTCAATGATGCATGACCACTTCTATCAATTTCCGAACATCCTTATCGATTGTCGTCGCACCAGTCCATCGATCAGTCACGTACTGCACCTGTTAAAGTTCCTGAAAGAAAACGATCTCCTTCAAACTCATCGTGTTCGTGACAATTGATTCGGATTTCTTTTATATCCGATGTACTATCTACTTCGTTCTTAGAAAGGTATCGAAACATTAAATGTGAAATATCGCGTTGTCGAACAGTCTATGGAATAATGAGATATTATACTACTACTCAGCTCAATTATGTACAAGCTGGTTGTCTTGGGGATAATGCTCACGCAACCCGCGCCGCATACGCCACAGTATCCAAAGGGACGAAGCGGCCCCATCTGCCAACAAGGTCTAGCCCAGGCATATACGTACTACCGGTTGGGCGTAAAACATAAAAAATTTTTTGTGTTTTACGCCTGACTAGCGGTCGGGCTTGAAACATAAAAAATTTTTGGGTAAACTTCCGGGAATATCCGGAAGGAGGATAACGGCATATACGTACTACCAGTGGTTCACTGTGTTACTTCTATCGCCTTCCATGCCATCCTTTAAAATAGCTTTTAAAATAACATATTATTCACTCCATTTAATTTAATTCATTTAATACCTACTTCCTATATAATACTTAGCAGTTACTTTTTTATTACCTGCTGGTAATAAGTCCTATTCCTTCTCCCATTTAACTTACTTACTTATCGGCTTCCTACTCACCTTTGGTAATATAGTTCACAACCTTTTCTACGTATTAGCTTCATACCATATTTAACGTTCACCAGCTATATCTTTTCACCTATATTAGTTGGCCGGTTTAATCCTCTTATCCTTCGCAATAGGAGAGTTGGCTCTCTACACTATACCTCTTCCACCACCTTTTACCTCTCTTTTTTAAGTAGGTCCCACCAAGATGTGCAATTGCACAACATCCAGTTTCACGTCTATTCTCATGCTCTTTGTCATCCTTTGTTAGCTACTTCTCATATAACTTTTTCTTTACACTCACATTAATGTCATTACGGTTTTAGATTTTCTCCTTTATCTTAGAATCTTAAGCGTACTTGTTCACTTTAATATAATCTTACTATCAGTACTTTTTAACTAGTTCCAGAACACTCCACTGCGTCATTCAGACACGGTACAGGATCAGGACGTCTACCCAGGAAGGATACAGGTATGTTAGTTAAATCACTCATCCGTCCCCTCCCTTACTGATGAGCACAGGGGGATGGATACTTCTTAGTTTGGTTTTCGTATAAGGGCCCGTGCGAAACGAAAACCAAACTATCTCTTTCCTTTTCCATTTATTTGCATGCCTTGTTTTGTTCTTCCTTTTATTACATGAGCTAGTATCTGTTGGTTGCTCGAGGGTAACCCGACTCCAACTGATGCTAGTACCTTAATGGGTTTCGTAAAAAAATTCCTTTACTCAGTTGATACAAGGCTTTCCTTGCTTCGACCAATAGGTCGCCTCTTTTTCCGACCAATGGTCGTCCTATCCGTCTAACTGACGGTCCTTCTTTTAAATTCTATATCATATTTTCTACTACTTCCGTGTCCGCATTATATTTGTTCTTTGATATTATACATTTTCCTTACATTCTTCCCTATATAATAACATAAAATCCTTTTTACGCCTTCATTTGCCTTTAATTTCTACTTTCTTCTTACATAAGCTTATTCACTATTTAACTCATCAAATTTATTTTTCTGGCTCTCTGTGTAACAAACATAACAATTCTAATTCAAACATTTCAAATTGATTGGCTCCTTCTTCCCATTCTCCTATATGGAACGCTGCTTTAGTAATGGAGCTTGATTCGTGTCCTCTTCATCCTTTTCCTCATAACTTCGTTTACGACCACCTCCACTCTAAACATTATATATCTACTCTTTTTATTTTTACTTTATACAAAATTCATCTTATTCTTCTACCAACTTATACTAACCTTTTCTTTATTCCTCTCCTCAACGGCTCCTTCCTTCTCTTCCAGAACTTGTATGTCTCCCAATCCAGGCAGTTCTAGTGTTCCTCTCTGTAGTCTTCCATTCTAAAAAATTTATATCCAAATAACTGTGTTCCTCAGCTAAATAATTCATTTATACACTTACTTCATAGTCCTTTTTTCCTTTTCGCCTAATAGGTCAGCAACCGGGATTCCTTGCCATTCGGGAAGCTTCATTCCCATTTTTATTGCAGCAACAGAAGGTTTCATTCGCTAAATAATTGTTAGTTTAACTTCCATCAAACCTTTATTTATTTCAGTACTTCTAACTACTCACAATGCTTTTTCCTATTTCCAAATACCCTCTTCTGACGTGCATCTCTGGTGCTTTGAATACAGCTCACCTAGCTTTTTGCGCAACAACAGTCTAAATACATCACATTACTTTCTAACCCCAATATTGCCCTTTCTTCTTTGCTTACCCCAAGTTTGTTTCATCACTTGCTCTCAGCGTCGCCTCTTTTATAAGCTCGATACGGGTGCCATGTGTTCGGTTGTATTCCATCAGCTTCTTACGACCTTCAGTCAAATAATACTTCCAATACTCATACGACACCCTTGCCTAAATCAAAGTTTTCACTCATTTGTTATATTTTAAATTATTCTTTCACTACTTTAACAAATTACCCTCATGGCAGGAATACCACGTGCCTCGCCAGCGGATGTGGGCCACGTAAAGTGAGTTGGTCTCCCGTCTCCACTGTATCTTAAACACTTCTTCTCACCACCCAATTTCCTAACCTTTAATAACAGTTTTTCTCTCTCACTTACCCGGTAATCACGTTTGCCAAGTGCGACAGCAATCGATCGTACCTCCAATTGTCTTTATTGGGCAAGCCGATTATTCGTACCCAGTCCACTAGTACGCGTCGATTTACGTTCTCTTGGAACGTTTCCTTACGGCGATCCTGCTCAGCTCTTCCTTTCTAAACAACTCCAATTCAGTATCATATTGGTTCCTTTCGTTTTCCTTGTCAACTTATACAACTTCTTTGAACTATACTTTCATTTATAAATTTCTTCAACACATTTCCTTCCCCCATTCTTGGGTTTATCTTTTCCTTCTACCAAATTCTTTACTAATCTCTTTAAACACGGGGACCACACCCCTTTAACAATAGGGGCTCTTTTGATAGGGTTCATAAAAGTGGTTACAGCAAGTGGGGGTATGTATCCACGCCTTCTTAAGGGTCTATGCACTTCTTCTACTAACTGTTTAATAATTTCTCTCATCATTTAGGGTTCGCGGGTCCCTTGGGGCAATCCCCCTAAAACCTACCCCCCTAGTATATGGATTGGGCCGTCCATATACTCATTTACAGTCCTACCACTATCGCTCCCAACATTAACAGCTACTATCTTAATAATCGTTTCCAAAAAAACAAGGAAAACGGATATTATCATTTGATTAACTTTGGTAATGATGACCACCCCTTAGCTTGTTCTTCACAATGCAGTCTTTGTTTACTTATTAATAAAAACAACTACATTATTTCCACAACTACTAAACTAAGAATTAAAACCTATGTTGATAACATAGCTAATTGCAGTAGCAGTAATGTAATTTATTGTTTAGAATGCCTAGAATGCGGGCTTCAATACGTTGGACTTACTACAAGAAAGCTCAAGGATCGTATGAGAGAGCACATTCTCAATATTAAAAAAGGTTCTATTCACAATTATCTATATAACCACTTCACTAATAAATGTCAAAAAAAAGCTATACACCTTTTACATACTAGATAATTTAAATGACAACAGCGATAAAGCTGTACTACAAGATAAAGAACTTTTCTGGACTCATCTTTTAATCAGCAGCTACCCCTTTGGTAACAACGATAACATAAAATCCTACGGTAATGTATCAAAAATAAATAACCCCCTCACTTTTAAGCCAAACCATCCCTATTTTAATCTAAGTATAGTTAAAGAAAGAAAAAGAATTACTCATAAATCTAAAAAACATATAACTCATTCAAATGTTATTGAAGAAACCTATCATTTCCTTAATATTGTAAAAACAGCTGACAACTATAACACTATAAAAAATGAACTATATAAACTTAAAAGGAAAGTTATTAAAAGCATTATTGTAAAATGTTACAATGGAGAAATCCTTAAAGAACTTACTAAAGAAAAAGGCTTTATTTTGCTTTGTTTGCTTTGTAAATTTCAGTTTTATTGCAAAAATAAAAATATTTACATTTCTAAAAATACTCATTCTCAATTTTGCAATCTTAAAACGCCTTATATTCACAAACTATTAGACAAAATAGATATAGGGAAGATTGTGCGTACCAAAGAAATAACTAACCTTATCAAAATACATTCAAAAGTTAATTATGTTCCTTTTAGAATCATTTATACATATAACCCACCTATTTCCAAAACAATTTTCAACTATAACAAGATTCTTAAAAATCTTAATGATTGTGATATTATAGGAATAACGGAAAACCGTTGCATTTGTAGTAATCCTTTATTCAAAAACCATATACATCCCCAATTTAAACATATAGCTACTGGTGACTACGATGTTATACCTAACCCAGAAGTTAAACATTTACTTAATAAAGGTTGCAAATTCAGACCTTCTCCAAATGTCAACAAAAAAGTTTTCGTTCAATGGATAAATCAAAACGCCGAAGATTTTACAAAAACTATTAAAAATAAATATAAACTACCCAATAATATATGTATCACCTGTATCACCTGTCGTCCCGTTGATCATCGACTTGCTCGAGCGGGCGCCAACAGCGTCTCCATTCGTCCCTGTCGCGTGCCAGAGTGGTCCAATGGATCCTCCTCGCTCGAGGGACACGAAGAGCGTCATATCGGTCGTTCAGGGCTTTCACGAAGAAGTCCGACCAACGCGTTGGTGGGCGTCCTGGTGTTCTTTTGACATCCCGCGGAATCCAATCTGTGACGGCTCTCGTCCAGCGGGTGTCTGCGAATCGCATTACGTGGCCGGCCCACCTAATTTTCGACGACTTGGCCCATGCGACAGCGTCTCTGATCTTCGAACGTCGGCGAAGCTCGGAACTCCGGAGACCTTCTCTCACTTGCGTGAGTCGTGTCACTCCGAGCATCGTCCTCTCGATTCCACGCTGCGCGACGCTGATCGCGTGTTCATCTTGCTTTCGTATAGCCCAGGTCTCTGAGGCGTATGTTAGGGCAGGAAGAACAGTGGAGTCGAATAGGTGGGCACGGAGTCGGACGTTCTTCGTTTTCTTCACGACTTCTTCGACGCTCTTGAAAGCTCCCCAAGCCGCTCGTTTCCTTCTGCTCAGCTCTGGTGCTAGGTCGTTGGTCATGTTGACTTCGCGACCCAGATACACATAGCTGGAGCATTCGGAGATGTTCGTTCCGTTGAGCGAGAATGGGGCATCAGAAACCCATCCGTTCTTCATGAACATCGTCTTCGTAAGATTCAGCTGCAGTCCAACGCTTCCACATACACGATCGAAGTCGGCCAGCATTCGTTCCGCCTGGCTGATGCTCGGGGTTATGAGCACGATGTCGTCAGCGAAGCGAAGATGGTGCAGTTGCCGGCCGTCGACCTTCACTCCCATGTCTTCCCATTCTAGTTCGCGCATGACGTTTTCGAGGGTGGCGCTGAAGAGCTTCGGGGATATGGTATCCCCTTGTCGAACCCCTCTCTTCACGTCAATGACGACGTCGTTGTAGAATGGTGAGATCTTGGTCGTGAATCCACTGTACAACTCTCGAAGAACTCTGATGTACTGAGTAGGAACGCCCTGGGTGAGCAGGGCTTCCATGACCGCTTCAGTTTCGACGGAGTCGAATGCCTTCTTCAGGTCAATGAACGTAAGGCACAGCGGCAGCTTGTACTCTCGCGACACTTCGATGAGCTTCGTAATGGTGTGTATGTGGTCGATCGTGCTGAATCCTCTCCGAAATCCTGCTTGTTCGCATGGCTGTCCTTCGTCCAGCGTTCTACTAATCCTATTCAGGATGACTCGAGTGAACAGCTTGTAGACTACGGACAACAGGCAGATCGGGCGATAGTTGCCAATGTCGTGCACGTCTCCCTTCTTGTACAGCAAAACGGTCTTGCTGGTCTTCCACTGAGATGGAACCTTGCATTCGGACAGGTAGCGTGTGAAGAGCCGCGCCAGGGTGTTGATGAGCGCTGGCGGGAGGTTCTTCAGGTGTTCAGCTCTGATCCTGTCAGAACCGGGTGCTGTACGTTTCTTCACCGACGAGATGGCGTGTCGGATCTCGGAAGGGAGAACAGAGGGAACGACGTATCCATCCTGCGGAAGATGGCATGGGGGCAGGTGGACGTGGCTATCGAAGAGATCGGAGTAGAAGTCGTGGATGACTTTCTCCATGGTCCTTCTGGAAGAGGTGATGGTTCCGTCAGGACGTCGGAGAGCGGTCATCTTGGTCTTGAAGTTGGCGAAGTTCCGGCGGGCATTGCGAATGCTCAGCCCTGCCTCTGCTGCTTCAGCCAACACTTCCGCCCTTCTCTCCTTGAGATCTTCCTTTATCGCCGCTCTGCATAGCTTTGCAAGCTCGGACGTCAGTTGGTAGTTGCCTGACGCTCGTGCTGCTCCACGCTGGCGTATCAGCTCGAGAGTTTCCGGAGACAGGCGTCTCTTGGTGGTCTTCAAGCTCTCGGCTCCCTTAGCACTATCGTGGAGATGGTGCACGAAGCGATCGTATTCCTCGTCGACGTTGTCCATGACGGCATCTTCCCAAAGGCCGACAAGAGAGGTGTAAAGGTCCCAGTTGATGGTCGTTCTGGGATTCCTCTTCTTGAACTTCGCGGCCTTCTCTCCTTGACGCGAAAAGCGGAACCTCGCGCGAAGGAGGCGGTGGTCCGATCCCGTGTAAAACTTGGGGACAACGGAGACATCGGTCAGGCAATACTTGCGATTGAAGATGATGTGGTCGATCTCGTTGTGGAACTGGCCACCGGGGGATTCCCAGGTCCATCGTAGGGAGGGAGGCTTCTGGAACTGCGAGTTTCCATGGATGGTCTTGGTCGACATGATAAACTCAGACAGCCTTTCGCCTTGCTCGTTCCACTCCAAACCGTGGGTTCCGATGTGAAGTTCTTCCGGCGACCTTCGTGGCCCGATCTTGGCGTTGAAGTCGCCGACGATCACCTTGTAGAAGGTGTGATCTTCCTTATAGAACTTCTCCAGCTCCAATAATCCTCCGAACTTCCAATAATATATGTAATAAAATTAAACTATTAATTAGTAATAATTTCAAAAAGAAACTTAAACCACTATTGTACGTTAACTCCTTCAATAACGATAATTGTATACCAAACACAACCATTACTAGCATTAAAAAACTTCAAAATAATTTCGTTTTCTGTCCCTTAGATAAAGCCTCAAATAATTATGGAATAATTTGTAAAAAATTTTACATCTTAACTTTGATGAAGGAAATGGGAATATCAATAATCAATAATACCATTAACATGTCAACTACCAATAATGCTTACAGCGTACATCCAGAGAATAATCTAAATGATGTCATTAAAAAACACTCACGAATCATTAACAACATCGATATAACTACGTCTACCTATATAGGAACAATACCGTTTATCTATGGTATTCCTAAATTGTATAAAAATCCCTTAAAATTCAGATTCATTACTGGGGCAGCAAATAGCACCATAAAACCCCTTTCGTTACTTCTAACTAGCATTTTAAAATTTATCAGAAATCACTTTAAAAATTATGTAGAAGCAGTTAGGACTAGGAACACAACCACCATTGGATATTGGTCTATTAATAATATTAATATCAGCGAAAAACTTCAAAACATTCATGGTAATAATTTAAAATTGTTTTCTGCTGACTTTAGTAACATGTTCACAAATTTACCTCATAACATTATACTCAAAAACATTAAAGAAATTCTTCATATTTGCTTTAAAAACTCACAAAAAACATTCATTGCTTTTAATGGTTATAAAAGTATCTTTTACACCAACACAACAAATAATAAAAAATTCAAATACTTTAATATCATGGATATAATTTACTTTACTGATTTTATTCTCAATAACAGCTTTTGTAAATTTTCAGAACATCTGTTTATACAAAAAACTGGTGTCCCACAAGGTAGTAACGTTAGTCCTTTGCTGGCCGATCTCACACTATCATATTTTGAATATCTCTATTCCAAAAGTCAACCAAACCATTCCATTTTCGAACCTTTCCGCTATATGGACGATTTACTAATAATACACAACAGCAATTCCAATTTTATATTTCACACGTTAAATAATATTTACCACAACATACTCAAATTAGATATCACACACTTAAATGATTACAGTTGCAATTACCTAGACTTAGAAATTAACATTGTTAACAACAAAATATGCACTAAACTCTTTAACAAAACTGACTCTTTCTCCTTTTACGTAAATAGATTTCCACACGTCACCTCTAATTTGTCTATTAATATAAAATTTGCCACTATTTATTCAGAAATACTCAGAATAGCTCGTACTTGTACAAAAAAGAAAGATTTTATTAATGGGCTGATTCAGTTCAAAGGCCAATTACATAAAAAAGGTTACGATTCCCAATTCTTTAGTGGATCTCTGTTTAAATGTATTCATAAAAACAAATTTATCCAATATAAATATGACTTAGGCCATTCTAAAGCCAAAATTAAAGATTCACTATTACAATGCTTTTAAATATTTGCTCCAATTTTTTATTCACCATAAACAAATTCATCTAATAATATTACACTTAGGACAGCAGCATATACACAATTACTACTACATACTTGTATACATGCTTATTTACCTTACACCACGCACTCCATTAATTAGCACATCACATACATACGTAATTACTTATAACAAACACACATACTTATATAATCACATGTTAACATACAACCACAATGCCACTTATACACTATACACACCACACAAATATCACACCACTTACGCATACCACACACACACACTCATACTCACACATACTCTCACACACTCACACACACACACGTTCACAATCACACACAACTTTACACATACAACACACCCTATACACACACTACTTACATACAAATAACACACACGCACACCCATATACACCACATACACTTCACGCTAAATACACACATACATTACATACAAAATACACTTCAAACATATACCACATACACATAACCCACCTAAATACAATTACTTACATCCACAAATACAATACACATACACATACTCAAATCTTATGCACTTTACATCATACACTTATCATACCACGTACGTATACCACACAAACTTACACACACGTACACACATACACAACGCATACCGCACTATACACATACATATAACACACACAAACACTTGCATAAACACATACACACACCTATACACACATACATCACATATGCTATATACACCACACACATCACACCGCACACACACAAACACTCTCACACATACATTAAACATACATACATCACATACACCATACTCACCACAACATACTACACCATACACATTCCATACTCTACCACAGCACACACAAACACAACATTCTTAAACATAGCACACACACAACCCCCCCCCCTACCCACATACATACACTAACATTACACACATCAACACATACACACATCCCCACCTCCCCCCACTTACATACACACTTACACATACCCACACATACACAACACATACCACATTATACACATACATAATACACACAAACACACATACATAAACACATACACACACTTATACACACATAGATCAAATATGCTATACACACCACACATACATCACACCGCACACATTAAACACACTCACATACATACATTAAAACATACATACATCACATACACCATACTCACCCAAACATACCACGCCATACACATTCTATACACTAGCACAACACACACAAACACAACAATCATATACACAGCACACACACAACCCCCCCCCACCCACATACACACACTAACATTACACACTTCAATACATACACACACAACCCCACCCCCCCCCCCCCACTTACATACACACTTACACACCTACACATACACAACACATACCGCACTATACACACACATAACTCACAAACACAAACTCACACACTGTCCACATACTTACACACATGCATAACCACACACACACCTATACACATACATCGCACATGTTATTCAAACCACACATACAACACACCGCGTACATATTCAACACACTCGCACCCAAACATATGTAAATTATACAAATACTGACACACACATACATACATCACATACTCCTACTCACCACAAACATACCACACCACATACACATGCTATATACACATATACACAACACATACAAACATATTAAGCATAAACATAACACCCCCCCCCCACACACACACACACACTTACACCATACTCACCATAAACATACCACACCACATACACATGGTATACACAAAAAATAAAACAAACACAACACACACCCCTCCCCCCACCGCAACCCCCCCCCCCCTTCCCCCACTCTCACACTAACACTACATGCATTAACACATACACAGATAACCCCCCTTCCTCCACACACATACACACAATCACACACTCCTTCACACATGTTCACACACATACTCCTTACCCTCACATACCTTACATAAGTCATCATATATTTCATATAATAATTATCTTTAAACAAACCATATAACTAATTCATGTAAAAAAATTCCAATGTCCAAACTCTGTTTACTCACTTCTTTATCCTCACAGCCGCCCACCTCCCTCCCCTCCTCTCCTCCTCCATCTCCATTGGCTTCGGCCACCATTTCCTACAAAATGTAAATTCAATATGCACCTTTTAATTTAAAAAACGCATTTACGACGATAACGGTAACGCTTAAACCATACTTCGCCTACAAACTACAACTATATCCTTTAATCAAAATAAACACATTAAAAGTTAATACAAATAATCATTAAAATCAAAAAGTTCAAATCTTTCCCATACCTTGGGCCCAAAATATAAAAAAATCTTCACCTTCAGCAGTAAACGGTATTATCAGTCCTTTAAACAACACATCGGAGCACACTTTCCCCACGCCTCCTACACAAGCTTAGGATTGCTAGTTGAACCTCTTACACCACCTCCCCTTAAATTCCAATACAATATATCGGTTAGGCCCTCTTCAGTTTAGCTCTTCATAAGCAGTTGCCTAGGGCCGGTCGACTACTGTTTCAACTAAGTATTAAGGCGCCGCTTTGATTTCTTTCTTTTTTTTCTATGTCTTCTCCAACCTAGAGAGATTCTCACGCAACCCGCGCCGCATACGCCACAGTATCCAAAGGGACGAAGCGGCCCCATCTGCCAACAAGGTCTAGCCCAGGCATATACGTACTACCGGTTGGGCGTAAAACGTAAAAATTTTTTTGTGTTTTACGCCTGACTAGCGGTCGGGCGTGAAACATAAAAAAATTTTGGGTAAACTTCCGGGAATATCCGGAAGGAGGATAACGGCATATACGTACTACCAGTGGTTCACTGTGTTACTTCTATCGCCTTCCATGTCATCCTTTCAAATAGCTTTTAAAATAACATATTATTCACTCCATTTAATTTAATTCATTTAATACCTACTTCCTATATAATACTTAGCAGTTGCTATTTAATTACCTGCTGGTAATAAGTCCTATTCCTTCTCCCATTTAACTTACTTACTTATCGGCTTCCTACTCACCTTTGGTAATATAGTTCACAACCTTTTCTACGTATTAGCTTCATACCATATTTAGCGTTCACCAGCTATATCTTTTCACCTATATTAGTTGGCCGGTTTAATCCTCTTATCCTTCGCAATAGGAGAGTTGGCTCTCTACACTATACCTCTTCCACCACCTTTTACCTCTCTTTTTTAAGTAGGTCCCACCAAGATGTGCAATTGCACAACATCCAGTTTCACGTCTATTCTCATGCTCTTTGTCATCCTTTGTTAGCTACTTCTCATATAACTTTTTCTTTACACTCACATTAATGTCATTACGGTTTTAGATTTTCTCCTTTATCTAAGAATCTTAAGCGTACTTGTTCACTTTAATATAATCTTACTATCAGTACTTTTTAACTAGTTCCAGAACACTCCACTGCGTCATTCAGACACGGTACAGGATCAGGACGTCTACCCAGGAAGGATACATGTATGTTAGTTAAATCACTCATCCGTCCCCTCCCTTACTGATGAGCACAGGGGGATGGATACTTCTTAGTTTGGTTTTCGTATAAGGGCCCGTGCGAAACGAAAACCAAACTATCTCTTTCCTTTTCCATTTATTTGCATGCCTTGTTTTGTTCTTCCTTTTATAAACTACGTAGTGGAATAGGCGAGGGAGTTCTGCTGTACGATGTGCCATTCCATAGCAGAGAGATACGTGGTGACCACAAATGATGATTAATTGTGAAATTTTAGTTTGATGGAAATACGGTTTTCACAGATCAAATGAACATCGTTGTGTGATACGAGCACACGGTGACTTGCGTTGCTACAACTGCTTTAGAATGCTCGATGAAAGCTAGCTCAAGTTATTCATAGAAACGTTTCGCTTGAAAAGTTCGTTTTAAAAAAGAAACTCGAAACAACAAAATAACAAAACAAAGATTGAATGTGTAGAAAATATAAAGGAACGGCATATAGGTTAATACCTCAAACTGTTTGATATGCAACATCTTTCGAGACTCATTACCAAACAGGAAGCAATCTTCAAGAAAATGGTAAATTGAAATTTCAAAACAACATATGAATCCTAAGAGCGAAGATGAAGGGAACGAGTGAAATCCCAATTCTAAAAGACCAGGCTGGATGCTTTTTTCACGCAGATTAAGATAAAGCAAATGCACTTGGAAGATACTTTGCCAGTGTTTTCGACAACGCAAAACATGATAGCGACTTAGGTGGTATGTCTGAACATCGCTTGTCGGACCTATCCTCTGGGATTTCAGTTGTTCGCCCTGCTGAGGTTCTGCACATATTAAAAAGGCTAAAACCTTCTTTGTCAGCTACATATGATGGCATTCCTCAAGCGGTTTTTCAGAAATGTGAAAACACTTTGCAATATTCATTAGCTACAATTTTCAACATCTCCTTAGCTGTAGGTAAAGTTCCGGAGATTTGGAATGACTCCATAGTTACACCTATTCCCAAAAAGAGTAATGCACATCTCCTTTCTGACTTCAGATCGACGGTGCCCATATGAAGTTATTGAGCGACCATGATCGATGTTGACCATCTGAAGTCGACTGCCCATGAAGTCGACGTCGATCGGTTGCCTATGAGGTCGAGTTCGAGCGTCGTTGTCGTTGCCCATATTGAGTGAAGTTGAGTAGTAATCGAACGTTGAACTGCAGCTGTCGATGAGGGGGAGGGGGGTTGAAGTAGCTGGAGTCGGAACTTCGCTAATTGCGGGGGCGCTTCATGGGGTTCCCATTAAAGGCCCGACGCTGGGTGCAAAGCAGAGAGTTGTGGTCGAGACCACAACTCCCGCACTTCACACCACAGTGGTCTTGGTGACTGGGCTTCAGACACCTTAGACATAAGAGGAGCCGGCCTGTGCCGTCCTGGAGATGGAATAAGGGAATCGCGTGCACCTCCCAGTAAAATTCGCATCCCGATTCTCTTCGGCAGAGCAAAAGGCGCAGGCGGATGTCGGGGCGCTGCACTCAAACACAGTTTTGAGCGCCGCTGCATTGGCCCTCATGAGCTCTTCCATATCCTCGGCTGCGGTAAATGTTTCTATAATCCCTTCCCGCTGGTAATTTTGTAGTATATCACAGTACCACTTACGCTGTAGAGGGTTCTTTTGGAGCGAGTGTTGTAGTGAATCCAACCGTCGTATCGCAATTGAATAGTTACCCACCAATTCAGAGATATTATCTATCAGAGGAAATGGTACTGTTATATAGCCATTGCTAACAGTTTCTTGGAATATTGCTCTAAGTATTTTGTAGCCTTGTCATCTGGTTGGGATTCTTCTAAAACCTCCGCAATGCATGCTCCAAATTGTTTTCTATAGGTTTCCACATACGTAGGTATTGTATACGTATTATACAGGGAGAGTAGCCCCTTCTATGCATAACACATAACGTAACAGACTCAGCCTTCCTTGCTTATTTCATTGTACAATGGCCGAACTGCCCACCATATTCGACAGGTACTCCCTTTACGAGCTCGAATCTGGCCACTCGCCTGCTGAAGCCTATCGAAACTTATGTCAAGTATTCCAGTTCCTACGCGAAAGGAATTCGTGGTTGTCTGGAACGTGGGAAAAGGTAGACGATGTCGATTGAAATTATCTGGTTGAATATTAAAATTTTTGTCAAGAACTTGTGATTTGAAAACTTACCGTATTTCGACGAATGCTTTCAAAACGCCCCAAAAGTTGAAAACTATCTTACGGATAAGGATGCGCTGGTACCTCTTGCAGAGCAGAACCGGAGTTGGCCCCAGTGAAATTCTTCACATCCGGCTACGGCACCAAACCACGGTCCATTCTTTGCTTGCTTTTGCGTGAGCGGCACCTTCTGCCGGCTGCCACATCCCAGTGTCAGAGAGGACAGCTTGCCTGTTCTGTTCCTGTGAATGAGCCCCATGCAGGGTCAAGCGTGGGGTTCGATTTTTGCTGGAAATTTACGACCCCCCCCCCTCTGAAGCGGAATTTGTACGACCCCCTGCCTCTCTCTTCCACTGTTCTATTTCTTGTATTTCTTGATTTTTTCAAGGTTTCTTGTGCAGTTTGAACTCTTTAATGGATTCTTCTTTTCAGGTGCAGCTTCGGCACTGAAGAGGACAATGAAACGAGTTCCCTGAACAATATTGTTTTCAAAACACAATAAAATTCTTTAAAATTTTGAACGCTATTTTCGACACTTCAAAATAAAAGATCTTCTGGTAGCAATCATCACTGTTCAATTTATGGAGTTTTTTTTCAGGACACCATGGACACGGAACATTCTTCTACCTGAAGTAGCGACGCTTGCATCTGAAATTGTGCTCCGAAATTGTGTTATATAAAGATTTGAGTATTACTTTCTGACGACGACTTAGGTGCTTTCTTTATAAATTTTTTGAAGCGTTCCTCGAATCGATTATGGAGCGGAAGAAGGAAGGATGGACGATGGACTTCTCTATGGAAATAATGTTCTCCCATCCTAAGAAAACGTCATAAAAACGAAAATGGAGCTAAAAAACCCCAGCTCTGTACATGATACAGCAAAAAAACAAGATTCTCCGCAGCGATGAGGGAACTGCGATGACGATATGATTAGGATGGATCATAAGCAAAATTCTCGTTCTCCATGAAAAAAAAATATTTTTTAGCCGAAGCAGACCACCCATACGAATAAAATTTTGCCACAAAAACTTCCAAGTCATGATCAATGCACAGTGGAAAAAACCATGATTTTCTGGATCGAACAGGATGAATCGATCTCAGGTCGACTTTGCACCAACGTCATCGGAGCATGAAACTAAACGTTCACAAAAAGGTTTATAACTCCGTAAGTTTTTCGTATTTTGAAAATTCTTCTAGCCTCTCAAGAAGAAGATAAAACGCTCTTTCTCACATTGTAAAAACCTTTTCCAAAAAAGGAGTCGTCACGCGTGGCTTCTGGTTCGATTTTTGAGCGAAAAAATTTGAAGTGGCTTCACAAAAATATTCATAACTTGACCAGTTCTTCGAAGTTTCAAAATCCCGCTAGCTTTTCAGAAACTAGAGGAAGAGCCCTTTCTTGCTGTGTAAGAATTAATGTCTAAAAATTCAGTCTTCATGCGCGGCAGGGGAGGCTCAATTTCGGCTCCATGTCGCGGAAATACGTACCGGAAATCGAACCCCCCCCCCGCCCCGCATGAAGACCCCTTTCTTGGAAAAGGGTTCTTATATGGTTAGAAAGCATATTTGCTCTATTTTTTGATGAGCGAGCGGGATTTTCGATTTTTGAAAAAATAGCCGAGATATGAACAATTTTCGGAAGTCGTGAACTGAATCTCGGATCGACCCTTCACCGACGTCATCGGAGTGATCTCACAAAAATGTTCATAACTCGGTAAGTTTTTAGATGTTTCAAAATTCCTCTACCTTTTCTGAAACTAGATAAATACGCTTTCCAACCATGTAAAAATCGATCTTCAAGCGCGGCAGGGGAGGCACAATTTCGGCTCCATGTCGCGAAAATACGTACCGAAAATTGAACCCCCCCCCGCCCCGCATGAAGACCCCTTTCTTGGAAAACGGTTCTTACATGGTAGAAAGCATATTTGCTCTATTTTTTGATGAGCGAGCGGGATTTTTGATTTTTGAAAAAATAGCCGAGATATGATCAATTTTTCAAGCCGTGAACTGAATCGCGGATCGACTCTTCGCCGTCGTCATCGGAGTGATCTCACAAAAATATTCATAACTCAGCAAGTTTTTCGAATTTCAAAAATCCCACTAGCTTTTCTGAAAGTACATGAAATGCGCTTCTTTTCGGCAAAAATCGACCAGAAATCGAACCCCCCGCCCCGCATGAAGATCCCTTTTTTGCTAAACGTGTTTGTAACCGTAAAGAAGCGCATTTCATGTACTTTCAGAAAAGCTAGTGGGATTTTTGAAATTCGAAAAACTTGCTGAGTTATGAATATTTTTGTGAGATCACTCCGATGACGACGGCGAAGAATTCAGTTCACGACTTCCGAAAATTGATCGTAACTCGACTAATTTTTCGAAGTTCAAAAATCCCGCTCTCTCATCAAAAAGTAGAGCAAATGTACTCTATAACCATGTTAGAACCGATTTCCAAGAAAGGGATCTTCATGCGGGGCGGGGGGTGTTCGGTTTTCGGTACGTATTTTTGCGAAATGGACCCGAAATTGAACCTCCTCTGCCGCGCATGAAGACCGAATTTTTGGACATTAATTCTTATATAGCAAGAAAGGGCTCTTCCTCTAGTTTCTGAAAAGCTAGCGGGATTTTGAAACTTGGAGGAATTGGTCAAGTTATGAATATTTTTGTGAAGCCACTTCAATTTTTTCGCACAAAAATCGAACCAGCAGCCACGCGTGACGTCTCATTTTCTGGAAAACGGTTTTTACACTGTGAGAAAGGGCGTTTTATCTACTTTATAAAAAGCTAAAAGAATTTTCAAAATTCGAAAAACTTACCGAGTTATGAATCTTTTTGTGAACGTTCAATTTTATGCTCCGATGACGTTGGTGCAAAGTCGACCAGAGGTCGATTCAACCTGTTCTATCCAGAAAATCACAATTTTTTCACAGTGACTTGATCAAACTTCTAGGTTCTTGTGGCTAAATTTTATCCGTATGGGTGATCTGCTTCGGCTAAAAAATAATATTTTCATGAAAAATGAGAATTTTGTATGCGATCCATCCTCGTCATATCTTCATCGCAGCGGAGAAGCATAGTTTTTATTGTATGTTAAGCACGACTTAAAATTTTATATGATACAATTCCACTCTCTGTCGTCCTGTCCTGCAGAAGGCAGAAAAAAATTTCCGGTGAGGAGTCCATCCATATTTCAATTGCGATTGATCATGTCAGAGAACGCAGTAGCCGCATGTAAACTGCCGTAACACGGAGATTTTTTGGGGCTCCTGGAAAATTCATAAAGCTCTGGTAGATGTGTTTTCTATGCTTTAAAAGGCAGGTTCTAAGAGTAACATCTTCAATGTGATTAGTGTGTCGATATCTTTTCGGTAAATCGAGACGTCTGATCATATAGAATATCGTCTCAGAGAAACATAGTTTTATCACTGTGTGTCAAACGGGCTTAAAATTTTATAGGGTGCAATTTCATTTTCTGATGCTGCTTCCTGCAGGAGAGAAATTAATTTTCAAGCAAGTCCGTCCTTCTGTTGCCATTCCGTCATCGACTCGAAGAACGCTTCAAAAATCTTGTAGGGAAAGCACTTAGGTCGTCATCAGTAATTAACACTTGAAATTTTATAGAGTGTAATTCTGGAAGTATATGTCGCTCATCAGGCAGAAAACTACCGTGTCCATGACGTCCTGGGAAAATCTGAAAAAATGAAAATCTCTCTTTGACTATAAATCTGCAGACAGGAAATCTTTATTTTTCACTGCACAGTAATCGGCATTAAATTTTTTTGATATTCAATCCTTTTTTAACTCCAGGAAACGCAAGTGCTTGTAAATCTCCGCATTGTCGTAGTCACACCTGGAAAAAACAACTTATTAATAGATGCAAACATCATCTAAAAACCTGAATTTGGAGAGAGTCCTCTGCCAAAACCGAGAGAGTACTACCCCCCCCCCCTTCGATTCCCGAACCTCAAGCTTGACCCTGGCCCCATGCGGCTTAAGGGTGTCTGCATCTGCGCTTGACACATCCTCCGCTCTCTTTTACCGCAGCACTTCCCATCTGCATAGAAGCTTCCTAACTTTATTCGCATGGATGTGCACAACAACTCGGAATCGGAAAGCACGTAAACGGAAACTGTCCAGCAACAACAGCGACGCAACAGCGAGAGTGAGATCTACTCTTCCGAAGTCTCTTCAACGCGATATCTTTCGCGTATAGTGACGCTGTCCGAATGCTGCAGGAATCCGCATATAACGATCAGATCTGAAAGCCACGATTTGAGCGCCACCTTTCAGTGCACCGACAAGATCTGCAAACGCAGCCGTGTGAAGAAAAAACTGATCAACTTAATCCGGCCAATTTAACACTTCAATTCCGTCCAAGAATTACAAGTATGAAGTTAAATTCAGTAGTCGTTGTTCATTCCTGTGAACTGGAATATTCATCGGCATCAATCCCTTCCAGTTGGTAATTCAATAAGTCACATGCTCAACCTTTGGGTGTTTGTTCCCGTCGACCAACGACATTCATCGCCGTGTGTAAATCTTAAACTGTAATGGACTTGCGTTTGCTAGAGTATAAAATATTGGTATTGCCAGAAGCTTCAGAAGTAACTTGCGCCGAATAAAGTGTTCTCGTTCGGCTTTCGAAGAGGTTCAGCGTGTTCTTCCCTAGCAATAGGTTGATACATACGTCCACGGACGCTTACGAATGAATTCATTCAAGAATTTTCCAGCCGCTGTGAGCCTACTTGAGCGTGAAAGAAACACCTCGATACTGGGAAGAAAGTCATACAAAACGATCCTCAGCATTCATTTCGAACTGGTTCCTAGCTTGTATTATGGCCTCGTCATCCATGCCTTCTAAACCCTAACAAGGAAAGGTTTCCAACTCATGGTGAGGTCTTGCGATGCCATTTTGCGTAAAAACGTGTGCGCAATAATATGGCATCACACTAGACGTGCCTCGGTGGCGCAGTCGATAGGAGTGCCGCCTCATAGAAGCACACCGGCGAGTTTTTCAGTTCGAGTCCGCGCACTACCAATATCCTTATACATAGTTTGTTGTTATTACGCTTTCTCTTGCTCTCAGGAGTCAACTTTAGACCATCAATACTTACAACAAACCTTCGGCTGTCTATTTGTGCCATTTGTGCTTCATGTCTGCTAGTTTTCGAACGATGCGTATCTGCACCAGGGGTGTGCTTAATTACGATTTACAATTTTACGATTTACGGCGATTTTTGGCAAATTTTTTACGACTTACTATATACGGCATTTTGGGTCGCAAATCGTGAGTTTTCGAAAATGTGATCGTTGATCCACAGATGATAAGCGTCCACATAAAGTGCCACAATTCGGATTATAACGATACCTACTTTTAAAGTCTTCTCTCATAGCCCATTGCTATTTCCTATTCGCTTCTTATGTTCCACTGTGGCACTATGACAGAAAAACGCAGCTTTTTGTGTAGGTCGCTCGAGTTCGGCTCATATCTCCGCTTGCTCCACTTTTTCACCTCTCTGACGTTTCAAGGGCTGCCGGTTTAGTATCAGCTATTCTATTCTCGAGAAGAAGCAATGACAAGAAATGATTAAAAATGAGAAGTCTTGAAATGGTGAAATGGTGAAACTGGGCTAGCTCTCTTTCTAGTTGCACTCTAACACAACATCTCACATTCGAATTGCCTGAAAACATTTAATTCCAATCCACAGAAAGACATTGCACGAGGGACGGAAGATGATCGCTTGCTGAACCGATTTCTACTCTGCAACCACCGCTTAGTCAACTTGTAACTTTTTCACCGCTTTTTTAAACGACTCTTCCCAATACACACGAGTGGAACTGATACAAAGCCATCAAAGAATATGAGACTTGACTGGAGGCGGATTGTGGAATAACTCTTAACACATTGACGACAATCGCGTTTTGCGGCAGACAGTCGCGTGGGACGCGCGTGCTATGAGCCACCGGTGGCTCATAATCAGGGATGTGCGGAATTTCCGTTTCCACATTCCGAATTCCGGTTTCCGGCCGTTTTCAGCTCTTCCGTTCCGTTCCGTATTCCGCCTGTTTTTTTTTTGACCGGAAGGCGGAAACGAAAATGGGAACCGTTCAACACTAGTTTTCTATTGAACACAATAAATTAAAAAGGAGCTTATAAATTAAAAAAGATGAAAAATCAATTAAAAAGAGTTCTCCTTCGCATAATTGTTAGTGAAATCTGTTCGATAACTCCAGTATTAATGTTCTTGAAGTTATAGTATCAAAAAAGCACTTAAAATGGCAACGGCTGAGTACAGGGCAAAATTAATGGGCCAGCAAAGGCTATGCCTGCATTGTATGTTAGGAAAATGCACTCAACATTTGAATGATTATCAATTCTTTTCCCACTAGTTACAAATAGCTACAAAAAATTTGTAAGCATATAGCGCAACATCATGAAGCAAAAGCTTCAGTGGAGGTTGTGTCGTGCGCTTGTCTGCTCCAAGATTACACCAGTATTCCTGATGAAAGGTGAAAACTCAATTTTGGAGGTTCTCCATCTTAGATCCCAAAATGAATTCTGAGTACTACTTTTGGTGATTACAATGTAACTGCTAATGTTGAGTATGCAGACATCTGTGCAGTCACCACGTCGTTCGTGATGCCACAGGCTTCTAAAAATGAGAGGAATCTCTTTCCAGGTCGCAAAATGATCTGTTTGGCTGCTCTAGTTTCATACTTCATTCGCAGGAACTAGATATGGAAACAGCGGTGAGACTGCATGCTGAAGTAATTAGGAATAGTGAGATAAGACCCTGAATTTGTTTCGTTTACTGCTCTAGCCATAGCTAAAATGTTATTGTAACAATATTATAAATTCATGCTTCGCTATTTTATGTTATGACGAGGATGAGCATTAATCTGTTTCGCTGCTGAAGATTTCGCTGCTTGCAAAGTTATGAGCAAGAAAAGGTGCAATGGAAGCCGCTTCTGACGCCGTTTCAGATGCACTTGAGAAAAATGGCGAAAATGGCTCATTTCCGTTTCCGCGTTTCGTATTCCGGTTTCCGCTTTTTCCAGAAAAATTTCCGCACATCCCTGCTCATAATGTCCCTCGCGGCCCACTTTTTGTTCCGCGCACATTTTCGCAGATGTTTTTTCTTTTCCCTAATCACCCGTGATAGGAGGCTGTCCAATAGCAATAAGCAAGAAAATGTCGTTGCTTTCATTACATATATGGAACTAAAAAATTTTGCTAGGAAGGAGGCCAATTCTACAATGAAATCAATTCAAGAAAGTCTTTTTGGTCCAAAGTTCGCCCAAGGAGGTAAGTTGAGATGCTGATCACGAATCTGACATCCGCTTCCAAAATTTCGGCCGATTGCGGCAGGTTACGGCAGGTACGGGCGAGAAAGGCTGTCGGAGTCACGGTCTCGTAGACGATGTTTGTGCAAAATCGGTGAAGAAGAAGCCGACAGTACCATTCGCCCGTACACACCGTAATCGGCCGACATTTCGAAAGCGGATTCCATATTCGAGATCAGCACCCCAAATAACCCCTATAGACGAAGTTCAAAAAAAATCGATGACCATGACCCCGATAGCCTTAGTCATCCGTACCTACTTTTTTAACTCTACTTTTACTTTTTTCGGTATCAATTTCGAAAACGGATGTCAGATTCATGATCAGCACCCCAATCTACCACCTTGGGCCAAAAAAAGACTTATTTGAATTGATTTGATTGTAGAAGTGGTCTCCTTCCTAGTAAATTTTTTAAAATTCGATGTATGCAATGAAAGCAATGCTATTTTTCTTGCTTGGTGGACACGTATAAGCCACCGGTGGCTCATATTGTAGTCAATGTGTTAAACTGTTGGAAAGAGTAAAACCCTCATGTTTTAACCTGACTGGCACTGCCCATCATGGCGCGAAGTGTATCATGCTCTATAATAACGCGCTAAGCGATGAGTCATACTATCGATCGGCGCCGCCGCAGAAATTAGCCATAAAATAGGGGGAAAATCGGGAGGGGGGAGGAATGGGGGGAAATTACGACACGAAAATTGCTAAAAAGTACCCAGTATACCTTTGCCCTTTTCGAATTTCGAATAGTCGAATTTCGAATAAATTCGAATTTCGAATATTCGACTATTCGAAGAAAGTCCAATATTCAAATTATTCGTTTATTCGAATATTCGAGAAAGTCCAATATTCGAATTATTCGTTCATTCGAATATTCGAGAAAGTCCAACATTCGAATTATTCGTTTATTCGAATATTCGAAACTCCAATAATCGAATTATTCGTTTATTCGAATATTCGAAGGCTTCGAATTTCGAATAATCGAATTTCGAATATGCTTTATCAATCTCTTAACAAGTTCATGGCACTTCTCTTCGAAAAGCAGGGAATTGTGACCTATTGATAAGAACGGTGTTTTGCTTCGCGCGTCTGCAATCTGACAAGGGAAGAGCCTGGAGCGTATGTCTGAAAGGGGAGAGCGAGTCATATAGGGAGAATCCTCACCCCTCAGTTATTGTAGAAATGGGTTTATTTTGACAAGTCGCTAAACACAAGGAGTAGGGAGTCTGTTACAATATAATTCATGGGTATTGTACGCCCGACAAGTGGCTCGGAGCGCAGTGGATAGAGACGTTGTTTCGTGGGTGGGAGGTGGGGGATTCGATTCTCCTGCTCTGCTGCGTGTTTGCATTTCATATGTTTGGTTGAGAGTTGAACGATTCTGACATCTATACCATTTTCAGATGTTTTTGCCTAATTTTCCAGTTGTACGCCGAGAAGAAATTTCTTGCCACTTGTTTATTACTTACTGGTTTTTTAACCACAAGGCATTGAGAGAGCTACTCAACGACGTATTAACGTTCAACACAGTGATGCACAGGCCCAAAGTGCATGAAACAGAAGCACTGGTCACAATCGGGCAGCGTATAAAAGCTACAGGCTCCTCACAGGTGTACCAGCGACACCACCTTCAATGTCATTATAACAAATCCGTTCTCCTTCAGCTATCCGCAGCTTCGACATCTCATTAAGGATATTGTCCCGTTTTTGCAGGTCAAAAGCAGGGTCGTGCACAATGACGTAGCAGTGTAATCATTCCACTCGAAAACGTTATCATATGTTCACTGCTTACTTGCCTCTCCACGTCTATCAGTTCATCTTGCGGATCTCAATCTTCTTCTTCCACCACATCCAGAGGCCGGATTCATCAAAGTTACTGCAGTACCTTTAACGGACAATTGTAAGCAAAAGCTCAGATAACGCGGCTTATTAAGCGATATGGTGAGCGATAAGCCGCGTTATCTGAGCTTTTCGCTCACAATTCTCCGTTAAAGTTACTGCAGTAACTTTGATGAATTCGGCCCCAGTTGTTCGCCTTCGTCAACTTCAAGTTGACGTGCTTCGAAGTCCTTGAGTATGCTGGCCATCAGTTCGGCCAGCTTGATTTCTTCCCTCGAAGGTTCCTTGCCTAAAGGTGGGCCACACTTCAGCGTAAGCAGGTGGATCACCACTCCAGCATCGGCGGAGATTGTTGATGTTAGGTTTTAGGAAACCTCTAGCAGACACTGATTTCCAGTTGACAGGCAAATATGAGGGAAAGAGTGTATCGATGGCCGTTAACGTCAGTTTGCGGGATCCACAGACCTCGTTTCTTCATTTGAACCATTTGCGACATCACTCTCGACTCCTGGTCTTTGAAAATCCGAGCAGGATGGTTTTTCCCGAAGTCATCGGTCCATCTAGGGAAACAAACTGTGATGAGCCTGTAGCCTTTATACGCCGTCCGTATTGTGACCAGTGCTTCTTCTTCATGCACGTACACCATTATGTTGAATACCACTGCATGCAGCTGGAAGAATTAGTAGAAAACCTCTGAAATGGTATAGACGTCAGAATCCATCAAATCTCAACAATCAGTTGAAAAGCAAAAGTGCAGCAGCGCAGGAGAATTGGTACCCTCGATCTCTCTCGCATAAAGCAATGTCTTTATCCACTGCGCTGCGACGCGCTTGCTGCAGAGGCATCGCGGGAATACAAGACCGCCGAACTCGTGAGACGCCGATTACATTGTAACTACAAAAACCCCCTACTCCTTGGGTTTAGCGAATTGGCGAAAAATAAACACATTTTTATACTAATTGAGGGGTGGGGATTCTCCCTATATGACTCGCTCTTCCCGTTCAGAAACACGCTTTAGACACTTCCCTTGTTAGTCGACGCGAGGTAAGCGCGGGCAAACGCGGACCTCCGCTGCGTCCCTGCTTTCTTCGAACGCCATCGAGCGTCCTGCGGCCAGTCACGTGAGCGGCGAATAACAAATGAATCGGGTTATGGCTGTTCAATGACGCTCTCGTCTTCGGTATACTACGGGAGGATCTCCGTTTTGTATTTCTACCACAAGTACAACGACGGAACGATTAAAGCCGGAAGGAGCCTCGGTAGGGAGGTAGCACTTTCTGGAGCCTGGGAAGCTCCTGCTTTCTGCCAGCAAAGACGTTAAAGAAGAGAGTAAGAGCAAGGAAGCGCTATGGACTACAAGAGCCAGTAATACTCCGTTTCCTATGAAAGCGAGTCATCCACATTTTCGCAATGGCACTACCCAAGTCGTAGTGTCCTATCAGATTAGGTTACAACCATGGACTTCGGGTCCGTTTGCTTACAAATGAAGCGAAGCTCAGAACACAGACTGAACCATTCATGAGCCTCCGATGTGCCTTTTCTGAACCGGATCGCCTTTGTGTTACTTCTTCGTCCGTGCTAGCCATTCTTTTACCACCAAGAAGCTTCGGTATAACCTAAGGAAAGACAGTAACCTATGGAGCAAGATCCATAACAATCTAGCTCTGCCTATCCAAGGTGATTCTTTCTTCTCGGGGCACGAATTCTTAGGGAAGCAAGGGTGCATCATTATAGCTTTGTCACCGTCTTTTGGTCTCGTGAAGGAAATGGATGGAGCAGCCTTCGCGGCGCTTGAACAACGGCATCTGAGCCTGGACACCGACTTCCACAGCCTCGGTTCGGACCTCCGATCCTTTTCGCAGTTAGCCAACTGGTACAAGAGTAATGACAATCTGAAGCCTTCGTATATGCCGCTCTGTCGAACGCAGTTTACAGTGGGTAATAAAAAATAAGCAAATGTTAGTCATTGGGTGACCACAATAAGTAAGGTGTTCACTTGATTATTCGAATATTCGGCAATTCGAAATTCGATTATTCGAAATTCGAAATTTTGAAAATCGAATATTATTCGATCATTCGAAATTCAAAATTTTGAGAATCGAATAATATTCGATCATTCGAAATTCGAAATTTTGAGAATCGAATAAGATTCGATCATTCGAAATTCGAAATTTTGAAATTCGAATATTATTCGATCATTCGAAATTCAAAATTTTGAGAATCGAATAATATTCGATCATTCGAAATTCGAAATTTTGAGAATCGAATAAGATTCGATCATTCGAAATTCGAAATTTTGAAATTCGAATATTATTCGATCATTCGAAATTCGAAATTTTTTTCCGAGGACAAAGGTATAGTACCCAGACGTCTTCTCCCTCCCTGGGAACTTCGGCCCTGGAGCAATCGAGGTGGTTGAGCACGAATTTGAAGTTTGCTTTCGAAGTATCGATCGCCATCAATCGATATTGATCAAACAATCGATTTTTTGTGGAAGTCGTCCAGGCGGTCCGAAACTTTACCCCTGGGGTAGTTGAGGTCGCTCAACACGAATCTGAAGTTCGTTTTGAACCATCAATCGTCACCAATCGATATTGATCAAATTACGAGGTGCGAAAATAGCGGAAAATATCCAGATTTCTTCTACGTGCCAGGGAATTGAGAAGGCGTGCGACGGCCTGGGACTCAAAAGAGGTGCCAAAGGCTGCGCTCAACGTGTTCGGGGATTCAGGTAGACGTGTCGAAGACGTCGTCCAAAGTGACTGTGGTTTCAGAAGGCGTACCGAAGACGTAGTCCGCTAAGGGGAGATCATTGAGGGGGACCAGTACCAGTAATGGGCAGGGGTGTGCGTAAATGAAATCCGAAATTTCGTAAAACGTAAATCGTAATTACGAAAAAATCGTCGTAAATCGTAAATCGTAAACCGTAAATCGTAAAAGGTGCCTGACTTATAATGCATCTAATTTCCTTGTTTTTTCTGTTATGTTAAAGCTAATCGAAACTAACTAGTTACGAAGTTTTAATGATAGGTTTTCAGCTCGAGCTGGACATTTCTCTAATTAAGATGAAAGCCACTAAAATCAACTAGCACCTTTCAAATCAATTAAACAACCAAAATAAACTGCTTGTTCAAAAACGCTATCATAAAAGGCGCCTATACAGGGAACCCAAATAAAAAGCTCACACTGCTTGGACGATCAAAAATGTTTATCATTCTACTAGCCATTGGCTTGCATATAAAACTATGACTTTGTAGAAACAACCGCCACAACTCCGAATAAACCAACAAAAACCATTCCATCCAAACCCAAAAAAAAACTTGATCTCTGGCCAACTCTACGAAAACAGTATCTGCACAAATAATCCAATAAGCATCCCCTACTAAGTGAGCGCATGACACATTTCTATGGTATGACACACCTAAAGTTCTAAGCCTTCCCACATTTTGAATTGTACCCAACAGCATTTTTGTAGCAGACGGGAAGGAACTGTGTGACGATTGAAAGAGTATGGTCACATTTTTGGACACTCATCATAGTCGGATTTTTGATTTAGAATTATATAAGAATACTTTTTTGACATTCTTTAGAAGTAAAGTAGAGAAGCAAGTGCAGCTCGAATTGAAAGTGGTTTAACTGATTCGTACAAGGTGCATTTTAAACATATAGGGGAAACACATGGTAGAGATGTCGAAGGAGGATGGCTATCGCGTGCTCCAGAATAGGAGTCCTTGGTTAGGATCCTACCACGGGCAATCAAGTCTTTCATACCTGCTGGATTTGCCTGGGAAGGATAAAACACTGACCTCTACATCGGCGGCAACCGCAATCTATTCTATAGGGCAAACCCACACTCAAATGACTTCTACGGTATCCCACAAAGGTAGAAAAGATGGATGGCGCATCTCAAACAGGGACTGACTAACGTCATGCTTTGTCCTTTATCATTTTTGAAGGCAACCACAACTTCTGGAATGAAAAAACTTCTTTCGACGATATCAGGCAATCACTTTCGGCATTTACTTCGCTCGCAGGTTTGCTTGCACTTGTTAAATATCGCAAACTACAAAATATTGCATTACTAATTAATGACTGCTTGCATTCGTCAGTCCTGCTCTCCATTACCTTTGTAACAAGCGCTATCACATCTTTTGCCCAGCCTTTAGCACTCTGAACGGATCGCATAGGGCGAACGCAAGAGCCCCAATCAAACCACTGAAAACGAGACCAAAAGTGTCAAATGTTTTCACCTTTATCATCAAAATATCTGACATTTTGCTTAAGGCGCACCTCATATGTAGGTACACTCCCGCCATTACGTGCAGTGATAATCGGACTGAAACATGATGGTTTTCTTTCCAACAGTTCGGCTGTTATTTCACAGCCTTCGATCAAGTCCAATATCCCTTGAGGCCTTGCATGAGTTCTACTCGGGTGCATTAAAGAGAGTCGTCTATGTGGTGAACAAGTGGTGAAAAAGTCACAAGTTGACTAGGCGGTGGTTGCAGCATAGAATATGGTTCAGCAGGTGATCGCCTTCATTCCAGTACAAGGAGAATTTTCATGTCTTTCTGTGAACTGGAACGAACGAAGTGCTTTCAGGCAATTCTAATGTAAGATGTTGTGATAGTGTGATCAGAAAAAGGTTAGCCCCGTTCCATTGCCCGGAATTAACTCGAGCAGCTTATCCACAAAGCTGCGTTGCTCTGACACAGCGCCACAGCAGAACATAAAAAAGTAAACAGGAAATAGCAATGAGATATGAGGGAAGTCTTTAAAAGTAGGCACATCGTCATAATCCGAATTGTATCACGTTATGTGAACGTTTGTCATCGGTGGGCCGAAGATCACATTTACGAAAATTTACGATTTACGACCCAGAATGTCGTAAATCGTGAAAAATCTGCCAAAAATCGCCGTAAATCGTAAAATCGTAAATCGTAAATCGTAATTACGCACACCCCTGGTAATGGGGTCGGATTTCCTTCGATGGCGCTAGTTACAGCTCAACGATCAAGGGCAATCAGTCGCCCGGTGCGTCGCTTGTCTTCTGTTTTAGCGTTGACCTCTTGAACCATAGGACACTGTCGATCGCTGGACAATTTCATCTCCTATAGCTGCACATATGTTCTGTCGGGCTTCAGTTACAGAGTGGCCGAGCTGATACTCATGAAGAAGGCGTTCTCGAATAGTGACCCTATGTCTTTCATTTCAGACTTAAAAACCTCCCACTAAATCGAAATGGCAGGACAACAAAAGTAGAGTCGATAAATACATACTAATGAAAGCGATACCTCGGAGCGCTCGCGCTAGATTATAGGTAGACGAGGGCACAGCAGTGGACGTCTCCTTCGAAAAACTACAAATTTTGAAACCCCACCTTGAAACAAACGGCTGGATTCAGTCGGCAGCAGAGGTAAATCGATGTAAATTGATGTATAGTTGTCCGGTTCAAACTCTTGTTTGAACAAAAGCGAGGTAAAATACTTTGAAAACTGCGAGAACTCACAAGCTAATAATTTAGACGGTTGCTTGAGGCAGTCAGCGGGAATGAACCCAACGTTTATTCAACGTTGGGTTCATTCCCGCTGACCCCCTTTATTTAAGCAAAAAACGACCAGGGGCCGTATGCTCGTGTTCCTCGTTGGGGGAACTCCAACCAATTCTTGGATTATTTGGACACATTTTATCACGCCCGATTCCCCATAGGGGAGGCTCGGGGTACACGAAGGTACCCCGAGCCTCCCCCTATGGGGAATTGGGCGTGATAATCCCTCTGGACGCATAAACTCCTAAACAATTGTGGCCTCCAGCAGATCAGCAGATGACCTTCGAAACTTTTCTTGGTAATCCTCAAAACATCTTCCTACACTCATTCCCACCCAACAATGCGCCTGCATTTCGGAACAACTTCGTAAAAATCGGTGTTGATAGCCCTTTTGATAAAACAGTTGGAGGTTTAACAGTAGGCGTGTGTATTTTGGCACAATGAGCTTTATACGCTCGGACTGCTCGCTCAGTAGTTCAAAGCGTACTCTTTAGAGTGCGCTGAGCACACGACGAAACACTCGCGTGCTATATACTGCCTGTTCACGCTTCACGGTGGAGCATCGGTTCTTGGCATAAATCGAGAAACCTCTCGAGAATCATGCCAGGTTCTCTCCCTTCTATCTGCTCGCCTGCTCCTTTGAAGATGTTGTGCATGAGCACTCCCTCAGCAGCGTCATTGCTTGAACAACTCACAGCCTACGCAGTTTCACTCGGGCCCCTTGTGTACAGCACCGAAGCACCAAACTACCCCATAACGAATTCCCTCTGAACACTGCTTCTCGGGAAAATTGAGTTCGGCAGGTGCCATTGAGCGGCAGCAGCCTCTGCATTCCAATTTGTAGCGTGCTGAATATAGTTGTGCCCAAATGACCTTTTCGAATAGGTAGGTAATGACCTTCATTCGAGTTTGAATACTCGAATTCGAATTTTCAAAAAATCGCATTTTTCGAATGTACTCGAATTTGAATATTTGAAATTCGTGGGCATTCGAAACCATTCGAATATTCGAAAAAATTTCGAGAGCACAACTATATTGCTGAAGTAGCACAATAGCTCCCTTCGCTCCAAAGACATAAATGTCGTCAAATCTATTTTTTTAGATTCAAAACAACCAAGCATAACCACCGAATACAAAGCTATCCACGCTTACCAAATGTAGGAAACCAGTTTAAATTAGGTTGAACTCCATAATGCGTTATTATTAAACTCTAATATAGGGAAAACTACTACCCATCGCTAAATCGTAACAAACCTTTCTTTTCCTCATCGCCGAAAAACATCGACAGCAACTGAAATCGCGGTAGCTCCGAAAGTGACAACAGGCGTGTAGAAACTTCTTTTGGTTCAATGCCCTTAGTTTCCAGTAGCGACACAAATCCTTGCAGAAGACGGCCAATCACATCTGCCTCCAGAAGCTCGCCAAACACCGTGTTGTAAACGTGGATTGGGATCGCCTGAAATTCCCCAAATATGAACCCTCGATCACTGAAAATCTGCTCATGACTGACCACGGCGTGTCTACTATGTACTAGTGTGCCTTCAGAATTCGCGATATAAGGACAATTCAGAAACAGTTGGTCACTTCTGTGTTTTCTCAGGATATTCAGTAATAGAGATTTCGAATCCATTCTAGTTGGTGGGTGGGGGAGGCGCCTCTCTCTGTGTCTTCGACGACGAGGGAAAAATTGAAAGCGATCTAGACAGCGACCAAAACCGGTAGACTATGAGGGGAAGGTTTTTTGGTTTCCTGGCTGGGAAAACCATGTTCTCTGCTCTTACTGCACCCTATTTACGATATTGATTGTGTGTACTCACTCACTTTTTTTCTGCTTCTCATACATCTACACTTTTCCAATCAATTTTCTCAGATTTGTGTCTAACCTTTTGTCTTTTCATATTCATTCTCTCTCATCTTTTCTTCATCCGTTTTCATTCTCGTTTTCATTTTCTTATCTTTTTACACATAAACAGATTCTAAAGATACCTTATAATACGCTCCTCTTCTTCACTGAAGAGCGACGGGAGAGCGTAGCACAAAGCTTCGTCTGAAGACAGCGGCGAAGCGAACCTTCTTATATGCTTTATATTATGTAATACCGTTTTATTCTTTATAGGTTGAAACATCTACATTTTACACCTTTTTAGTTTCTTTAATTTCCAGCTTTTCTTATATTCTATATTGTCTACTGTTTTATATTGCAAGTGTTGGATTCGCTTTTCTAGTGGAGCTCCCTCCCATTAAGGCAGATCCAGAATATTAAATCGTACTATACTGTGTACGGACTATCATCGTTTCAAAATTCTGAAACTCACTAGAAAATATCTGACGAATTTCTCAGGAGGGAATCGCTGCAGCTCTCGATAGTCAAGAAGAAATTCCCTGTGAGTCGTTGGTACACGGAATTTAAATTCGTCGTCGTTGTCGACTGAATTCTCCTCTGCACTTCGTTCCTGTAATGGCAATTAAATTTATTTATTTAAAGACGTGGAATGTGATCACACGTGTAAAATTAAGAAACCGAATGAAATTAAACATAAACAGATAACAAAACAGTAACGTCTGGATGAACAATGAACAAATAACTGCAAAGTGATATCTGCTAAATGTAACCAAAACAGTACAATCAGGGACATGTTCCAGGAAAAGACTAAAAATTGACAATAACAGGTCATTTCTCAATAAGTTTACGGAAGGCCTAGATAGACAACCCCAACGACATTTTGTCATCACTTAGTAACGTGTTGAGTTGGCTGAGGTTCCTATAGGTGAAGAAATTTGTTCTAATCTTTGTTTTTGCAACCGCGACGTTAAGCCGTAGTTTACCTCTCATAGATCTAGTCAACCGTACACCGAAAAACGGAAGTGGATCTACGGAGAGCCTCTGAGTTAGAATTTTGAATATCATGGTGAGATCAGCCTTTATTCTTCTACTAGCCAGCGTTGGAAGGCCAAGTGCTTTTGCCCTTTCTAGGCCATTGGGCAGCTGCAGGTAGTTAACATCATAACATCTCAAATATAGTTTCGGGTAAAACTGTTCTGAACGCTTCCCAAGAAATCGATATCCTTATTTTTGCAAGGATTCCAAACAGTTATTCCAAACTCCAATACCGGTCGAATATAGGATTTATAAACCCGTAAATATACTTGGGGATCCTTCGATCGTAGAAGCCTGAACAGAGTGTATATGGTATAGTTCGCTTTCCTCGCAAGTGTTCTGCACTAACTGCCGAAGTCCTGGTTAGTATTAATCAAGAAACCTAGGTCTCGAACTTCCCCTACAGGCATGAGACTTGTGGTTTGTAGTTTGTATGGAACCGATGTCTCACCCTTCGGACCAATTAGCATGCACTTGGTTTTATCCGCTGATAATGGAAGCTCCCACTGTTCGACATACTCAATTGCTGCTTGTAAAACACTAACATCATCCATCCCTTTGATACACTTCTTAATCTTTATGTCGTCTGCGTACACCTTGCATACCACACCAAAACGCGAAATGACAGTAGGTAACTCATACGTATATTTAACAAATAGCAGAGGCGATAGGACTCCGCCTTGTGGCACACCACTGCACGCAAGATATGAAAGTGAGAACTCATCTTCCATGTACTTGGTAGGTTCTTCCCGAGAGGAAATCCTTGCCCCGTCTTATAATTCTGATGTGTACGCCTACCATTTCCATTTTGAAGAGTAACTTGGATATAGGGACCTTGTTAAAGGCCTTTGTAAAGTCAAAGAAGACCAGATCAGTGCGACGCTTATCCTCTACTGCTCGAGACCAGTCATTTAAGGCAGTAAGTACAGAGGTTTCTACAGACCTCCCCTTCACGAAACCGTACTGGTTCTCTGAAATGACACCATTGTCCAAAAGATGCTCCATAATATGTTTCTTAACAACTTTCTCGAACTATCTTGCAAAAACAGAAGTGATACTTATGGGCCTATAGTTTCTGGCATCGTGAATAGGCGGCTTCTTGAGAATCGGTGTGATTAGCGCATGTTTCTACCGCAAAGGTGCCTCACCTTTCATGTAACTCAAGTTGTAAATGTGTTCCAGAGGGAAAGCTAAATATACTGCAATCTTCTTTATAAAAGCGACTGGAATGAAATCTGGAGAGGTAGATGAGGAATTCGGCCACTTCTCTAGGCCACTTCTCTAGGGTATCTCTAGGTTAAATGCTTTGTTTAGGAAACAATGTCCAAATGACTGTTCATGTATCAGCTCCTCGATTTGAAGTGGCACATTTGAACATGCTTGACGCATATATACCCTCCATGTGTATCATACACTCGCAGTTCGAAGAATAGCGGATAATGGTAGACTTTTATCTAACACTTTTCGGCATGAACCACGTATCCTACAGTACCGGACGCGTCTTTCGAATAGACGCCGAAAAAACCGCACTTTTGCGGTTTTTGCGTCTTTTTGTTATAACTCGCCAAAAGGTCATCCATTTCAGAAACCAAGAGTATATTTGAGCTCAAGAGATCGAGCTCTATCGTTTGGTATATACTTTTCTTATGAAAGATCAAAAATAGCCAAAATTGAAAACTTGTGCTCCATTGAGAAGGCCGGCCGCGGACGAGTTGTCGGCCGCAAGGCGTCGAAAACCGTTGCATGCTCACAATTCCTCTAATTTGAGGTTTTTTGAGAAACGGTTGGCACCATTCGATTTGTCTCGTCGAGATCTACACAACCATGTAGACAACTTCGCCAAACCACCGCATTCTCGCAGTGGGTGGTCAAAGATGACGGGTGCAAACTTTTTGATACTGGAAAAGCTTATACCCCAGGACTTGTATGTTCTCGGAGAATCTCAAGCATGGCGTAAAGTGTTTTGTCATAGCAGGAATCCTCTAAGAGTGCGCCGCGCACAATGCATATAGGATCGAACCTATCAATCGAGGAGGGGGGAGAGTTTGTAGAGTGAGCATTTAAGGAGTTTTATAAGAAATTCTCCACGGATCTCCCTCGATAGAGAGCCTTCGGGCTCTCTTGTTAAGAGGGATCTCGGGCCGCTTGTCGCAGGGCCACGTGGCGCGTCCCCGGGTGGTGGATAGGGGAATTAAACGGGACCAAATGCGACCGTGTACTGCCCAGAGACGCAGGTGGGATGCAGGGGATGGACTCCTTGCTCCTGCTGTGTCGGGTCGACGCGTTCCTTGTGCGTGGGAGCAGCATGTTCGTGCACAGTGTGCGCGGACGTGTCCGTGACTGTGCGGATTGTAACTGTGTCGGCTCGGCCAAAAGCTTGCACTCGGTAGACTGGGAGTACATCGTAAGGCGATTCGAGGCCGCCTCAAAAGTCTCGCCCCGTCCCTTCGGGCAGCTAACGGCATGCAAACTCGCGAACGAGCAAAGCACCGAAGGCGCTTTACGATGAGGTGCTCGCAGCTCTCCAGATGCCTAAACTGCTTTAGCACAATCTGCCATTTTGGGGCGGCGGAGGGCGACAGCAAAGTTCCTTCCGCCCTTACTCGCCCACATTCGAATTCTTGACGCTCCTAATGGCACCACTCTGTTCAGCTCGAGAAGCTCTATCGAATGGTGTCAATCTCGATTACTTCTGGGAATATCGCTTTCTTGACAATTTCGCATCAAAGGCGAGGCGGCTCAAGACCGCGGCAGGACAATGACGTCATCGAAAGTCGATATTTTTGAGCCGGGCCAAATTTCCTCGCCCAAAATCATTTAGGGGTTGTTTGGAGCGCTGATTACGAATCCGACGTCCGTTTTTGAAAATTCCACCGATTTCGATAGGTTTTGGATTTTCTTCTGGATAACTGAGGGTAGTCGGGTCAGGAACAATTTCCTTCGAGGGCGAGGGCACCGATTTTGCTCAAACTTAGTCAAAGGGCAGAGTTTGTTCAGGGTGGCGAAGTCCATTTGGCCGATTATGGCAGAGACCACCCATACCGATAACTGAGGGTGGTCACTGATCCTGACCCTACAAACCTCCTATGGTTGTAACATGCCGAAATCGGTGGAATTCTTAAAAACGGACATCGGATTCGTAATCAGCGCCCCAAATGACCCCTAGATGATTTTGGACAAGAACATTTGGCAATTTTCGAGTGGTGCTGAACAGAGTGGTGCCATTAGGAGCGTCAAGAATTCGAATGTGGGCGAGTAAGGGCGGAAGGAACTTTGCTGTCGCCCTCCGCCGCCCCAAAATAGCAGATTGTGTTAAAGCAGTTTAGGCATCTGGAGAGCTGCGAGCACCTCATCGTAAAGCGCCTTCGGTGCTCTGCTCGTCCGCGAGTTTGCATGCCGTTAGCTCGCCTTGTGTACCCGCAGCGGTCGTCCGAAATCTGAAAAAATCGTGTCACACGTGCCCAACCTGCATTTTCGCACCGCTGTAACTTTGTCCAGTCTTAAGCTAGGTCGCTATGTTTTAGCGCGCTTCTTGAACTTTCTACTGCCTACAAAGTCCACAACTTGCAGCTGGAAAGACTCGAATTTGACAGAGTTATTGCGCTCAGAACACGCCCGCGGTTGCAATTTGCGAGCGGTCGCGCCCACTCGATTGATGGGTTCGATCCTATATACGTTGTGCACGGCGCACTCCTTAGTCTCGCCGAAACAGAGTACAGCAATTCC
>OX377201.1:72842473-72927758 GCA_947396885.1 Heligmosomoides polygyrus polygyrus | reverse complement strand
ATAAAACTATTTAAGTGTCACCTTAAGAATTTCATCCATATATATATATATATATATATATATATATATATATATATATATATATATATATATATATAGGGTGCGTAAAAAGTATTGACGCACCTACTTTTTGTTTCAGCTCCAACTTTTGTGTGTTATTTTTGTTGTCTATATTGTGCTCAAAAACACTCACGAAAAAGCTGAAGAAACATGATCGTCATCGTTACGGTGGCCCTTTTTTTGTCTGTTACCGAAAGAGCCGAATACTTCCTTAACAAGAGATTTAGGCGCTGTTCGAAACGGTAGGTGAGGAATGATGTCAGCAACCCAAACGTCAGCCACGGCTCTGTCATAACAGATGATGATTACAAGAGGTTCACGCACGTTAACGCTCAAATCCAAAATTATCAAGCTCTGTCCGACAACGGTAAACCGATAGCGCGCGCAGGTGTGGACAGCTTCTCAGACGAGCACAGCTTAAACAAGAATCCGCTGGATTACTCTTTTTAGGCGATTTTGGAGAATGAGGTCTGTGCTACTTTCAACAGAAGTGACCAGTTGCAGAAGGCTACCCTGTTCAAAGCACGGAACGAAATCCAAGCGAGTACTTGCGGCGCGTGCTCATGAATTTTTCCGTCGTTTTCGCTCCTGTATTCACAGTAAAGGAGCCAATGTCAAATACGAGTTATTCTATCGTGTTTGCAAAATCATTTTCCATATTTCTCAAGTGATTATTTTAAAAATTACTGCGCAATACTATTTCCACAACCGTCATTTAGTGCGTCAATACTTTTTACGCGCCCTGTACTTGGTATGGTACTTTGGCACACTTTGGAGTGTTTTCACAGTATTAATCTTTATAACACAAATACATCAACTCTCATTGACTTATGACACTGTTCTTCTGTTTTTATATTTCCTCTACCGGCATACCAATTTCCACAAGATGTACGCTTATATGTATATTAGCAGAGTTGAAGTTTTAATCCACCTGCTCATTAAGTGAAAACATTGCTTAAGGTTTTATAAAATCCTCGCTTTATAAAGAAAATTAATGGTTTGAGGCTTGTTCTGCAGAGCACTAAGGCGGCCATTTTTAAGTACCAAAAGAAGAGATTGCGATATGACCCCTTCCAAGACGTCGCGATTTCTATTCGAGTGATAGCAAAAACTCTGTTGCATGGAGTTTGCAACTGCAAACGATAAAACAGAAACAATTGCAAAGAACACACATTGTCGCCATGATTTCTCATGTAAGCAACATTTAAACAACCAATCACGCAAGAATCGCGACGGACTTTTCGAGTGCATGGCGCGATATCTTCTTTTCATGCACGAAAAGCGGGGGCAGACATAACTCCAACGCCGCGCGAACCCCCTGGCGTCGCGCACGGTGCGCGACGCATTTGGACGAGTTGTCGCGGTCCGATGCTTCGGGCTAGAAACGCTTCTTACAGGGACATGCGGCACGCCTTTGTCTTATTTCAACGTTTCCTGCAGATGGTATATGAATGTGGCTTCAATAGGATGATCAACGACAGTTTATACAGGAAACCTGGTCATGTAGATGGTTTCTAGCGTGAGTATTTGCCATCTACAACTTCTTCGGCCAATTTTTACCAATGATTATGGTTATACTACGGAAAAAGGTCACTATCACCCATTCTCGGATCAATTGTCCTACTGCAGACTGTTGCTTACCACATTCTGTGGGATCTTAAGTTCCTTGCTAGAAATGTGGTCTGGGAGCTTTAGCACTGAGAACACTTCATGCCCGCGGCTAACCACGCATCACCTAGCGCACGTCCGCGTTTCAGCGCCGCGACGTCGCTCGCGGCTAGAGCGCGACGTCGCGTTGGAGTTAGGTCCTGGAGCCCACGAAAAGATTGCTGTCTTGACGCGCTTTGAAGTAAAACTTAATTCATTACCTTTTTCAATAAAAATAAAAATTTAATAAAATTATTACACTCATTCGGACAGTTGAACTAAAAAATTGGCAAAAAAAGTTATACCAAATTTCCTTAGACAAAAAATTAGTCTAATCAACATAAAGAGCCTGTGGTTTAACCTGTGAAAAGCTCGATTCGATTTGGAGGACGGTCACTCTGATTTCTGACGCACCAAGTTTGCTTAGAAGTGTCCAATTTGATGTAAAAATGGTATAAATTTTCTGCATAGGATGTATGCAGCAGTACCATTTTCACTTGAGCTCCTCGCGGTTCAACTCGTTCACCTTGTTTGCTATTTTTCGTCTTTTTTAGGTTCGGTGGCAGCTCAGACAACCCAAGCCATCCATCGCTTCGCTCGTTGGTCGCATCTCGGAGGAAACCTATTTTTCCACATGTTGTAAGCTCGTTCCTTGGTTTTAAACTGGAGCACCAAACAGTGATAGTGACAATTTGTAGCACAAGTGTATCAAGCACCTAGTTCATAAACTGTCAACACAGTCTAAGAAGATAATAAAAGCTGAAATAAGGCTCTAAGGTTTGTTTCGATGCTGCATTCAAACGAAACTATATTTACAACTGCTCAATCGACGTTTTAAACGGATGCATATGCTGTCCTTACCGTTCCCATGTCGCAGAAATTCTATTCTCTAGGTGTTTCATATGAACACTGAGTCTCTCAAGTAGGATCACAGCCAGGAATATTATGACACTTCAAAAAGCTTTCATTTTGAGGCGACAGTGCCTTTCCCGTTTAGTTTTCAATTTCTACCATCCCCTGCTTAATCATGACTATCTGTTTAATGCCGTACCTCGCAGCGCGTTGTACTGTTTCACGGACAGCGCACGCATTTTGTTCTAGTATACCCAAGGTCGACGTTCAAAGACCAGAGACGCCGTCGCATGAGACGAGTCGGGGGGGTGGGCCGGTCACCTAATGCGTTTTGCGGACACTCGCTGGACGAGAGCCGTCACCAACTGGATTCTGCGGAATGTCAAGTGAACACCAAGACGCCCACCAACGCGTTCGCTGGTCTTCTTCGTGAAAGCCCGGAACGATCGAAATGAAGCACTTCGTGTCCATCAAAAGAGGATCCATTGGAGCACTCCGGCACGCGACAGGCGCGAATGGAGACGGGCGTCCGCTCGAACATCTCGATGATCAACAGGACAGCAGGTGGTAGCCAAGGTTCAGGATATTCAAGGCGAGTAAAACCAGCTGTCGCAGTAGGACTGCAAATTGCAGTCGACAGCCAACTACCCCAACGGTAAGAAAGAAACGGCATACCTAACACAGCGGCCGACAGCTCCACTTGTAGGCTCTGAGTGTAGAAGTCAATAGCCTTGTGGTAGCGTTTCTCTCGGAAGCAAATGTTGCCCTCCTCCTTGAGTCGCACAGCTTCAGTCGACATCTGTCCGCAAGAAAGCATTCTTTGGCCGCCCTATCGGAGACGTTGACAGGGTTTTCGATATTTCCATAGGAAATAACCACGGCGTGTTTAGAGAACAACGCAAATAAATAATTTATTAAAGAAATCACAGTTATCAATTTGCACCAACATCGTCAATATGAACTAGAGGTCATAACGAGAAGCATTAATACAATAAGAAGCTTTGTACATATTCGCCAGCAGGATAGCCTCGCCTAATATAAGTTGACGCTGATCTTCAAATTCTTGTAGTCATGTCGCAACTTGATGAAGTCTTGTATTAGGGTGTGGTCGACGTCCGACTAAAAATCGAAAGGTAGGATTGCCATAATGTGAGCAACAAAAGTACGTTATGATCAAGGCTTTGACCCTAGGCGGGATTAGAAGCGTCATCCCCTGATCCGTCCCCAAGTCCTATCTGTGACACCAGCCAGAAACCATGTTTACTATCTTACAACAAGGACAACTTCGGAAACTCTTTGCGATATAGCTGAACCTGCTATAACAAGGACACGAATAATTCAACTGCAGATGGGACCACACACACGTGCTCTTACACGTGCTCTCCAGCGAAAGAATCTGCATGATAATGATTCCACTCGAGCGGACTTTTTTACTCTCGGCGGTCGGCGGGCGGTTTTTTACCATTGTCTGAGTACAATAGCTCATTGTACTCAGATTGCTTCAGACGCATAAGTCTGTGCTACTGAGCGTTCAACGAGCTGCTTCAATATCATTTTGGTTTACACATTCAAGGGTGTGCGACAGTCATCGCGATCTTGAGAAGAAAAAAGCATACCAGCATGGGACTGTGTGCCGCGTCGGACAGGTTGTCGGGAAGCACCACGAGAAGATTAGCCAACGCATGTAAGCTTTCGAACTGCCGCGTTGCGTTCGCTTCCAATCGCCACTGTGACACGCACTTTCGGTACTCGTTCAGGTCGCAAAGGAGAAGCATCGCGCCGGCGGAGTTAAAGGTGAACTAAAACAACAACGTAGACGTCATGTCAATCAACAGTCAAGTATGCAATCCTAGCAAGCCAGCGACTGAAAGCCTTCATGCAGAAGAGGTGAATCGTTCAGACGAACCTGTTGGATGTGATGAAGCAACAGTTTGTACAGTCGGTTCGCCAGCTCTGTTTGCAGGACCACTAGGTTGCCGCCGTCACATCCTCTCTCCATGGCGGTCGCCTGTCCACTAAGGAAACGCACCACTTGTTGGCAAGGCTGGAAATTCGACAAAATGAAGTTACAATGCAATGACTAAAACACTGCATATATCGTCGAGATGGAGCAATGACTTACAGCGGACGCCCCAAGAATGATCTGCTGGCTGTCGGGACGGAAATCGGCTTTCTTCTGCTCAGAAGATAGCACGAAGCGAACGTAGCCGATGACGGCGTTCAGCTGCCGCTCAAGTCCCATGTTAATCTTCTGTTCTAGCGAACGTAAGGAAGTGGACCACTTCTTGGCAACACACTGCTCAACGACGGTTCCTCTGCAACGCAGTTTGGTAGTTCAGAGATTCCCATTAAAAATTCGAAGTGGATAACATAAGGCAAGGGCCTGCTGGAGCGAAAGCATCTCACTTTATGAGGGGCAGCACGGAATCTTCGTACTGCTTCATCAACAGCAGAACTATTGTGGTGTTCTGAGAGACCACGGAGAAGAAGTACGCTGGAGGCCCAACTTTCGGTTCCGCCAAAGATATTCCTGTGAAGAAGTGAGTTTTCAGAGGAAACACGAACATCAGGAACGACTGGCAACTCACCAGCTATTGCCAACTCCACTGCATAGTCCAGATGCTCAGAGTAAAGGTACTTGAGCAGGATATCCAAGATGTTCTCGCTGTGTTTGGGCACCTCAGACTTCTCACACAGCTAGAAAAGTTTGACGAAAATGATAATAAAACCAAAATTAAAGAAATCTGCAGCACATGGTGGGTTTTCCATCTGGGTTATCCCAGAGTTCGAACAGGGTGCCAAAGCGGAAGAGAGCGCTAATGTTAGAGCTAGCGGTACATGACGTAAATAGGTAGCTGATGCATTCAGTCCTCTTATTGGATAGCGTCTCCCTTACCATGCGCCTTGCACATCCGGTTGTGCAAGCGCCCGGTATGTACCTAATTTTTTGAGATCGATTTCTAGCTAGAATGAAGTTGAATTCGAATGTAAAAGCAATTTTTCATCAGTAAGCTGACGGACAAAGCGGTGTTATACTCATACCTAATAAGTGTGGTGATTTGAGGTAAACGTGTACGCCAAGCTCGCACTTAAAGCACATCATAGACTTTTTTCAACTTTAGTAAATAAATGTTTGGACGATGAACTGCTAAGTGTTCCAACATTCTCGTCGTCTGGAAGTGTCACTCGTATTAATCAAATCCATAGTAAGAGACCAGCTGGGTGATCCGGGAGGAGAGTGGAACCAAAAGAAATAAATTCGAGCTTATGGAACGTTGCCTCTCTGTCGACTGCACAATACGCCCTTTTACGCAACTAAGAAGTCTAGGTGGGTCTCACATTGGAACAAAAATTACCTGAGAGGCTCTATTGAAGGCGTTTTTGGTCTCCTGTAAAATGCTGATGGCAACATCCTCCGATAAGAATGTTTCGCCGCCATAGGTTTCCACAGTAAGAAGACGAGCTTGGACATCTCTCTTCAATTCTTGCAGTCTGAACAAGTACAAGTCATGTGGAGCAAAAGGGTTTTCAAACACAAAAGAGTTCGAAAAGCACAAAACGGCAAGCGCAGGAAACTTGATTCTATGTGAGCAGCCCAATCATGACGATTACATCATTTTCACGTGAAATTGGACACATTTGAAGTCAAATTGGACACTTTTCAAATCATATTGAACACTCTTCCAAGCTAGCATAAGGCCTATGAAAACAAGCGATCTCTTTCAAGTCGAAATTAACTACCCGTGCATTAAACTAGATTCTCCAAAAAGGTTAGACTAATTTTTTCAACGGAAACTAGCAGAACTTTTTTTTTGAAAATTCTAATTCACCCATCCTTAACTCATTCGCGACGGTGTCCACACATATGAGTGGACAGCGGAGAGGGTGCGATGGACGATGTCCACTCATATGTGTGGACGGGAATTTTTGGGAAAAACTTCCTTTTTTGATGTTTTTGTTCGATTTTCTTTTCAAATTCCCAAATTGTAGAAACAAACCAATGTTCAGATCTTCTTCCAAAGATCGATTAAAATTTACTTACAGAAAGTAACTCTCGCGAGGGACGATGTCCACAAACACAAATGGGTGGACACCCGCGCGCGCCAAGAAGGCAGCGGGCCGTCGCGCGCATTGTGCGCGAGAGCGCTCTCGTCGCGAATGTGTTAAGTGAACACACTATTTGAAATTTTATGAAAATTTTATTTTTGGAGAAAAAATAATGGTTTAAAGGTTGTTTTAGTTGGAAGGCGGCCATTTTTTAACGCCAAAAAGAGATTGCACCATGCCCTCTCAAGACGCCGCGATTTTTATGCGATTGATAGCAAAATCTGTAAAAAGCACACATAGGGCTGTAAGTCATTCGATGTCTCTCACTGTCAGACTTTTGTTACTGGAAAAAGGCATATGCAAATTCTATCGTTCTCTTTGTCAATTATCGTGACCAGTCCCAGCATATCCCTTATGCATAGCCGCCTTTGGTCTATTAAATTTACATGGTAAGCGAGCGCTCGGAATGGATATTTCTTCAGTTTTATATTGCCTTTTTCCCTAGTTTTGGCCATCTTGAGTTTGAAGTGTCCACTGTTGAGTTTGTTTGAGTCAAGAGTTTGCCTACTGTTCATTGTTGTTGTACTGTGCTGTTGTACTAGCGAGCCTTTTGGCGCATAAATAAATAAATAAATAAATAAATAAATAAGTAAATATCCTCACTTATTCTTCATGCTTCATGTAAGCAGCATTTACACTATCAGTCAAGATCTTTCCGAGTGCATGATGCTATCTGATCTTTTAATGCGCTGTATGATTGCTTCTTTGCTGTGCTTTAAAACAGATCTTAGTTTATTATTTTTTTCTCAAAAAAATAAAATTTAAAAAAATGTTATACTTATTAGGGCAGGTGAAATGAAAAATTTCGAAGAAGGTTATACCGAATTTTCTTTGAAAAAATATTATAAACATGATATTGTGTCTGTGGTTTAATCCGCCTGTAGGTCACTTTGATTTGGAACAGTTCGCTTTAATTTCAAAAGTCTTTAAGCTAGCTTAGAAGTGACCAATTCGACGTGAAAATGGATTATTTTGGACAGCTGTGAATTGGTTGAGCGATTTCCCGCCATTGAATTGGGAAACTGTAGGGGAGAAATGTTTACCCTGTGGGAAAATCACATATTTGCCAACACCGAGGCAATAGAACGCACAGAAAGGGGGGGGGGGGGGGGGAGCAGAATGAATGAACTGGATAAATGCACCTGACTAATGGTAAATGCTAAATAAAAATTTCGATGTTGAAGGCAACAATATTAATGAAGGAGCGGTTTTACCGCTAAAAAGCGCTTATTTCCCTCTCTGCGACGAATCCTCTCCCACGTGACGCTAATACTTACCCTCCACTGTGTATCTGCTTCTTGACGTGCTTTTTGGACTCGTAGAAGCGTTGTAACATGTTACTGCACTGAGCGTTCAGGTAATCTAACTCTTCGCTCTGATATGTAGACAGATACCTAAAAACAGTTCTCTAAGTATTGTAGAAACATACGAAATTCCCAAGAATAGATCATGTGCATGGATAACGAATCAACACTAGGTGCCCAATTAAACATGGGAAATACAACGAAAAACGGATTCAGATCTTAAATATGGCTTGATCACAGTGAGAAGTCAGTGGCGGTGGGACAAATAGCGTAACAACTGTATGATAATTAACAAACAGAACTACTGAGAAACCAGTTCAGCTGTAAAATAGGTACACCAACACTTAAAGACGTGCATAAAGAAAATTAAGCTACGAAGACAAAAGATCACCTATCGAATATGGAACGCGTCAAAGTTGGCAGGAATGAGGCATCTGAGCTCACGTGTAGTGCATCGAGCTCCTTATTAAGCCGCAATATACTGAAAGGAGAGCAATGCAGGAAGGTGGAGGTAGGTTAAGACTGTAATGAGGAAACACCTACCTCGAATAAGACTGCGCTAGTCCTACCAAATAGCCTTCCCGATCGCCACTATCTTTGCAATCCCTTAGTTTTGCGTAGATATGCTCCTTAAGCCGACCCGTGTATAAGCTCAAAATCTGAAAACAAAAGCAGTGCTTTCGCAACAAAAAGAAAAAACCATTTACCACATGTGATTACCTACACATCTCCAAAAGTAATATAAAAGGGCAAATGTAACAAGTACCAATTTTTGAACAACGGCTGTAGGACTCGGGAAAATTGCTTCAATCTTCGGTTTGTGACTTCGTACAAGCTGAAGGGCTTCTGCATACACGTCGTCGCAACCAGCTCGAAACAGTGACTGGATATACTCCACGTACCGCGCGACACAGTGAGAGTAGCCCTTAAAGAGAAACTTGTTGGCCTCGCACTTTCGCCTTCTGAAGGCTTAGTTCATCACCTTGAATTCGCTCAAGATCTTTGCTACTGCGGCCATCTTTTTCTCATCACGTTGGGCCCGGCCAAACTCATCGATGAGCAGACGTTCAACCTCTTCGTACCTTCACAAGGCAAGATTTAGAAAAGCAGTGAGACAAACCATGAAACCTTCCTACCTATGAGCGATCCTAGCCTGCACAGCTAGAAACTTGTCCTTAGATAACTCCTGCGATATCGAGTACAACTTCTGCACTAGATCAGCCGATTCCAGAAGCTAAAGGTTCTCATTCGTGGTTACAGAAATTTATATAGACGTATGAAGCTCACCTTGTCAGGATCAGTGAAAATCATTGAATTTAAGGGTTGATCTGAGAGAAATTCGTCGAAGTGTTGGATCAGTTGCAGGGCGTCGTGAGCTCTTTGCCTCGGTTGATGAACCTTCAAACGGAATACTATTAAATGAGTTCAGGAGAGCGTTATCACCCTTTATTTATATTGTGCACGAAAAAAGAGCAAAAAAAGAAACATTACAACACATTTCAATAACTAACTGATTCCAGCTGGTCCCCTAAATGAACGACTTTCGTAGATACCGTCTGCATTGTGGAGTCAAGTTGCTGAAATGGAATGTCTTAAGCTAAGTCAATGAGGACGAGGAGATCCGCTGAACACACACCCTGATTTTATCGATGGCCTCAGCATTTCTCTCGTAAAGCCTTTGCAGCTGATTGACGTATTCCCGTTTGTCCTTATTCAATTCGTGTTCGAGAAGAGATATTTTGCTCTAAAACGAAGTTTCGGTGCACTAAAATCTAGGAGATAGCTTGTTGCTGGAATCACGCTTGGTCTTATCATAATGTTGAAAAAGGATCATCACAAGCTAAGAACGCTACAAACTATTGATGTCAGTTATTTCGTCAATGAAACCTCATAGCGATAGTTGCGGAAATCACAGCAGTAAGCGCGAGTAGAATCGGTGGTAAGAATCTATTAACTGCTTAGCTGTATCGATATTCACTTAAACATTAAGTGTTGGTCTGAATTAGCAGAAAACGACAAGGTTCTGAAGTATCTATGAGGCACGCTACCACCAAAACTCTAAAAGACATCAAATATCAATGGTGGGATCCAAAAAAGTTCTAATCTTTGTACAAACAAACCTGGAATTGGTCACATAGCATTTGTAGGCTGCCTATTTCCTCCTCGAACTTATTCTTCAATGAAACAGGATCATTGATAGTTTCTGCGCCACCCGTCATTCGCCAAGCAACTCGCTCCACAAAATCGATCGCATCGAATGGGTCCTAAGTTAGCTTTTTCAGAAGGGAGCACGTCTACATCTGAAGCAAAACCTTAGTACTAATTAACCCTGAGGTGCATCGCTAAACCGCGTTTGAACGCAAAAGTACTGCTCCAGTATCACAAGGGAAGATGAAGGAAATACTGGTTGAATCTAAAACCTTACGGCAAGGTAAATACATATAAAACTGTCGTCAACTTTCTAGAAAGGTTCCAAGGATTTCGCACTTAAAAATAGCTAGGTATTCCTCAAAGTGGCGGAAAATTCTACCCTGCTAAAGACATGCACCGGTGGAAGGGAAGCTCAAAGTATGCACTGTTCAACTGTTGCACAGTAAAAAGTTGCCTGCAGCGAGGCTTTTGTCTCCACATGCATGCAAGAAACTTGTGTGACCACCAACGCTACCAAATGTTCAAAATCGTTATTGAACTGGGACCGGATTCATCAAGACTTACGACAATTTGGCAGAGAAAATACAGCCGAAATCCCTGATAGCGCGGCTTACCAAGCGATATGGTGAAACATTTCGCCGCGCTATCAGGGGTTTCGGCTGTATTTTCTCTGTTAAATTGCTGTAAGTCGTTGATGAATCCGGCCCCTGGTTTTGTTCCATCCCAGCCTTTAGTGAGCCTACTTTAGCGGCAAATTGTCGTTCAATCCCTACGTCTCATGCTGTATTTCTGCCCACTGAAAGCCATTACCTCTTCCACTCATGGTGAAATTCAACTAGAGTGAAGGTACAAATGGAATCATTGAATCGATACCAGTAGGTGAGAGAAAACACCTCACTCTGTCTCTCTGACGACAGCGACAAAATTCAAAGCAACAGATAGACACATCGAACTGAAGAACGACAGATTTCTCTTTGCAACTCCCAAGCCGGGAAAGGCCACCCTGTTCATGTTTGTTTCCCTTTGTAGCGACTACACAGTCCTTGAACAAGAACAAGATGATGATGATGAAGAAGAAGAAGAAGAAGAAGAAGAAGAAGAAGAAGAAGAAGAAGAAGAAGAAGAAGAAGAAGAAGAAGAAAACACCTGCTCAAGATCCTCCACGTACGTCGCGAAGTACTGCCCACTCATGACGACGATGAAGCGGAATTAACCCCCTCGAGAAGCGCTCACACTCTAAACAGGATGCTGTAAACCTTTTCAAACTTCCCCAAGCAGTGTGCACATTCGGAAGTAAAACAGGCATTGCCAAGGCTTACAATCAGTTGAAGACACTCTGTGATTTATTATGTTATAGAAAACTCAGTCAGTATTCGCACCTTCGCAAAATATAAATTGAAAATAAATAAATATAAATAAATAAATATAAATAAATATAAAAATAAATAAATATAAATATAAATATAACCGATTTTGAATGGTTTGTGACTATACGGCATAGTATGCGCTTCTGGAAACCGGAGCACTGCTTCTTCTACATAACCATTTATTCGAAGAATCCTGAACACTACCAATTGTCCAGTCCTCATACTTGAAAGACACATTCAACGGTGCTCCGCATCATTTCAGTTCATGAGTTACAGCCTACCCAAAAACAATGCAATGCAGTCAAAGGAAAACGGAAAACCTGGGAGAGAAGTGCAAGCTGTAAGGGACTCCGGTTATAAATTTAGTCTTTTGTTCGAGGTGGACAAGAAACCCAAAACACAAAGGCAAGACAGTATACCAGTCACCAGCCGCCACTTAGTAATAACAATGAAGAACATATTAGGTTGTCCGAAAGTTCTCAGCGTTGTGTGTTACTATTTTTCATTAGTCTATTATTAAATAAAAATTCAACTTGCATTGCGCATTAATGCCACTTTCTATACAGAATTCTTCGCTCTATCTGACAAAATAATTTATGTTTCAACGTTGTTTTATATTTATGATCTTAAGGGACTTATTGAAGTATGTCGAAGAAGTAATTCCGAACAGTATTTCATTTTAACATCAAACTGCGACAATCCGCAGCCGAAACAGCTCGACAAATCAATCAAGTGTGGATGCCTAATAGTGTTGGAGACCGCTACAGGGCCATCTTCGAGCCTGAAATCTCCGGTCCGAAACTACTGAACCACTGGCGCACAGTGCTTCTCTAACAACTGTGCGCCAGTGGAATAAGTTTCGGACTGGAGATTTCAACCTCGAACATAACCTAGCGGTCGACCTAGAGCAATCCTGGACGACAAGTTGAAGGTATGGTGGAAGCTGAACCATCCCAAACAGCTCGCGGAATCGCTGAAGAGCTAGACGACAGTAAAACTGCTGTTGCAAGTGCTTCGAAACGCCTTAGGAAGGTGAAAAAGCTCAAAAAGTGGGTGCCCCACGAGTTGAGTGAGCGGCAAAAATTTCCACGTTTCGAGAATTGTTCTTCTCTACTTTTACGCAACAAAACTGAAAGTTTTTGGATCGAAATACCACTTGTGATGAAAAGTGGATTCTGTATCTCCAGACCTCTCACCAACCACTACCACCACTTCAAACACCTTCAGAACTTTCATCACTGATCAAACCTTCATCAATCAGGACCAAGCCAAAACAGCTTTCCTGGCTTTTGTCGAATCTCGACCACCTAATTTTTTCGCTGATGGAATAAGTCGACCGATGCCCCGTTGGCAGAAGTGTGCTGATTCGAACGGTGCTTATTTGATTAAATCCGATAAGACAAAGTTATGATAGAGTTACGAGTTATGGTCAAAGTGAAGCACTCATAACGCTGAGAACTTTCCGGACAACCTAATAAGTAAGAACTGCCGGCGATAACAGTTCTAGATGACGGCTAGAGACGTAGTCGTTTCCCACATCATTGTTCCTCACCGTCCTGTCGACGTCGGTCATCAACACTGCAACAAATGGTAACCATCTTGGCTCACCAATGGGAAGCAGCCATCGAATTTTGACGATGAGGATTCATCCCCTCCCCTCCCCTTATGAACATGGGTACTGATATTTCGATTAGGACTGTTTACTAGGGTTTGAAACTTTTTTATTCACGTTAGAAAGCTGTTCGTCACCAGAGATCTACAACTGGATGCATCCGTTAATTAGCTCCTATTTCTGTCACTAATGTACTCGCAGGATTCAGAAAAAAATAAGGATGTGTTGGAGCAGCTGACCATAAGTTTGAACCAGTTATCAGTAAGGGGTTACTTCTTTGAGCACAACTACTGCACCTCGCACACTAACAAGGAAAGTTTCTCAACTCATGGTGAGCTTTTACGACGCTATTTTGACAGGATATAGGGAAGTGACTCCAAAATTACAGTTAGCTTTTGCTGAACGCTTCTCTAAAGACAGGAAAAACAGGTGTAAAAACGTGTGCGCAACAATCACCAACCTCTATGACACCCCACGAGATGTGCCTCAGTGGCGCAGTCGGCAGGAGTTTTTATAGGAGCACACTAGCGGGCTTTGTATTAGACATCAATACTTACAACAAACCAATGCTGTCTATTTGCGCCTTCATACGTGCTAGTTTTTCAACGATGTGTATCCGCACCACCACCATATCATACCATATCACCAATGATACCGTAACTGCACGTAAAGACGCATACCTTACTGTTGAATTTTACGAACCCGGGCCATATCGGTACAGCGTTGTACTAAAAATCTCGGTGTGACAAGCGCTTGTGTTATTCTTGTGTCACAGTCTATTAATAGCTGTTGACTAAGAGGGAAGACCAATAAGACTTTTTATTTGCAGAGAAACGATCCGGTGCAGATATGAATAGTTGAAAAACTAGCACATAGGTAGGCGCAAATAGACAGCCTTGGCTTGTTGTAAGCATTGATGGTCTAAAATTAGCTCATGTGATCATGAGGAAGCGCAGCAACAACAATCTAATATTGCAAAATATTGGCAGTACGCGGACTCGAACTCAAAAGCTCGTCGTTGTGCTCCCATGAGGCAGCACTCCCACCGTATTGTCAATCAATACCTTGACAAGATATTGGCAGTAGAAACCTCGGACGGCTGCAGTCACGAAATCGAAAGGAACAGTTTATTAAACAACGCGGAAGGCACACACAAACAAAAAAAATTTGGGTGGGCGAAAACTCGGGGACAATCAGCCAGAATACCAGACGCGCGCTCCTTTTATGGGCGCCTGAGATCAGTGCGTCGAATACTCAGGGAGAAATAGTGTGCTACACGTGGAGAGCCTAACGCGCTGGTCACATCCCTCCCCCCGCGGGCAAGCGGCGACCCTGCCGCTGGAACGTGAAACTAAAAACGGCTAAAACGAGCTTAATACGAAGTTACGAAGAACATTATCAGTTACTGGTGGTTGCTAATTTTTACAAAAGTAAGAAGTCACAATTAGTAGATCCTACGTGAATGAGGTTACATGGGTGAGGATGCTAGATGATGAAGAATAAGTGATCTCACAACTACTATTGGCTACTCTTCTTTTCCCTACAATCCAACAAGCTCGTGGTAAGGCTAGAATTTCTTCCAGTGACGTTGACGAGTGTATGGTCCTTTGCGGCCTCTGGATTGTCCGAAACCTGGGTACGGTGCGAATGACGAAAATACTCCGCATTGTCCTTGCACTGGATACGGATAAACTTGGGGTTGCACCGCCATCGCTATTGGTTGGGATCCGTTCCTGAACGAAAGAATTCTTCTTGGTTCTGAAACATTTCTTCCCGCCTTCTTATCCTTGAAGTAATTGCGGGTTCGAGTGCTCCGAGATATTTTTTCTTCAAGAGGCGGTATCTCCAAGTCCGCCTTCACATAGCTTCTCAGCGCGGCAAAGTAGTCATTTATGACTCCCTTCGAGTAGTTTTCCGAGGCGGAACGCCTGGGTCTGGCACTCGGGCCGTGGGACGGTTCTCTTCCAGATTCGATTGCCGGCACTAAGCTGACAAGGTTCTTCTTTGCTAAAGCTGCTCCAGCCTTGGCGAGCTCCATGGCCTCGTTCAGATCCGTTCTGTTGCGTTCGTACGCTTTATCTCCTCTTGGGGGTGCTACCGCGAGCACCTTGACTCCATTGCGTGCGGCCTCTGCTAGTGACGTTGCCACTCTACACCAAGTCTTCTTAGGAATCACAGTGTCCGTCGTCGGTCCGACGACCAAGCAACGTCTCTCATCCGAGCGCTCCAGGATGCCACTTATCTCGCTCAGCTCACGATACACCTGTCGACGTACATTTGGCTGCTCCTTGAAGAACGTCTCGATCATCGAAAATCCATCCGGCAGCAGCAACAACAGCTTCGACGCCTCTTCACCCTTATCCACGTCGTCCCAGCTGTTTCCTTTGGCGAACCGCACTGCTTCATTGTTTGCTTCGTTGAGCTGCTCAATCGGCAACCCTGTTCCTCCATCGTGGGGCAATGCTAAGGGAGATCCATCGTGCGTCGCTAACGCGTGAAACACATGATCGCAACAGTTTTTGAAGTACAGGAACGCTTTTTTAACGCCCGACATGGTAATAAAAACGTGGGTAGGGTCCATCATGAGGAATCGCCTACGTTCTGGACAACGTTCGTAGCTCGTAAATGGATATAAGCCTGGCGAGGCTAAACACCGTATCGAATCTAAGTTGTCCGATCGTTTCGAGTGCTTCCGGCAGAACGTCCTTGAGAGTCTTTTCTCGAATCGAACATCCAAATACGATATCGTGGCTACGCAGTCTTCCCGGGCATTAGAAGAATAATCCGAGTGCTCCGGTGTCGTCTCCCTTGATCGTGGCTCTGCAAACAGCATCATTAGTTACATTATTACGCCGTTGGACCCTTTTTGTCTTTGGTTTCAACTCTATTTCCTCAATTTCGTTAGGGATCGTAACTAAGGAGTCAAATTGTACTCTCAGAGGTTCCTCTTTCCCATTTATATTTGAAATCAATGCTGAATTATCGCTCACTTCCAACACTCGATATGGGCCACCCCATGGCTCCGCTAGCTTGGGATATTGCCTAGCCGCCTTCTCCTTCGGTAGCTTGAGAAGAACACGATCACCCACTTTCGGAAGTCTCTTCGGATCAACATTATTCCGTTTATCATACGCTTCTTTCATCTTCTCTCTATAACGCTCATTGAAGTCCCTAGCACAGCTCTGCGCCAACTGGATGCTTGCCAGTAATTCGTGTTTATAATCATCTGTATCTATATGATTGAATGAGAGCTGATCTTGCGGAATAACGTTGGAGGGATAATTAGGATCGACTGCGTGCAAGAGGAAAAACGGGCTTTCTCCCGTAGCCTCATGAGGGGCACAGTTATAAGCAAATACCACAGCCGGGAGAAGGATATCCCAATCCGCGGGTATTACCGTTTTCTTTCGTAACATTCTCACCAAAGTTCCTATGACCCTTTCCGTCATACCATTTTCTCGCGGGTTATATCCTTTGTCACCGATTGCTCAATACCTGTTATTTCACATATGCCTGACAGCACGCCATTAACAAATTCTGGTCCCTGATCAGAATGGACCCTCTTTGGCCACCTGCAGCCATCGCATATCCAGCGCTCAAACAGTACTCGGGCCACTGTATCCGCTGCTTTATCAGGTATCGGGTAAGCTCCCACAAATTTTGTAAAGTGGTCCACTACCACCAACGCGTAGCGATTACCTCTCTCTGTCAACCCCAACTCCACTAGGTCTAATCCGATCAGCTCATACGGGGCTCCTGTTACAAACGGCTTCAATGGTGGAATCTGCAACCTATGCGCTCTTGACAAGAAGCACTTGGAACATTCCCTTGACCATTTCATGATATCTGCCTCCATTCCTTCCCAGAATACCCTTCGCTTCAATTCTCGATACACTTTTCTACCATTAAAGTATCCAGCCATGACGCCTTTATGGGCTTCCTCGAAAACAGCCCTTCGCTTTGTTTTCGGTACCACCCTCACTGTGAAACTTCCGCAGATCAACTTCAAGTCTCCATTCTCGATCAGGAAATCCGCTACTTTGAACGCTCGTGAACACCTTGGTAGCTTGACATCCTGGTGGTCCTGACCCGACTCTACATCCAGAATCAGCTGCCTGTAGTTGTCGTCCTTCCTTAGTTCACTTAACCATGCACTGTCACTCGCACTAGTCTCACAAATGACAACCGATTCTCCTACCAAACTGCCGTTCTCGGGTGAGCTAACTGCGGCACTACGTGACAACGCATCCGCGACAACATTTGCTTTCCCTGCGACGTATTCAATTTTCAACCGATATTGTTGGATCTCTAACGCCCATCTCAATACTCTAGCTGAGACATTTGTTCGTTTAAACAAGGACGTTAATGGTTGATGGTCAGTGCGCACAATTGTTTCCATTCCATATACGAAAAAATGGAACTTCTTTAAGGCAAACACTAATGCTAGAGCCTCCAAATCCGTTATGTGGTATCTACTCTCCGCTTTAGTCAGACCTCTCGACGCAAACGATACGGGGTGGAGGAGCTTGTCCTTGCCCTCTTGGCATAATACTGCCCCTAATCCTTCGCCTGATGCATCCGTATACACGATAAAAGGTCTCTGTCCCTTGTCCGCTGCAACAATATCGGGCTGTGCCAACACTGGCGCCTTGGTCAATGCTTCCTTTACTTCCGCGAAACTTTTCTCCTCTGCCTCTCCCCATTTCCATGGCATTTTTGGGCTAGTTAGGTTGTAAAGGTTCTTCGACATCTTGGAAAAACCTGCTATAAACCTCCTATAATAAGCTGCCATTCCCAGGAAGGTTCTCAATTCGGCTACACTCCTTGGCGTAGGGTACTCCACCACCTTTGCAACCTTCTCTGAGTCTGTTCTCACTCCATCCCTGTCGATACAATGTCCCAGAAATGAGACCTTAGGCTTCAGGAAATCACACTTCTGCGGCTTGAGGCGAAGGTGCGCTTTCCGTAACGCCTCAAAAACCAGCTTCAACACTACACAGTGACGCTCCAACGACTCCGTCGCTACCAGAATGTCATCTATGTACGCAAATACCTCATCGTCTAACTTCAGTTCCTTAACCACCGCGTCCATCATTCGCTGGAAGACTGCAGGGCTTGTAGACAACCCGAAAGGCAACACGGTAAATTGGAACAACCCTTCACTCGTAGTGAAGGCGCTTTTCCGCTTGGCCTCCTCTGATAGCCTAATTTGCCAATATCCGGATGCTAGGTCCATCGTGGAGAAGAATTTCTTTCCGCTTAGACACTGCAACACTGCGTCTATTTTCGGTAGCGGATATGAGTCTTGCTTGATTACCTTGTTCAGTTCACGATAGTCTACACATAGGCGCAATGTTCCATCTTTTTTTCTTACCAAGACTACAGGAGAAGCCCATTCCGACGAGCTTTTTTCCACTATACCGCGTTCCACCAAGTCTTCGATCATTCCCTTAAACTGCTTCCGAGCTGCTAATGGAACTGGTCTCGTCTTCTGCTTAATCGGTTTGCTGTCTCCTGTGTCGATGTCGTGCACCACCAAGTCCGTTTGCGACAGCTCCTTGTCCGTAACGGCGAAGACATCATCAAAGTCCGTCATAATCTGTTGCACCTCGCTAGGCAATGTTTGGTTTCGCTGGAGAATGTCTAGCAATGCTGTCCTTCTTTCACTAGAAGATGCCCATCCAACCGGCGGTGCTAAATCCATCATGTCCCTACTCTGCTCCATATGCTTAGGCTTTACCCAGTCCTCTTTCGTCCATTCGCCTACCTCCTCACCAACTTTAAACACCATAGCTTCATTGGATGAGTTGAACACGGGGACGTTGACCACTCCCCCAGCCACGCAACACAACCCATCGTCTACTCTACTATCCGACGACTGGAGAAATCGGCACTCTTCGCCTACGCTTGCGCATGCCAATGTGAGGGTTCCAAATGCTCTAGCCGGAATAAACACGCGTTGCGTTACTATAGCTTTATCACCCTCTTCGCCCACTGGATCCTCGCACACATCGTGATCCTGACCCGTTTCCACAACTCCTTGCTGCAGACGCACATCGAACGCCTCCAAGGCGTTTGTGCCGAGGATCACTATGTCATCTAGCCCCCGGCCAACATAAGCGGCCACGTTTTCCTGTCGCCCTCTGAACGTAACGGGTACGCGGATGACATCCAAGAACTTCATTACATTTCCTGATGCATCCCGCACTTGCACCTCTGGATCAGGAATACGGGTAACATAGTCGTCTAAATTTACCTTGGCCTCCATTGCCCTCTTTAGCAACATCAAGGGTATAATGGTTGTCTGCGATCCAGTATCCAACAACGCTACCGCATCCATTCCGAGAATTTTCACGTCTGCTACCGCCTTTTTTCCAAAGAGCTTACTCGCCGATGGCTGCACCTCCGTTATAGTGGCGCCGATCCACCTGTCAACTAAGGTAGCATATGCTCCAGTCTGCTCCTCAATCCGACTGCTACTTGTTGCCGATACTCGCGGTCTCACGCTCTGGACCCGACAGTCCTTTACAAAATGTCCTAACTCGCCGCAATTGAAGCACCGTTTCGACTCCACATCAGCCCTACCATTTATCTTTCGCTGATGTGTCCCGCCACTCTGGCTCGGGCCTCCTTCCTCCCTTCTGTGTTCCATGGGCACCGTTTCACTTTTCCCAGCTTCACCTCCTTTCTCCCTACTACCGTACATCTTTATATCAGGCTTGTAACTGGAGGCAGTTCTAACCACTGTCCTCTCTGGCCTCTTCGCACGTCTTGGGCCCCCGCACTCCTCAGCAGCTTTTAAACTTCTTTCCAGGCGCAAGGCCACCTCCTTAACCTTGTCGTATGCTCCTTGCGGTGGACTTAGCTCCAACGCCTCCGTCAAGCAATAGCTCCCCGTCCAAGATGCCAGCTGCCTACAAAGGATCTCTGCCTTCTGCAGCGACGACGCTTCTAATGGAACGTTCGCATACGCCTGGTTAGCCAGCCTCTCCAACACTAAGCAGAAGTCACTGACCGACTGACCCTCCCTCAACTCGAGTCTTCGCAGGTCCGATAACGCTATAATTTTCTGGGTATTGCTGTCAATATTCAACCTTTTCTTCATCTCCTCTACCACTTCCTCCAAGGTGCTATCCCGGATGCTCTTAGGCAGGGTCTCAAACACGGTTAAAGCGTTACCCCTTAAGAAGCTCTCAAACAGTTGCAGCCGACTAGACTCTTTCCATTGCGTCTTAGGGTATTTGATTTCAAAAGACTTCAAAAATCTTTTAAAACATTCACGAGGTCGCCCTCCAAAAGGCTGCACCTCGGGCAGCGCCATCGTGCGCACGTAATCACTTAATGAGAAACTCTCACCTGTGTCCGACGATCGTTGCTGCCTGTGCTCGTTCTCGTAACTTTCGGTCCGCGAATTCCCGCAGCACCTCTGGCGCGATGGACTCAAGCTCGAGGGTACCTGAAAGTGAACATTATTATTCTGCTGTTCAAACCCTCTATCACAAGCCTGGGCCGCGGCAAGCTCACCTGGCCATTGTGTTTGGCCCGCTTCCCTCTTTTCCTGACCTAGTCGTTCGACCTGGCGGCTCAGCTCCTCAACCTGAAACTTGCTATGTTGCAACTCGATTTCATATTGAGCTGTTTTCCGTTTCTCCTCTACCAAGTCATTCACTAGCTCATTTACTTTCTCCACTAACTCTCCCTCACAACACTTTAAAAACCGACACGCTTCTCTCATTGCGGCGTCTTTCGCCCTGCAGCTAGAAACAAAGCGTCGTAGCTGCGCGAGTGTGAAAATTCCGTCCTCCTTCAATTCTCGTGGAACTCGCATACCACTTCGTTTCCTTCCCAGCTCGGTGAGCTCCGAAAGTGCTGCCCTCACAATCTCCTTTACAAGTGCGGTTTGTTCTCTCACACTTGATCCCACGGCATCCCTTCGTGGGTCATCCGTTCGCAGCGACCTGCCCAGCTCACTGTCGCACGTCACCCCAATCGAACCTATTTGGCCTAGCACCTTGCTCACGAGCCGTTCACACTCTTTTTCGTAACTCACATTTTCCTCCTCCATATCGTCCTCGTTGGTCTCTCGCCAGTGCTCCATTTCATCTCCGGTAGCCATGGAGCTTTCTGCAACGAGACTCATATTGTCAGATGATCACGTAATTAACACCAATCCGATCGATCGGCACGCAACACTCAGTTCTCGAGATTGACAGTGTCGTAATGAGTCGTGTAGTCAACGATATCAATGAATCGGAACACGACCCGCACCCAACTCCTCCCACCAAAAGCAGCAACCCACCAAATCCACGGCTAATCACCACCGTCGATAGAGCGGACCTGCCCCGATGTCTATCGCAAGGGATCGATCGTCACGGAATTCCGGCTCGATCACCCTGCCTTGTCTAGGTTCCTCTACAATCGCACGCACGAGATGGGGTCGAAATCACGGAATTCCGGATCGATCCCCCGTCCGAGTCGGTTCGGCCCCCAAATCAATACCTTGACAAGATATTGGCAGTAGAAACCTCGGACGGCTGCAGTCACGAAATCGAAAGGAACAGTTTATTAAACAACGCGGAAGGCACACACAAACAAAAAAAATTTGGGTGGGCGAAAACTCGGGGACAATCAGCCAGAATACCAGACGCGCGCTCCTTTTATGGGCGCCTGAGATCAGTGCGTCGAATACTCAGGGAGAAATAGTGTGCTACACGTGGAGAGCCTAACGCGCTGGTCACAACTGCGCCACCAATGCACATCTCGGGGGCGTCATAGGGGTTGAAGAGTTGCGCACACGTTTTGACACCTCTTTCTCTCGTCTTTAAAAGAGCGCTCAGCAAAACAAACTGCAATTCTGTACTCCGATCATAGGGCACTACATCCCATCAAAATAACATTACAAAAGCTCACCATAGGTTGCGAACCTTTCCTTGTAAGAACCGCCGCCTCGAAGGAACGAACACTTCTATAAAACGTGATGCCAATTTCGGCTCCTATGACCGCGGAGATTTCGGAACTTCAAGAATATAATATGTGTGTGCCCATGTGATGTGCTTCACATGGATAGAGATGTAGCAAACAAGCTATTTTTTATTTAACTGAAGAGAAGCTTTCTGAGCTGTATTATGGCTTCTCAAATAAAGAAGGCTGACAGAACTTTTCTTACCGCTTAGTTGTAGAGCATATGCAAGAGAAGTGGAAAAATTGCACTTGTCTGGCACAAAAATGGAACGGATTTGTGAGGTTTCACCCCCGCCAATCGTATACGAATATCAACTATCTTGATAAAATATCGCTTTGGAAAAAACCATCGAACCGTTGAGATGCAACAAAATGAGTAATCAATTTTATAACTATTAGCAATTATAATCACAAAATCGACTAGAACATGAAAATTCGATGCATAGTTGCAGTAGTGAAAGAGTCTGTTCATACTTGGCGACGAGCGATTAGTCGGCCAAGCAAATAGTACGTATCGATTTTTGCTGGGCGATCGCTCGGCACGATTTGCTTGTCGCTCCCGTCGCGAAGTATGAACAGGCCCAAAGGCAGAACGAATAGAGGGTAAGTTATAAAAGATCCTGTTAAAATTCGAGTGAAATCAGTGGGAGCATTCTAAAGCAATTATGCTACGTATGCAGTATGTACAAATACTACAACTTCAAGAAAAAGAAGACAGGCAAAGCATCGAATATTGCTGGCATAGTTTAAGACACTAGGACGGATCATGGCACATGATGAATTAATGAAGGATGAGACGAGAGTGATGAGTGCAAACCATGGATACCGATATTTGACCAGATGTGGTAGTGCAGAGAACTCCCGTCGAGTTGTGTATCGCTCGCAATAAAACTTGGCACAATGACTACGAATAAACAATAAACTACAAATTAATCGTAATGGTGTCTTCAAAAAAAGCACAACCCTATACAAATATTATACATCGATATTATTCTAGAAGTAGTGGACTATTTGCACTGTCCTACAAGACTGCTACCTAATTTCCTCATTGCGAAGTTTTCGCTTTAGCCTCGGCCTTTCCTTCTCCATCAGTATTGAAGAACAGCAGTGGGAACATACCAACTATGCAACCGATTGTAAGACCGAAGGCGCGTGCACCGTTCGTTGTCCACCGAGCCTGAAACACATAGCATTACATGAACTACAAAGAGTCACATAATCATATGTACAGGGTGCGGCAAAATTACCTGTGCACTGAAAATTCAATGGCATTTTGAAATCAAACTTCGCAGATCAATTCTAACTATCAAATTCATCTACTACAATCATGGCAATTCAAAGCATGCTAACAGTTTTCGAAATGATCGCCTTGAGCCTCCACGCAGTCCTTCAGACGTTCGACAAAGGCTTCGCATGTGGCACGCAGGTACGCTTCATCAATTTCGTCCCAGAATTTCAAAAGCGCTTCTTTAAGAGAGTGCAAATTTGGGTGCCTGGTAGAGCAGGCTTTTTCCTCCAAGACGGCCCACACAGAATGATCCATCGGGTTAAGGTCCGGAGAACTCGAGGGCCATTCTTCGTGTGTGATGAAGTCAGGCAGCTGCTCGGCGCATCATTCCTGGACCGCCTTCGCTTCGTGTACCGGAGCAGAATCTTGTTGAAAGCACCAGTAGGCTTCTCCGAAGTGAGAATCGGCCCACGGCCTGAGATCCTTTCCAGGATATCCTTGTAAACCGCTGCGTTGATTTTCACACCAGCTTCGACGAACACAAGTGGAGTTTTCATGAAAATGTGACTTCCAAACCATAACGGATTGAGGCTTTTTCGCATAGACGAGTCCCCAATAATCCTCTCATTTTGGGAGTTGAAGGCTGGATTTAACGTGAAAATCTTTTCATCGCTAAAGTCTCCTCTTCTTCATAGTGTCCGTCAGGAGTTGGCATTTCACAGACGATAATGGAACTTCTTAGCCTTCCCCTCCTTGTTGACCTTTCGCTTATTCCTACGTTTTTCCCATCTGGCGCTTCGATCTTCTGGCGTTTCTCCGGATTTTTTCTCTCACGAGTTTTACCTTTTCCGCATGGTAGCTGTCGTGGGACGCCTTCTTCCTTCTCTATCCTCTTCGGCCTTCAATTCTTTGTAGCGTTTTACTGTATCCTGAACCGTTCTTCGGGGCACGGAAAGGATCTTCACAATATCTCTCGTTTGATTGCCGGCCTTATGAAGCTCGATAATAGCACTTCGTAGGTCGGAACGCCTAACCAATTTGTAAGTACGCATGGGTTTCACAATGTTCAGTCAACATATATTAGGCGAATGAAGCGGGAAAATCTCTAAGAAATTTGAAATGTTTGGGGGCATGGGCAATTTTCCCGCACCGTGTACATCTAGGTCTGTTAACAACGGTGTTGCAATGGGCGAGGGTATGTTACACAAAAGTCGCCTTTTTTATTTTTGCACGAAGCGGAAGACGAGATGCAGGACGGAAGGGGTCAAAAGGGCTGACAACCGGAATACGATACGCGGATACGGAACTAACACAAAACCACTGTTTATTCAGAAATGCACACTAGAGGGCACCAGAAGCTATTTTGCGACTTCGTTTTTACTTACAAAGGTAATACATGTAGGGAGCACCTTTTCAACATAGCATGTAAGACGAAACCGTTCACTCCGTTCACTCCTTGTTTGAGAATTATAGCAGTCATAAAGATGACAAATGCACACAGTATTTGAGTAATATTTCTCCACTTCTGTTAAAAAACGATATCATGATGATGCATCATGAGGAATACAATTCTGATGTATTCAACATGCACATGCCCTCCATTTCTGTGACACCTCTTTTGAATCCGCCCGCTTGTGACACGATGTCAGTAACGTGTGCTCTGAATCCAGATCTTTGTGAGACGACGTCAGAGGCACCTCTTCTGAATCCGGACACTTTTCTTTTTATCCAGACCAGTGATGGGCGGAAATTCTGAAAATTTTCCCAGAAGACAGAAAATCGCGTTTGTTAGAAGACAGAAAAAATCGGAAAACAAAAATTTCGAAATACGATCTGAGCTGTCCACTTTATCCACAGATGCATTTTTCCAGTAACAAATATTTTTGTATGACCAGAAACGTTATCGGAGACCAGCATCTTGACTTGCTAATGTTTATGTAGATCTCTACCACATTTTAGAAATAAATGAGTAATTCTCTTAACTCAACGATTCCAGGCCGTCTTCATATTTGAAAGTAGCGATCATTCTACAGAGCCCTCCACTCCTCCACCGCCTCCAGGCCTCCTCACCCCCTGTTTTTTTGTGTTTTATTTTGTTAATAAACTTTTCATTAATCAGCTCGACCTTGCTAAAAGTGGTCTCGACCACATCATATTTAACTCGGTAGAAGATAAATATGAGACTTTTCTAGGCATTTTGAATCACGTTATTGAAATATTCGCTCCTCTTCGGAAAATAAAAAAGGGAGAAATAAGGCTTCCGCAGTACTTGAAGAGAATGAAACAGCAACGTATGTACATGTGGTGTGTGCCGTCAGCAACGAATGACGTAAATGACTGGAATAGTTACGCTGCATATAGCAACAAGGTGGAAAAGCCATTCTGAGGTATGTTTTTAGAGAATCAAATCCTTGGATCTAAGGATAGAAACAGTTTCTATACACATATTACTTTGCGCAGTGGAAACAAGGTAGTCATGCCCACCGTATTTGATACTAATGACTGCCCTTACTCACCACCATCTGACAAGGCAAATCTGCTTGCCTCGCACTTCCTTAAGCACTTCAGCAAACCTGTGAGTTCGAACTCTTCAGCACCTCAAACACAGAGTGAAGGTATGTTTAGTTCGAATTCATTTTCTGCTCGTTCTTTTCCACAAATGGACACTTCACCATGGTTTCACAAAGAGGAGATTTATGATATTATCTCGAAATAGTCAAGATCCTACTGTATTTCTCCTCACGTGATTCCACTAGGTTTTAGTAAAAAGATTTTTGGCCACATAGTTTACCCTTTAGAACACATTTTTAATTTCAGCAACACGACGTCCGAAGTGTCCAAAAGATGGAAGCATGCTTTCGTTACGCCTGTTTTTAAAAAGTCCCCGTGAAGCTATCCGAAAAACTATCTTCCTATAAGTATTACTTCAGTGTTTGCCAGGACCTTCGAAAAATTATCAAAAAACATATCATAGCGCATATAGGGAACCACAAGGTGATTTCAGATAACCAAATTGGTTTTTTGCAAGGAAGATCTGTAGAAACATCAATGCCCACATCTCCTAATGATTGAACCGAAACTACGAAAAAAGGATAGATGTGGTATATCTAGACTTTTCGAAGGCTTTCGATAGGTCTCAGTGAACAAATTATTGCACAAAATGGACATGGTTGGTATTCATCCTATGATTACCGAATGGACTCACGATTTCCTTACCGGGAGAACATACCAGGTCAAGGTCGAAAGAGCACTATCCTCCGTGTTCAACGCCTGTACTGGTGTTCCACAGGGAGGAGTGCTCTCACCTCTACTTTTCCTTCTGTACACTTATGAGCTTCCAGATACTATCGCCGGATTGGGGGTGACTTGCAAAATGTACGCTGACGATGTAAAACCATACAAAACAATCAAGGAAGACGAAGATACTCACAGCATCCAAGCGGCACTTGACTACATAGGAAGCTGAGCTAACCGGTAGGAACTCCCGCTTGCACCGGAGAAATCCTGCTCTTACCTATTGGGACGAATAAAACGGAAAGATTACCTGTTTATAAGTTACAAGACACTGATCTCAAAGTGGTTGAGGATGTTCGAGACTTGGGTTTTTTAATAAATAGGAAGCTCAATTTTGATGAGCACTACAGTTCTGTGGCGAAAATTGCGAACTTTCGCACATATAATCTCTTCAAGGTTCTTAAAAGTAAAAATCCTGAGACGTTTCTGCGAGCCTACGTAACATACGTACGCACCGTAGTCGACTCTGGAACGACAGTTTTTACTCCTACCAAAAAGAGGGGATATCGACATGCTGGAAAGTGTTCAAAATAATTTCACACGAAAATTAATAATGCGGTGCTTTGGCTTAAATTACTCGCTCATCCCAAACGGACGAGAAAGAAATAGGATGCTCGGTCTAAAATTCCCGCTGTATAGAAGGAAGGTTGCTGACGTGAAAGTGATTTTTAAGATTCTCACTGGAAAGCTTCACATAAACCTTCCCAATTTTTCCGAAGCAAAGTAATTAGGACAAGGAGGCAAACTCCGCCTACATGTTCCCGTTGCAAGGACCACGACAAGATCTACATTTTTGACATACAGAAGCTTACGCGAGCTCAACTTGCTGCTTGCGGACAATGAGCACCTTCTATCCTTACCTTTACGTAAATTCCAGAAGTTTCTGTTAACTAAGTTATTGTAGTAGCTGCTTTCACAGGTAGACCTTCTGTACCTTAACGTACTTGTTTTATGTTCTGTGTTCTACTGTTTTCCAGTACTGCATTAATTGTTTTCCTTATTCTGTTCCAAGCGTGTGTGCCACGTACTCGCGCTATGAATAAATAAATAAATAAATAAATAAATATTTGAAGTATGCAACATTACCTACCACCCCCTATCACAGCTATCGCTCTAACGGTAGCATCAATAACCGCAATACTTACGAGCCTGTTGTAAAACGTTGATTCTTCAAAAGTTGGAACTGACGGGGAGGTATAAAAGAGGACTGTACATGATAGAGGATCTTACCTATCACATTCAGAGTGAAATAAGCCTTACGAACAAGATTATTCGCCAGATGAATTATCCACGAAAAAGAAACTCACCTCTTAGAGTTGCTAAATGGGAAGAGGCTCATTCGCCATTGTTCTCATGTTTCAGCCCATTTCGCCCAATTGTGTCAGTTATAAGAGAATAGCGAAATGCTGTGCAGAGGGTTGTAGAGTACTAATTGTTGCACTAGGGTTTATTTGCCTGATCCACTTCACTTTTGGGTAGTAGTTTTCATAACAAATGGTGTCGCCTTGCTAAAAAGGCACTCTAAAACTGGCTGGTAAGCTCAGTGGACCTGTCATTCCCAAACCTTTGATTAAAATGCTTTCTTGAATGTTGGACACCATGCAGCAAGCATATCCTTCCTTCATCATACACTAAGTATATAGGATGATGCCCTTTCAGTGGTTTTTGTTTGGGTGTTTGGTACCACAGATCCGACATTGTGATCCTCCTCAACATCGGCCACTCATACTTAAAAAGCTTCTACACAACTCTGATCCTAGAACAAAACGTTTGCCCCTAAGGGGTCGTTTAGTGTACGCCCGACGCGCGACACGACACCATGTGTAGTGGCCGGATTGATCAATCGCGTCGCTCGATCAATTTGGCCACTGCGCATGCGTCGCTTCGCGTGTCGCGTGCACACTAAACAAGGCCTAAAGGCCCCCAAAGAGTTCTGCGGCAGCGCCGCGGCCCTATGCTTAACCATAGGACAGAGACGCAGAGCTCGACACCGGCGGCGTCCCTGCCTTATCCTTGACCATAGCGGCGAGCGGCGTTGCCGCAGAACTCTGTGGGGGCCTTAAGAGCCTGTTCATACTTCGCGACAGCAGCGACAAGAGCGCAGCGCGCGTGGCGTGCGCGGCGTGCACAGTGTCGCCTATTCATACTTCCGCAGCGCGCGGAAGTATGAATAGGCGACAAGAGCGACAAGAGCGGCTGGGGCGACGGTGGTGTGGTGTACGTAATTGCACCATATTTGTGTCACCAAAGCGGTTTTTAAACTGCCTCGATGTTTCATCACTTCCCTACTTGCGTGCTCCATTGTCGTCACGTCAGATCTGGAGAATGCTGTCTGGGTGACCGAGTTCTTGTAGAAAAGAAAAATGTAGAAACAATGCTATAGCTCTGTTCTGTTCTGTGCTTCTCCTCCACTCATGCGGAGGAGAGCACAGATTCGGGCGGGGGAAGGGACTACAGGGTGTGACTCGAGTGACGCGCCCATGTTAAAATTGTCTACATCCTGGAGTTTCCTCTCCTGCCCAATTCGGAAGCAGATAGAACACAGATATGTAATCGAACCAAGGAGATAAAACTGCATTTACATGCGCTGTATGTAGCTACTCGCCGCGGCTGCCCGCCGCGGCCGGCCATGGTGACCCCGCAACCCGACCCTATTTGTGCCCTGCCACTCAAAAGAAACATAAAAGCACTCCTTACCTTTGTATGAAGAACGGCAGAACAGGAATCTTTTCCTTCCAGCACTACGTACACCACACTCCATCCGTCGCCCCAGTCGCTCCAGTCGCTCCCGGCGCCGGCGCGAAGTATGAACACCTTTCGGCGGCGCGCGCTCGGCTTTAATCGATATGCATGTTTTGCACGGGCGACGAGTCGCTCTTGTCGCGAAGTATGAACAGGAAAAAACACAGCTCTGTTCGTGCGGATAAGTTAACGTAAATCCGAGTAAGATGCAGTCGTAGAAATGGACAGGAAGTAGCGGGCGGTCAAGGAAGCATTCATAATCGCTGAAGAAGTGGTGATGAATAAGAACGTTAGGCTCCGTGTACACCTATTTCACTCCACTGCCCTTGCCGCAGCAATGTACGGTTAAAAACCTGGGCACTACAAAAGCAAGATGAAATTCGGATCAGCAGCGCACATCGAGGAATCGCGAAGTTGAGGCTCGCAGAAAGGCGAGTCGATCGGGAGAAGTGGCGTCCCTCGTGTCGCTCGAACGACCAATGGAGCTACTCTAGCATGGTGCTGGGACAACAAAGAAGCTATATGCGCCCGTTCAAAATGGTCGTATTTCTGATTCCATTCCGGATCCAAACAAATGAATATGATATCAATATAATATAATTATGGGTTTTATTATTGGGTTGAGGTATAAGAAGCCCACATAAGTCGCAAAATTTTCGAAACAGTTTCAGTTTATAAACACTCTTCTCTGTGGGGAATTTTTTTCGATTACTCCATAATTAAATATAAATTAAGCAATGGCTTTGTAGTCTTAACGCAAGCTTTGCACGTAGTCTTAGAAAGCGTAGACTATTGACGCAACTGGAAAGAAAACGAAGCCAAATTAAAAGGTGCGAAATATGTTACGAAGGAACTCCGCGTCAGTAGCCTTCACACCATCAATCAAACAAATAAAGCGGTATACTCGAAGAGTGCATGGCGCAATCTCTAGTTGTACCCACCTAAAACACATCTTTGCAATCTCGATTAGTCTAGAAACATTATTTTGTCATGATTTCATATTCTAAAAAATTCCGTAATTGGATTGCTAGAACAAAACTGTACGCAGCTTTATTTTCTGTTCTCTGGCTAAATTTTTGGTCATTTACCCAGAAAACAGAAAACATTTGCCCAAAATGGTCAGAAAATCAGAAAACAGAAATTCCGCCCATCCATTATCCAGACACCTACGGCAAGTCGTCAGTGACATACACCTTTTTCGAATCCGGACGCTTCAAAAATGTGTTCCATCACTCTTACTTTGGTCACGAACATGATCGGTTACGATGGCTTACCATGAATTACCCTAGCTTCGGCAAATTGGTCCTGTTGGTCAGAAGATCAAAGTACACTTCCCACATGCTTGCGCAGAAGACTCGCCTATGTTATGTACCTCTGTCAAATCAGAATAGACCACTGAACCACCTCAGTTTCTGCAGGACAAAAACTAAAGATATAATCCTTCCTTTTTGTCTCTTTTACCAACTCAAACGCTCAAGACAATACCGTAATGATAAGCAGTGCTACGTGGAGAGCGATTATGATTTCGAAAGTGATTAATCTATATTTAGTTAATAATGTTTTATTAATATTGATTAATTTTTTAATTCGAGGCAAAAATTCAGTACATGATGCGGTTCCGTACACTGATCCATTTGCTGCACAAGACAACCTACTTAATTCACGAAACCATATAGAACTTGAAACAAATTCGCATCTGAAAACGGGAACGGGTGACACTTTCCGCACTCGACAGACTGATAACGTCACAGAACTCCAAACTCACTCTGGAACTGCCAAGTTGTTCTGCCGAGAGAACTGGGTGTTTTATCCCCATTTTGTAGAAAACGCCTTCAACATAGTGAGCAAGACCAACTCCAGCTACATCCGAGATGAGGTTGCCCAGTCCAGCGGCTGCCATGGTGGACAAACATAACAGTGCACCCAGCTCCTGAACGAGTGAAACAGAGATGGAGCAGTCTTTCATGAGTCCATCAATGATGGCAGAGCAAAGCAAATTTACCTGATCAATGTAGTTTCCGGCAATTATCATAATCATGTTGTCGAGAAAGCCGAACCCAATAAATGGCAGTGCATTCACGAGAAATAGCGCCTTGACTTGAGCATCAGTCATCGGCGTGGAGCCCTGAAAATAATCTGAGTCTACCGATGAATTTTAAAGGTGCGGCTCACCTAATACGTGAGCGACAACACGAGTTTAGAATTAAAGGTATAGACACAAAGTACGCTAAGACTAAAGTAGCAAGGTGGAATGCGTACCAACATGAAAGGAAGTCGAGTTGAACTTATCGATTCTGAACTTATTCATATTTTTGGTTGCCATTTGCTGCTAACACTGAAGCTTCATCGACATCTTTTAAGATATGGAATAGTGGGATGCTGATCAGAAGAAACTCCAAGATGTGGTCCATCTAGCGCACTTGTTTCAAGGTTGATCTCATCCTGAAGTTCCTGCACCTCCTAAGTCTGTGCTCTCCTGCTAAGCAAATGATAGTCGTCATGGAACGACCTGCAGTCGAGCCGCCTATGATAGAATGCTGCAGGTGTCCTAACGAAGTGCGAACACGCCACAAGGCTCATCTGAAGGGGTCTATAAGGTGCCAACCATCGGCAGCACGATGTCAAACCGAATAAATATGCCCAAGGGCTAGGATGGGAAACGAAAACTCTGGCAAAAAGCAAACTTAGAGGAGTCCAGCGGACGATGCCCACCTTGGAATGGATGAAAAAGAAATGCTCATCGTAGGGATGGAAAGGACTTGCACATCCCGTTCGCGAAAAGCCACTGGAGGGTAGTCGACGTGCCTGCAACGAAGCCAAGCTATCACCAACACTTTTTGTGCCGCTCTCACCACTTTCAACATTCGAATAGGGCCCCTCGCCAGAGTGGTACAATGCTCGATAGATACCAAAGCACAGTCAAACTCGCCACCGATGCGTGCACAGAAATTTCACTTCCTAACACTACGTCACATCCATATCTCCAAACCATAATATGATCTATGGGTTATTACGGCTTCAAACCAGTCATTATCTCAGTTGCATGTGCATAGATGGTCTTAAAAAACCGAAAAGATCTCTATCCCATTTGCAAACAAACTATATCTATTTTAAAGGAAACTCACAGAACCCTAGAAAACAATCAATTTTGCGGAATCTTATGTATGTATGTATGCATATATGTATGTATGTTTATGACATGGGTGACCATGTAGAAAAAATAGCCTGAGCAACGAAAACATAGCATAACACATCAACTCTAGAAGTACTCGAAGTAATACTAAAGTCGAAAACCACGAGAAGAAAAATGAGCAAATAGGTGGTAGAACTTGACAACTTGGCCATGAAATTGGGGCCGACATCAATCATTTGCTATTTAGTCTTTCAGATAGTTATCCAGCTACTTTACGAACGCGCGAATGCATAAAGCAACTTGCTGCTTCTTGCTGAATTTATCAAATTCTGTGCGTTGATCCTCGTCTTGGATAGGTTTTAAGGTTCTCCCTCACGTGCTATGATTTTCTATACAATAAGCTTCTTGTTCTAACCAGGAATTCAATCTAATGAGATGTAGAAGGCCACACTAAATCGAAGACACACTCAGAACCAAGCATCAGGACTCAAATGAGAAAAGTCAGCACCAAAAAAAATTTTGCATGAAAAAATACTCCCTATCCACATGTATTGCACCGAACGATTCCACTTACAATTTCCTGTCGAGCTGCCAAATCCTCCAGCGCCTCGCGTAACAACCGCTGCTCAGCACGCGTCAAGCTTGTAGCCACCTCAATAAAAACGATTAGTAAAAGAAAGAGCGAACGTGGGAGCTTTCCGTCTAACGCTAAATCTACTACCTCAAGTGCGGTCTCAGCATCGTGTATCGCAACCTTATCCAGAGAATGAAAAGCTCCTGTTGTGGTAGGACGGCTAACCACCAGCCAGCCGGCGCCTGATGGTTGTCGCTCCCTCAGAGCATGTGAAGCGGACAGTCCGAAGTGTCGAGTGTTGCCGAAGTGCGATGCCCAGCGCGCAGTGGACGCTACGAGGCGCATTCGCTGAAACAGCTCGTGTCTACAGGCACAACTGGAAGACCGTGGAAACAAAGTGACGGCGCTTATCGATGGAACGCACGATCGTCTTTCACGAACGCATTTCGAGGAAACGCCTGATAAAACGGCTCTCGAAAGTTAAAAGCGCGGTGGCGTGTTAGCGCCCTCGATAGCTAAAAACTATCTTGCGGAGAACAGCCGGGGTGGAAACCCCTAGAGGGCATAGCGACTTCGCCCGAATCACATGGAGCTACTTCGATCAAATTAGCCATTAGCACTGCATCTGAACTGTGCCGCCTTCACCTACATCTCTACATTTTCACCATGAAACCGAGGCGGTTGATTGTTCCTCTAAACTCGGAGTTCCATAGGATATCGGTTAAAGGACGACGTTAATCAATTCCTTTCCGGGTATGCCACAGATTGTACATTTACGGGATATAAGTGGAAGCAATTTGAGTGCGTATTTGGCCTTTACCTGTGGTGGCCAGCCGATGAACAGGCTAGTCTTTCATTCTTCCCAAACAAGTGTTGTACTAATTTTCGGGGGGGGGGGGGGGGGGGTGAACGTGTTCAAACTTCCGCAGAAAAATTTGCGAAATTGTGTAAAATTCCTTTTCGCAAGCGCAATAGCAGTTGCGAGAAAAAGTTCGGCGACGACACACCTCCAGTACGTGATAGCAACACTGCAGAGATTTTTGAAAGAGGGAGCAGAAAATTTTGGTTCCCTCTGCAGCCATACAATGAACTTTTTCAGTAAGACAGTCTTCCTGAAAGAACTTATATTGTTACAGCTATATTGTTGTTTGTTCAGACACAAAAGGTTCGCGAAGAGCCACAAGTATTCTCTCCAGGCTCTCCTTTTTGAAGAAGAGTTTGCTAGCAATATTACTTCCACTATTGCCCACCTCTTCCGCCTTTGCTGTTCAGGAACGTCTCACCATCATAGGGAGTTGTCCTGTACTCCACTGCATATCAACGGCGCCTTGCAGTGCACCATTTTGATGTGGACGGTTACATGAGGCAGTTTTCAGAGTTCAAGAGAAAGAAGGGAACACGGGAGCTAAGCACTAGATTTTGGAAACTAGCGACTTGTTACGGAGAAAAAATACATCTTCCACTACACACTACTGAGAATGTGACGAAACGTCGAGAAATAGAACCTCGATAGGGACTCAAACCCTCGTTTACAGAATCAATGACACTATGCATGTTCATGAAGATGAAGGCCGAGAAACAATCGGCACCGAGATGGAGAAGATGGAAGTGGCCAGGAAGGGCTTTTCAGCCAGGTGTCACGCGGCGCGCCTCCAGATGGGTGTAAACCCAAATTACACAGCTGGACTTGCACGCTGACCGTTGGCACAAAAACAATCCATTTCGAGTGAATGCGTAATCAAACTGCTACCCTTCGAGACTGACAGTATAAAGGAAATATCGCTTCGGAGAATGTTGAACGTATGAGTTGAAAAGCCCGAACTTTGAGTCATTTCTCGCACGTCAGCAATGGAGACCGAGAAAACTTCAGGTATGTTCCGAACGTTCTACACTACCCTTTCATCTAGTCGGGATACACTTGGTGCATGGGAGTGAACTGGGATTTAAGCCATTGCATTTACCTTCATTGAGAAACACAAATAAGCACTCTTTACGGACCAGATGTTTCATTTCTATCTCACAAGGCAATTCAAAACTGCTTCCTAGAATTCATAACCAATTGCTTGCTTGAGCATCATCATCACCATTTTCATTAGCGTGTCCTGCTTGGTATCGCGCTTCGCTCTTCTAGTGTTGTGACGCCAACTCCACCGATCAAATGCTTGACCGGAATGGACGCCGGCTATCGTTAAGTCTAAGTACAACGTATCTGGTAGCCAAGGTTGCAATAATGCCTGATCAAACATAAACCTACTAATTTCGCTAGCTCATGACAACATCGACGTGAGAAGGGACTTCTACCATATGGAACATTTGAGAAAATCTAAAATAAATAAATACAAGGAGGAATCGCTCACTAAAATCGCCACCTCTATTTCAGTGGATAAAAACTTCCTTCAGTCTCAAAGCGAAACTAATTGGGTGGCTGGTCGAACTCCCAAATTCGTCACAGCTAATGCTTGGCTACGACAAAGGTGTAGCTAGACCAATAAAGAAGTACAAAACTAGGTAAGATAGCACTGTGGACCAACCACACAACCTCACGTACGAAGGAAGACGATTTCATTATTTATTGGAAGCACAAACAGTCGAAAGCAAATAACATTAGAAAAGCGAATCTGAAAGAGAACTGGTACTTCTAAGGTTTCTAAACGAAAAACAAAGCGAGCAAAAGCGCAAGGCTTAGAAGCAAGCGCGAAAATGGGAAATGGCTGGAAGGGACTGCCACCTCTACGTGAATGGGATGGGACAAGCCTTGACATAACAAATGGTGATGGAAGTGCGTACAGGCAAACATTCTCATATCACCAGCAACCGGTACAATCTGACTGGGAGGACAGGCAGTGCAAGTGCAGCGATAAAAACCCGCTCGGTAGCAAACAAGTTGCCGGCAGCTGCCGCCGGGCGAGAGGCAGGTCAATATCTGTTGTCGTGACCGTAGTACCCACCCCGGTTGTAGCCTCCTCGTCCTCCTCCACGACCGCCACCACCTCCTCCTCCTCTTCCTCTATCCCTTGGAGAATCTTGGTACGGCTGACGGTACTCTCGCTGAGTCTGTAAAAAGAGTTTTTCCACAGTAGAGATAATCGTTGCAAACTGTAGACGTCTTTTTTCAAGCAGTTTCCTTTTCCTTCAAGAAACGAAATAAAACTTGGTGTGAAATATATAAACCTGGAGTGCCGATGGTGGTCTTTGTGTTTAACTCCGGGAATGTATTACTTTTATGAGTTATTTTAAGAAATGAACACATGTCCACAATTCTAAAATTTTGCACTACAAAACTGACCGTACAGGGATGCGCTTCGAATAACGGCTCCACACATCTAAGGTGGTTTTAAATGAATAAATGAGTAGTTCAGTTCATGAGTTGTGGGGACAACCTGCAGGAATTTCACTACTTCATCCTTCGCATCTATTTCTAATGATTCAAAGTTCAGTGAGGCCTATGCTTGTGCACGGACCGAACCAGAGACCTTTGCCGCATGCTGTCACACCTATCTGCAAACATTTTAGAGCATTTGAACGAACTTCTACTGAAACGCCTGATCGAACAGTCACGTTATGAGCACCACTCGGCGTAGAACCTCCACCAGTGGTCGTTGAAAATCACCAGAAATCGAGTTACTGACAGTTGGCTGCGTCAAAGAGATAGAGAAATGGAGGCGGTCAGCTTTCTTCTCAACATTTCGATGCCTCTTATTGAAGAAGGATGCTGCTCTTCCCATAGGCGCATGACGGTAATGGCGTCATTTTCGCATCACCACCTAGTTGTCGGCGATGTCATTGTTTTTGGGTAAACAAATCTTACGTCATCGCTCCGTAAACAATACGACCGCGCTGCATGGCCGCGTTATTTACTTGATTTGTCGACCGGCCTAGTTGCTAATGTGTTACCCTGCTAATTATTGCCCTCACTTGTCTTTCCAAAGAAGTTTTCATGAACAAATACGTTTTATAAACCAGCTCGATGAGCAGACATCGGTCTAGACTCCTATTTTTAGGACAGCGCTGAATTTACTTTGGCCAACAAAAACTTTCGGGCTGAGTCAACAGAACGGCTCAATCTGATTGACTGCTGGTCTCACGGAGCGTACCGCAAGCGCAAAAACTTCGTTGAATTACGACGACCTCATGAACTCTACAGAGGGCCTCCTATATAGCAGGATACCATTTTCATGTCAATGTAATTTTCTCTTCAGGGATAATTTGGTATGACTTTCCTTAAAAATTTCTACTTGGCCTACCGTAATAAGTGGCACACTCTTTGAAGTCTTGGGTTTTTTTTCAAGGAAAAAATAATGAATCAAAAATGTACCTTAAAGCGTAGAAAGGCAGCATCTATTTAGTGTACCAAACGAAGAGATCGCACCATGCACTCGTCTTGATCGTCGCGGTTTTGACTTGATTGGTAATGTAAGTGTTGGATACTAAGCTATATTAAGATTTGTCTGTTTTTTATTACTATCCTTGTTGTATCGTTCACATCTGTGTTATTCCATGCAAACAAAATCTCTGCAACCAATCAAAAAACCGCGGCGATCTAGTCGAGTGCATCTGCGACCTCTTCTTTTAATATACCAAATGACTGCTGCCTTGTTGCGCTTTAAAACCAAATTTAATTCATTAACTTTCCCTAGAAGACAAATTTTAAATAAAATTTCCGATAGTGTGTTTATTCAATGGGACAGTCGAATTGAAGACTGCCAAAGAAGTCATACTCTAAATTTTCCTTTAACAAAAATTATTCCCACCGTCTCCGGGTCTCCATTTTAGTGTGGAAAAAGGTTGTGTTTGTTTTGATTTGCAAAATGTTCAGTTTGATTTAAAAAGCATCGAACTTGGTTAGAAGATGATCCCATATAATTTCAAAGGTGCCCAATTTAACGTGAAATTTTTTCTTCTCCACAAATAACCTTTTCGGGAACGTGCAACTGGAACGATGACGTTATTCTACAAGGTTTTCGACTTCAGGATAAGAGATAAAAGTCGGCGCCAATCGATTCTTTTTATTCTTTTTTAAATGCACCATCCATTCAACATCGAGATATTGTACACATATTGTGACATGTTCCGATACAGTTCCAACACATATTTGGCATATACGATGCCTTGTGATGGGCAGCCGACGGACAGTTAAGTGTTTTCTCCTTCCAGGCAAGATTGATTGACCGATTTCAGGGGAGTGAAGGCTTGATAGGCCTGGGTGGGAGATCCGAACGAAGAATCTGGAATGAGCTGCACGCGACAGCGACTACCTCCTCTGACTGCACCACCAGGCGCCACCATTTTCGACTTCAGATCAGCGCAAAACCTATGTACACGGGAAGCGCAGTTCTCAATCTGTCTCCAGTGTGCGCATGAAGACCACCATTCAGTCAGAAACATAGCATTTTAACGGCAGCCTGTTTCATTGACAAAGCATTGCTTCGCCAACGAAGCAGTCTGACATTAAAATGAAGGCGCATTCATTGGAGGTGACTCCGCGAAATGCGTATTGGCTTCGTCGGTTTAAGGGAAACGGTATGAACTGCCGCATGCCCCATGCGGATTGAGAAGTACACACATAGCCTTTGTGGCACATTAAATTTGCCCTTCACCCAGCCGTTGTATTTTTTTGTGCTTTTTTGGTAGTCTAACCAATTTCAAGAATATAAGAGCTGCCAAACAGTGTTAAAAGTGTGTTAAAGTGTTAAACAGTGTTTATCTCACAATTATACGAAGAGGAAATCTTCTTAACTGATACACTGATTGTGTTCAATAGAAAACTAATGTGGAACAGTGCCCATTTCCGTTTCCGCCTTCCGGCGCAAAAAAAAACAGGCGAAACGCGGAACGGAACGGAGGAGCTCAAAATGGCCGGAAAGCGGAATTCGGAACACGGAAACGGAAATTCCGCACATCCCTGATCATAACGCACCATTTGTTCACGCGACATTCCTTGCTGTTGGTAAGCCTGCTGATAAGGCTGCTGGTAAGGCTGCTGGAAAGGCTGCTGGTAAGGCTGCTGATGAGACTGCTGATGAGACTGGTGAGATGGCTGCGACTGAAATCCTCCTCGCCCTCTTCCCCGACCTCGCTGAGCGGCTAGAAACGTGTGTAAGATTTTCTTTCCGAGAAACATTTTCTGTGTAGGCACGAGTAAACGAGGGATCGATGCAAAGCTCTTACATGCTTGCTCTCGCGCAATATCGCCAACCATTTCGTTGGTGCGTCCTCCTCGATCAGTCGGTCTCTGAGCCAACGCCAACGGGTGCACCTTCGAACGTGTGTTCTTCCTTAAACAAACGAAAATCTACAGATATTTCTGGATCGAGAGCCTGTTGAACGTGTTCCTTTAAATAAAGGAAGAAGGAGACGAAAACTATGCAACGCGCCTTAACTTCGCATTACTTGCTTGCTCAATCCGTAACAAATCTTGACTGGCGGCTAGCAAATCCGCTACATCGGGAGGCGTTACGTGTGACATGGCACTTCTTCTCTTCGCGAAAAGCTCTCTGATCTCTGCCTCCTTCGGTTTAATTCTGTCGCACCTGGAAGACAAGAAAGTAGTCGGGAGCAATGCAGTGATACTAGAACACACACCATAAAAATGAATTGACCGTGACATCAATTCGTTTCAGAAGGAGAAGGGTTCGTGAGCGGCAATTCTGAGACACTTCTTCAACAAGCTAAAAGCACTGCAGATGTTTTTTTTTCATACGCGGGTAAAAGCTGGCTCCAAACTAACCTTGTCGACCTTCCTCCACTGTTTAGAATCCAACTTTGCAGTCAGAAGAGGTCGAGGGCGTTCCACACATGACTGAAGACGACCTTCCACCTGAGCAAAGCAATGAATTCCGAGCGCAAGTCCGCTGCTCTCAGTACTGAGCTGAGCTAGCTAACCGTTTTGCGCAACATGTCAACCACGTCAGCTGGCACGAAACCACCGCTCGGCTTCGGAACCTTGGCGGATCTCAGAGCGGAAGCCAAATAAGGTGTGAGTTCCTTGTCCCCATGTTCCTTGAACAACGAAACAGTTAAGGCAAGGCAGCCACAACGAAAGGCTTGACTAGATCTCGTACCAGAGGTTGAGAGAGGGCGTCGCTGGCAAACAAACGAGCCGCCTTCAATTCACTCAGGAGAAAACTGATTAGCAGTGTCTTCTTCTCAGGAGTGCTCAGCCTTTCCTCAAGCGGCCCGCATGTGATCTCCTCGTGCGGGCACTCTTAAAGGAGAACGTTAACATCTTCTGGTTGCCAGTGCACATAATAATAGAGTGAGCAACCATAGGATACATATTCTGCCTGGGCAACCTCAAGTGCATTGTCCGGAATTAACGTTTAACTAAGTGGTTCAACTCGAAAATTCTGAAGAAAAAACTTAAAAAGGTGGCACTGAACAGCTGAAAAGATCTGCTAAAATCGAATCTGTTTGGTTTTCACAGCGCACTCAGTGCGGCAACAACCTCCTCTGTGAAGACACAACACTTAATAATATACCGGAATCCATTCACAAAGAAGAATATCTTAAGCACAACCAATACACAATTTTCCCATCGACTGGTTCATACTGTGGAAGCCTAACGACACTGTAACCAAGACAACGGAGAAACAGGCACTAGCCGAATGGTAAAGGGTGGATACATCAAGATGAACTTGTGAAGAACAATGATGTATTCCACAGCAAATGACAAATAATTAAGCATTTTTAAGTTGTAGACTTGAGCGAAGCTGACAGCTGTCAAAAGGCCAGGATGAGTCGCGCCGGTCCCACCAGAAAGCGACTTTGCGCTCAATTTCTAAAAAGCGCCCAAGACATCTTTCGGAGGTTGGAGGTCCTTTATCTGACCAGGAAAACGGAAAATTAACCTCGGACTTTCCGATGAGACACATCTTACCGGCGTTTTGCAGGGTGTCGGATCCAGATTCGAAATCAAAACTCAGGCTCAGGTTCCGATGTTCCCTTGCAATAGAATCTTCACCTGCCCTTACTAGTGTTCAAACTAACTCGCAGCGGATTTCGATTTCATGTTTGGATTCAGCCTCTGAAAAGTATCAGAAAAGATATGTCTCACTGAAACTCCGAGGACAAGTTCATGAGCTTCCCTGGTGAAGAAAGAGCAGTTCTTAGCTGTAATGAACCGCAAACAACGGGACGGATAATTTTGCAAGCTTCGCGCATCATGTCAGCTATCGGCGCGACACAGAGCTTTTGCCGAATGGCAATGCTTCGGATGCGGTCCATGCGCATGACTCCAGCCGTCCAGCGCAGCATCGTCTCCATGACGCTGAAGTTCCTTGGTCACAGGCCAACATTCAGCGTTGAACATTGGTATGGACGGATGACTGCTTTGTAGATCTTCAAATTCAGGTGTTCTGGTATCTTCCTATCGCAGAGCACGCCAGTCAACGAGCGCCAATTGAACCAAGCTGTACTGGCAAACTGATGGCTGCAGTGAATTCATCCCAAGTACTTAGAGACCGAAGTGCAACATGCTGTTTTTTGATGGAGTTCGTGTACTTCACGTCCGTCATTAGACATTTGGTTTTCTTAACGTTCAATTTGAGTCCAAACTGCTCTGAACAATCACACCAAGCTTGCATCACTCGCTTGAATTCACCTTTATCTTCGGAAGTTACTATCATTTCTAGCGGGAGCACGAGTTCAAAAAGCGTATATAGAAGGTAGACACGGACAGAAGAACAACGGATCCTGCAGACGACTACTTCCGTTTTTCATTAATGCATGATTTAAAACGACAGAGAAGTGCCAACTTACAGTTACATTAACTAGAACTACACATTAAAGACAAAGATCAAGTGAAAATTTGACATGAAGTAAAGAAAAAAAACAAGGTAAAAAAGCAAGAAAAGAAATCAAGGATAAGCATAAAGACAGCGTTATCTTGTCCATCTGGTAGCATGCCTGATGCACCTCTTCTAAAGGATATCGTGGAGGCAGTTTGAATGCGAAATTTGCCTATGGGAAGACCAGCGGCGGATAGTCGTTCAATTTCGTCGTTTTGTTCTTCCTAAGCGAGTCGGAAAGCAAATAACCTAGTCTTCTATATCGAAGAGTAGTTAACGATCTAACATCTTGTTTTGGAATATTGAAGGGAGAGCTTAAACTGAAAGCTAGCAAATACTGGATTTTCAGACCCAGTCGAGGCCGAATAAGTACGCTATCACGAGAGGCCCCAACCGACTCGTGATGCACGCACGGCCGACGACTCTGACCGCACTCCATGAACTTGTGGGATAAAAAGACTCCTTGACAATACTCGGTTTTCCTTCTAGAGGATATTAAGAAGATGGAGCAGCACGAAAGCATTGTGCAAGCTTGTTTGAGCCGAACGAAAAAAGAAAGTGAAGAGATGACTTCAGAAATTAGTGAAAAAGCAAAGTACCCACCTAATTCGGCAAGAAAGGAGCTGAGTTCAAGTAGAAATTCCATCATCCCATCCGCAGCAGCTTCGCACTGCGGAACAGATTCATCCAGCTTGTAGAGCGTCTTCAATTCTTCACAAAGAAGCGTTACACATCTGCCAAATTCACTTGCAATATCGGCGTTGACGATCGAGGGTATGTCATCGCAACCAATGGAGTCGCTCAACCTTAGAAAAAGCAAATAGCAACAATAAATAGCAGATAAGGAAGGGTATGCCACTGATCTTCGTTAATGAAAGCCAAATCGAATTAGAAATGTCAAATCAAAGAAGCCAGAAAGTTTTCGAGCAGTTCACCCTCATTTTTCTTGCTCGTCGACCCTTGACTCGGCGTAGAGTTGGAGAGACATTCTACAATGCTTACCCATCGACTTCATACGCAAAGTGGAAAGATGTGCTAGAAGGTTACACCATAAGTGCACGAGCCGTAGAACGAAATGGCAGTGTTAATTAACCTTTTAAAGCTCGCTGTCAATCTTCACTGACGTTTCGTGCCATAAGCCCTTCTTCAGGTCTATGAGGCATTTACATTTCGCGTACAACACTAAAACCTCAAAACTCCATGGACCTGATCTGGGATCAACAGAGGGTAGAGGTGGCTGAGACTGTAAATGAAGGGCTAAGGGCATGCACTGGCAATTTATAGAACGGTGGGATGTGACCGGTCACTCTTGCGTCGCAATCATCTTCAGCAGTTATTCCTTTAGCCCTGCAGTGAGATAAGGTTCATAGCCATCTTCATTTTCTCCCTGTTGTTAATCGGTGGTCTCCATCGCTGTGTTCCCAGCGCTTCTTTAATCTTCCTCTCCACCGTATCCGACCAGTTCTTGTGAAGTGCTGACACTCACTGCGGCTGTGGCTCCAGTGTGTGCTTGAGCGAGTGGCGCTTCGAGAATGGATTGTATAGCTTTGACGGTTAATCAGAGCTCCGAGATGTTCTTCCATTTCTTTCGATTGTTTTGGCTGTGGAGGATGGAGAACTGCCTCGGTTCTTTCGAAGTAAACATTTTGGTTTATCTGTAGTTTGAAGCATGTGTTATATGTAAATGCATGGATAACACTATAATACCACTAGGTGGATCACATACATGAAAAGCATGGGTTTTGCAAAGGCGCAAAACAAACGCAGCCTGCGGGATCCAAACCCCCGACCCCTCGCGAGTCCGCGTCGCTCCCTGTCACGCCATCTGATCGCCACGGTGGGCCGCGAAACGAGCCCTTATCCTGCACTCGCCCGCCAGCTGCGAAGCACGTGAATCAATACGCCGAAAACGGCCCAACTTCCGTCGTCCCTAACTCTGCGCAGATTTGTATAGGGGTCGAGATAGCTGCAGTTTGTTACTTACCAGGGAGAGGCGATTTTGCCCACTTGGGCCGTTCCGACCTACCGTTGAGATAGGCTCCTGGTTAGACGGACCACACCCAATAGTCCCTGCCCATGTCCAATTCTCACAGAACGCAACTAGGCGCAAATCTAGAGCGAGCTTCACGTGTATATTCTTCGTATTCTTCGTAACCAGTAGTTTTGGGCACGTGGAGAGCAGTCGGAGAAGGTGCTGGCTGTCGTGTGACTCTATTCCAAATTCTCGGTTTCGATTTTCCGCCCAGGCACTAGGCCTTCCATTCCTTCGGTGGTGGTGAATTGGAACCAGACTTGTCTGAGAGGGATAAAGCGCCGATTTCTTGATCAGCTGGCCGCCAAAATTCTTGGTATAGACCAAATTCGCACTCAAATCGCTTCCACGACATCCCGTAGAATAGAGTGCGCGCGGCGCACCCAAAAGGAATTGCGTTATGCGGTCTTTATCCTTAACCCTCAACCACTAGTTTCATCAGATCTATCTAGTCGGAGGACACTCTTGGGTCGTTCAAGAGCGTCATTTGCTGCCCATAGCGAAATTCAGGTAATGTGGTGTGTGGCATGATAGTGCGACAACTGTCATCCTAGGCTTGCCCCATCCCGACTAGGATAGATACGTTTTACCGTTGCCGCAGCAAGTCTAGATGTCTTTCTACGTGCATAACCTCTACGCAACCGTGCTTAAGATTTCCGATATTGTAAAGAAGCAGAGTGCATCCCTATTCTGGACTTGCACCCACAGCTACAGCATTGTCTGCTCGTATTCCTTAACAACATTATGTCTCGTTTTCTTTTTTCTGTGTCACTGAAATTTGTTATAATGTGACTCGCAAGTACATAGTGCCAAAAATTTCAGCGCTTGTCCTTTGAAAGTTCGAAAAACTGGGGCACTCAAAAATTCCCTCAAAGTTGCATGCAAGACTGCAAGCTAACCCTTCAGCATTCCAACCGACAACGAACACGACATGATTCGCAACACACAGACAAAACATGCAGTTAACGCCATCTGCGAGCTCCTCTGCTTCGGAACTCTGCCAAGCACTCTCTGCTCCTTTGCATGAACCAATCTAGTAATTTGGACCGCAACTCACCCGAAGAGCTTTTCTGCTGTGAAGGAAGTCATCGCAGAATCGATCTCCATGGGCTCCATCCTCCCGGAGAATATATCAGAGCCAGCTGGGGCAATGTAGCCAATAATCCCAGCAAACTGCAGTCGCAGCCTCGAAACTAGACCAGTGAAGGGATTCAAATTGTCCGCAGGAATGCGTTGCCTGTTGCGCCCTGGGCGAGATACAGTAAGCGAAAATTCGATTCGAGCTGTACATTGCTTGCTTCAAGTTGTTCTGCTCACTTCGTTTCAAGTTGTGTGACGCAAATGGGAAGCATTTTAACGAATAAGCCTAGGGAGAAGGGCCCATTTTGTGCCTCTTCTATATCGAGCAGCTTTACCCTAACCGCAGCAAAGACAGGTGTCCTTCTATAGCTACATTCGTTATATAGGGTTGTCTAGCGTTCTTGGGCAAGTTTTCTTGATGCCTTGAAGTCATATGAGGGAGGGCCCTGCTCTGTACTTGCTTTCGGGTTTTCATTTTCGTGTTTCTCTGAAGCGTTGGCTTTTTGCGGATGACAACGTCTATGAGCACTGTGTTGCCGCTTAATGTCCCAACTTTGCAAGGGTAGTGGTCTAATACTACTTTAGTAAAAACGCCGCCTCCCCCCCCCCCCCCCCTAAATCCAAAACAATCGATTCACTTGATCACCTGCTTGTTTATGGACATATGTGGTGGGATGTTTCTTGCACAGCTTTTCTTGGTGTTGTGGCAGCTTCGTCTCGACTTCCGCTTCACTCTTAATGCGATCCAGTTGCTGCTAAAGTCAGTGTTTTCAGTGATCGCTCTGCGATGTCTCTGCTCTTAGTCATGGGATTACCTGCGGCAGGAAAGTCCTCACTGTGTAAGAAGATCCTCCAGTTTCGGCCCGACGGAGTGGTCTTCTCCCTGGACGAAGTTAATGGCAGATGGTCGGACAACTTCAACTCGCACGCGGATCGAAAGTCGTTCGAGGGCACTGTTCGACGACACCTAGAGGCGCAGTGTGATGGCGCTTCTGAGAAGGTGGTCATAGTCGACGACAACTTCTATCTTCGCAGTATGCGGCGCCCGTTTGAGCGCATGGCACGGGCCTTCCAGCTCCGCTACTGCTGCGTGTTCGTTGAGGTCGATGTCGAGGAGGCTCTCCGAAGGAATGCTCGAAGAGGTGAGGAGCGTGTGCACGACGACACAATTCTGAGAATGGCGCGTGAGATCAGTGTGCCAGAAGGAGCTGTTGTGTACAGAGGAGGATCGCTGGATCAGATCCTGCAGCGGCTTCGAGGACCTCGGCCCAAACGTGCCAAGTTGGAGGAAAAGCCCGAGGCCCATCCTGGAGTGGCCTCCGCTCTTTCGGAGATGGATGACCTGCTGCGTACTGCGGTCTCTGAAGCAGTTCGTGAAGGACTCGATGGTCGACGTCTGGCTTCTGCGAAGAGAGTTCTGATGGGTCGCTGCCGGCAAAACAAGTGCGCCCTAACCAGACTGGAGGCATGCAGGGCATTGAGGGAAGAGTATCACCGACTCTCCACTAGCGGTGGTTAATGGAATTGTAAGTTTTCACTGGTTTTCTGTTCCTTCCCGTTCGAATTATTTCGCTCGCTGCCAAGGGTTATTTTAAGCCACAAGTGCTCGATACATTGTACCAGTAGAATTGAATTTCGTTTAATGAGTGAACCGTAGTTTAACTTCAGCTCGAATTCAGTGGAGTGATCATGAGAAGAGAGCCATGTGGAAGGGTTACGCTGTAGGTAGTGGTCATACTTTGCATAGCAAGCTATAATACATGGCGGAGACTTCTGGCCCATTTGACCAGTGGTTAGCAGAATCGGCACTGTACTTACAGGGGACGTCTGTGGAGTTACTTCAGATGTTCCCAGCAATACATATATGATCTTGTAGGGCATTTGACAGTGTGAACTGAAAACAAATGAGGCTCGCTTTTGCTGAGGGCTACTAGGTTGTACAAAAATGGCAAAGAAATGCCGCCTAGTAAACCCATTTTGTGAGCGATGGAGACCACGGTGTGCCAAAGAAATTTTGGACAAGATTTCGGTTAAAATTGAAAAGCCTATACGAATTTGGTTTGAAGTTGCCAAATGACCTGCATTAGTGCAGGTTATTTTGCCGCAAGAATCGTTCGCGGTTCACAGTTCACAAACGTCCGTTGTTAGTGCTGAAGTGTAGTGAACTAATAGGGTTAGGAATAAGTTCGTAGCGTTTTCTTCGCCGAGTTTCATTTAAACGATTTGCCTTTTGTTTGAAAAATTCTCTTATTTATCAAAAAGTACTTTTTCTGCTCTACAAGACTGTGTTGTCCGTTTTCTGAATAACTTAGTTTTTTGGTATATTTAGGCTTAGAAGGGGAACACCCAGGATTTAAAAAAATCAGCGTTTTCGACTTCTGCTCTTATTCGTCTGGAAACACCCACTCCTTTTTTGCTTCATATTAACGTCTGACCATCTCTGACCTTCTATGATGATTCGGTGCAAAAAGGTTGCTTATGGTTACGTGTTGCTCGCTGCTGGATGAGATGTGAAGCAGTTCGAAAACGTTGTTCCAGTGATTTATAAAATCAAAGGGGAATCTGCTGCCACCGTAACCCACTGTCCGACAGGGGCGCGGCTGTTGCGCTCCCGCGGCGCAGTCACACTGCTCATAGAGGATTGTCGGCAGACTTTAGTGTTCCCTCGAATGTCCACCACATCCTATTATATGACTCCTACATAGAGTGACTGCTGTGTAATTTTATGTACTTTTGTTGGAAGATGGAAAAGATGAAGAGATGGTTAATAAGTGTTTTTTTTAATCGTTTTTCATTTTATCGGTTAATTAGCGGCTTGTTTGGCGACCGTTCTCTTGCAAAAGCGCCTTGAGACGCTCTTCATCGAATTCCGAAAGTCTTCTGCAACGAGCTGTCGTCGAGGTCCAAGTCGCCGTTCTTGAAATTCGCAAACTATTTTCGTGCTGCAGACTCGACGAAACGCGAAGAAGAACTGCTGTATAGAATGATGATATTCCATTTCTATCTGGTATTCCATTTGTAAGCATAAAAAATAGCATAAACTAAATTATTCTAAAAAAACAGCAGTTTTTCACAGCAGAAAATGTGCTTTCCTTCAAATATAAACAGTTTGTCAAACAAAAAGCAGATCGTGCAAATGAAACCTCGAAGAAAACGCTACGAACTTGTTCCTCAACCTAACAAAAGATGGGCACGTGGGCTAATGTTATTCATCTTCTTTACTGATTCTGCGATGCTCCTGAAAGCTCCTCGTACCTATCATTCTCACACTCCACCCGCATTTCGTCAGATAGTAGTGTGTGGCTTATGCTTATGCTCTCGCAAAAATTTCAAATATTCGTTTGGTGTCGAATACTGATATTTTCGAGAATTCGAATACGAATATATTCGTAAAACGCGATTTTTTGATTACTCGAATTCGAATACGTCGCAATGCTTCTATGAGGGGGCCAGCCCACATTTGAACGAGTTTTACCCGTCTGACCTACGCCCCTCTCGCTGTAACTTGCATTACAAGCATGTACGCGTCAGTTTGCGTACAATGTGGGAAATTCCACGTCACCATATCCGACTGCTACGCTTAAGTCGGTCGAAGCCCATGGGCTCCCCCCCCCCCCCGTGGTGTCATTGCGCCTCGAATACTTTCGAAAAAAAAAATTCGAAATATTCATTCACATTCGATTGTTTAAATCCTAATGAAAATCATTTGAATACCTATTCGAACGGGTCATTCGAGCATAAGTATACCATGGATTGCTTTCTTCAAGCAATTTTTGGGCCTCCGAAGACTTTAAAACGGTCTTCAAATGGCTGGCACTGAGGATGTGAGCCGTCAACTCGGCCAGGACTTTGTGAATTTCCTTATTATATGCGCTGCACGTGAGTTATGAATCGCCTCCAGTCCAGCGGCGACGGCCTTATCACTCGGCATACGCTGGGTCCTTCAGTCGATTACTTTGGTGAAGCACTGAAGTGATGAAGTACCGACCGAACGATTCGTTTCGTGGCCTTTCCTAAATCGGGTTCTTTTGCAACATCACCCACACACAGTGGCTGTATATTCGGAGCGGCATTGACTACACATCAGTCTTGGCCTGAACACGTTAGGCTTTTGGCTTTTTATTTCCTCTTTTGCCCTCCCTGTTTGCTGCTGCGTGAAACACATAATGTGCCCTACATACCCTTATTTGATAAGTGGACACCTCCCTGTTTTCTCAAATTGTTTACCTGTTTATTCGCTTCGATAGTGAAAAATTCTAAGTGAAGATGGTTCCTCTAGCTCTCCACCTGTTTGAAGTATTTTAGAGACTGAAGAACTATCGTTATGAGGACGGATTTCATAAGTATCGCCGCCGCAGCATTGATATGTGCACCCTGTCATCAGATCAAATTACATAAACACTTGGACTTGGTTTAGACGAGACAGTTGCTGTTCGCAATGAATTGTTTTTTAGGATGTGCGATGCGGAAATGTGAGATCGTTAGATAACAGACTAACCAGGAAAGAACTGCCATCTGAGCCTTTCGGACTGCTTTATTGAGAGCTGATGAGAGCCGACATTGGCTTCCAGGAGACATGGTGGCTCAAGAGAATGCCAAATAAATCCTTAAGCATTTCTGGTTTCGAAGATACGAACGCATGTAAAGGACAGGCTCCAGCCATTTAAACTACAGCTTTGAAGGGACAATCAACTTCTACGTGGGCCTTGACATTTGCTCACAAGGAAACGGTTTCTGACATATGCAGAGACTTCGAAGATCCTGATGCTGCACCTTGACGCGAGAATCCACCCTTCTAACAGAAGAATATGTTCTTCCATTTTTGCAAAGTCCTTAAACCTACTGCAGTAGGGGCCGTGCAGCGTCACTATGGAATCGCTCATTCGCGCAACGCAATTGTTTCCAAACGTCGAATATGTAAACGAAGCAAAATACTGCTGCACATGAGTGGGTCAGGTGACCGATGCCTTGCCTTGCAGTACATACGTTTGCGTTCTGTGCATAGTCGTTATTTTCCCCGACGTTGTTGATGTTTGGAAGGCACGGCCTTGAACGACTAGGCGATCCTATAGTAAAGGGCCCTAACTGGGTAGCTTCAAGGACCGCTAAGATAGAAGCACACTTTCATACTATTTGAAGGACGGGGATACTCGATGTGGTTTTCATCTTCGTCATTCGGTCATACAGCTGGGGCCTTTTCTTGGTGCCGGATGAGAAAGTGCAGATGTCCGATGGACGTGACGGAGGGTCCTTTGGTAACACCTCGTCGAATCGTCCCTATAGTCGAAGTCTTTCCAACAGTTTTGATAGGTCTCAGGAGCTACGATTTGATTGTTTTCTCAAGTGCCAGAACTCCCCCTTCCCCCTACCCACCCAAACTGGAAAGCGCTGAATGACATATCGAATTCTCAGGGACTGTCAAAGCACGAACTACGTACATGGATCTACCATCTACAATCAATCCAAGTCGAGGATCTGTATGGAGCAAGCTCTAAACATTTCTTGTGGGGCGAGTATAAATCGTGTTATGAAGTCAACAATCTTTGGGAATTGAGCGGAAAGCCCCGGTGGTCTGACCCGTTGACTCAAGTTTAATTCTGTGTAATAGCTTCGTGTTTCAAGTAGCTAAATACGGAGAAGTTAACAAATTGATGACAACTGCTCTGAAAATTTTTCTGGAAGAAGAGGTCAACGCTTTCCCGCGTCTTGTATGGTTTCGTTGAGGAAGACGTCAACTCATCAGTGACCTGACAATGTTTTGTTTACCATTAGGAGAATATAAGCAGATGAGAAAGAGAATGGGGAAAGGATGTGCCTCCCTGGTTTAGAGAAGGACTAATGCTGAGGATAATTCGCTTCGAAGGTTCAGCGCTATGGAAGAAACTTATGGCGATTTTCTGAGCTACACAGGTGCCGAATTTCATGAAATCAAAATGTGTTCTAACTATCTTAATTCAAGCCTAATTTTGAGACTAAATCTTGGATACTCATCACGTTACATTAGTGCGTTAATCTTGCTCTAAATTGTTATGCCATCTATTTCTTAGGCATCAATTACGTTCAGCCCAAAGATGATTTACGGGTGCAAAATAATGAGTAAAAATTGTGGACGGCAAAGGTGTTTTTCTGATCACATTTCCGACTCCTCAAAACTACCACTCAGTAACAAAAGCACATCCTAAGCCACCATACGTGGAAACTCCGGTTAATGTGGCCTTTGAGGTCAGAACTGCATCGTGCTTCGCATTCAATGTAACTATACTGTGCCCAGAGTTACGATGCCTGTTCATCAGTATCACACCTGCAACCGACCAACGTCGGCCACCGATGAATACGAAGTCGATACTTTCGGCGAGGAGTTGGAAGAAGTCATCTGCAACGATAAGTTCTTCTATTAGTTCGTCGTCACAGAACTAAATACCAAAATCATGAAATTTCTTGAGAAGGAGTACAGGATCGGAAGACTTGCATCTCGAGAATGGAACTCGCGAGGCTCTTTCTGTTTCATTTCTTACCCTGTTTTGTTTTCTTAAACTTTTCCATGGAAACTCTGCCTTCGTGATGAAAGAACATCGTAGGTGGGCATGTGCAATCACCCAACGGTATTACTGATGCGGGATTCAGCCGCATTTCTGCAAATCGCCGGTGGTGTATACTCGATGTCGCAGTATCGTCGTTGTGCTTCGCATGAGATCCCACCTCCTTCAATGCGAACGTGCGGTTCAACTAAAAGTTGAAGAGGATCACCACTCAGGCAGCAGAGATGCCCTTTACGAGGATATACTTTCGTACTCCATATCTAAAAGCTACGACTGGCCGGTCAAGGAGGACTCAACGGAGGGCTGCGACCTGCTCTGTCGGAGGAAACCTATCACTCAAACTTGACCTATGGGGATTCTCAGACATGCTGAGCGCGAAGCTGGCGTTCGCTTTAGGTACTGCGATGGATCACATCCGTTTATGGTAGGAATAGGCTCTATGAGGCACACATGTACTAAGAAATTTTGCCATGACCATGAGCAGCACCCCACTCTTATAACATTCGTAGACGAAGCTTGGGCGAGGTCGGCAATTTTGTCCAGTCATTAACCTTGCTCATATTCTACTGAAATCTATCGTAACACCAGAAAAAAAGCCATAATTGTAGTCCGCTCCTCAAATAACCCTTTGAATAGAGTTAAGAGGAAATCTTCGAGCTAGCGGCATGCATAAAACAAAGCAAATGCACAAAATAAACAGCAAGAGTACCAGTAAAATCGGGTGGACGTAACATGTACACCAAAGTGGATAAAATTAGTGAAGATTGGAAGGAAAGCATTTTCTATAGAAGTCCGAAGGAGGAACGTGAAGATTGATCAAAGCAGTATTACGAGATGCTGCAAGTGGATCCAAGCATGCAGATCATCTTTGCCAAATGTTGTCACACATTCGAAACACGTCCAAGACCTGTAGAGTACGTTGATTGCGGCGATTTGTGGATAGTATCGAAGGAGAGCTTCCCAAGCGATACAAAGAAAAATGGTGAGTCCATAAATCCTGCAGCAAAAGCTTAGACGAATAAGGACAAGCTCGGGCAAAATTTGGTAAATTTAAAAAACGCGATGTATTCTTGATGTTGTTCAGTAGGACTTTAAACGGCTTTGTTCCGGCTGGCGGTTCGACAACTTTGCCTTCTTTGGAGCCTGGAAAAATCGGAAACGTTCACCGCGGTCCTCGCTCAAACATCATCTCAAACGACAAAGCAGCTTTCTTAGGAAAAACAGAGGGATCAGTGTTGAAAGTTGCAAAGGGCGACAGACCTGACAGGCGGTTGCAGCAGCGGACCACCGTTCACCCGTAGATGGAAGTAACGTGGGTGAATGAGCTTCAGACCACTCGGCTTATATACCGCTGTACGTCACAAGTTGTAATATGTGAAGTGGAACCTGGAGAGTTAAAAAAGCACGACTTCATCCAGCACGATGGAGCAGTATCATTCATAGGAGCCCACTTCCAGCTTTACAATACACTTCATATTGTTTGGGTAGCTCCGACGCGTCGCAGCACCTGTTACGGAATTTTGTTCCTCAATTGTTCGAAAGCAGATAACGGACTTTTCCAAATTTTTTGTAGAGCAGGATTTGCCTCTAAGGCGGCAAATAAATGACAACCATGAAACAACATGTGCATTGACGGTTCAACTATTAAATTAAAACTAAAGGCCTTCGGAAGGCCACTGTAAGTATAAAATGCAATAGAGAGTTAAAGAACATTTACGTTTGGCTCTAATTCAGATTGTGAATTAATTCTCGTGTTGCGAGAGGTGAAGAACACCTTTAAGAGGTTCACTGCAAAGTAACCCAATGTTGGTCGGTTATGGTTGGCTCTATTTTCACTCGCCTGTTGTTCAGGGTGATTGTTTTTTCAGGTGCTGCTTTACCACACATTTGCCGATCCTGTTGTGGTTGCGTTCAATTTTCTCACCGCTGCTATCATTGTCAGCATCTGTACTCCTTCTTGCCTACTTTTCATATGGAGGATCACCTAGAATAAGCGAACCTTGTGCCGTTTTTCTGTTCACCACAAGAGCTGCATCACTTATCCAAATTCTTTTCAAAATGCCTGAACAGTGCTTGACAATCCTCTTAAGACTGACCATGTTACAGAAAGGATAAAGAGTTAAGGTCGTTGCTACTCGATCTTTTCGTCGGATGTACAACGCATTCAGTTACGGCGGGACAGTGCCTAAACAATGTGCTACCTATGGGACTGGTGCCCGCACCTCACGGGCAGTGCATCTTAAAATGAGTAGACTACATACATAAACCAGAACCCGGATTTCCTTACTTGCTTAGTCCTCCGCTGACTCGGAGTAGAGCACAGAAACCGTGTTGTGTGATTCTTCAACAGCCATATGTAATCTCGATGTGGACGCCATTGGAGAAGTCAGAGCTTAGTAATTCTCGTACCAACTCACCGATCCTGAAGGGTATGGAAGGCATGATGGGCGGCAACGGCCCAACCGTAAGTCAATTCGCAGTATGGGCGGAAGGGGACTCCCATACTATCGTATATAGCTATCTTAAAAACGTGTGTACTTTAAAGGCCGGAATTTAACTGTAAATAGGCCTTCCGCAATATTTATCTAACATAAGCTACCCTTTTTCCAGCTCGATATAGACAGTGTAGTTGTAGTTCTGGAAGTATTCAGAAAGTGGTTTTACGGTGCATGGTTAACAAGGTGTGTTGCATCGAATTATTTTCTTCCTTTCTGGGGTATTGAATTTGATTTCAAAAATACTCCAACATAACCCTAGCAGTAGAATGAGGCACGCGACAGGCACAAAAGCGGGTTGGTATCGAACTTTGCAATACGTAGTTCTGGAAGAGATCGTAGGTACGTCTCCAAAGACGTCGTTAAATTTCAAGTAGTGCTAGGTTGGTCCATGCTCCAGCGTTTACTAGGCATATGATAGAGCGTCGGAGGACGTGCTTGCTGTCGTGCACACCCGATAGCCGGTTCCTGGTTCGGATTTTTCGCCCTCGCCAACCAAGCCTTCTATCCCTTTGGGATTGTACATTGGTTCCAGATTTCTCCGGGAAGGATAAAACACTGAGTGGTCCATCGGATGGCCACTGAAAGCCATTGTTTTGGACAAATACGCAATTAAATTGCTTCCACGATATTTTATGGAAGAAGACTGCGTGGCGCATCCCAAAAGAGATTGAGCAATGCCGTCCTTTATCATTTTATCCCTTATAGTTTGGTGGGTTTCTACAACAAGATGAAGTGTTGGTGTTCAACGTACATTATTTTCCTTCAAAATAGAAGCCCGTTTCACGTTCACATCACCTCAAATTTTATTTAAAAATGCATACGCAAACAAGCAACAAAGCGTTATCGAGACACCAAAGACTACCACATGGTAGGACAGCTAGCTTTCTATAGCTTGCTTCTCAGTACATAAAGGCAGACAAGAGCATAGATTTACAACGGGATCAGAGCGGCTTACCAAACCTTGCTAGAATGTGTCTGTAAATAAATGCAACATTAGTTGACAAATGAACGCTTGATAGAACGGCTTTTTCACGGCCTTCTTCAGTTGATATATTTGCACAGCATTGGTGAGCACTAGGAGACGTGTCCTAGCTGATAACGACGAGACGCTCTTTCGCGAACACGATGTGGGCGCTCGGCAGTCTAGTATTTATATGCTGTCTCTCAGGTGAGATCTTACTAGAATGTTAGAAGAAATTTGTTTGATTTGTTATTATAGAGGGGTGTATAGTTGCGACCAAAACTCTTCCGTCAGGCAGGGCTCTAGGCTCAAGCAAAAAGTTGAAGGATTAGCTTTTGTGTCTGAACTTTGCTTGGTCCTCAACTTCTCCGACGTATTGTAGCCGTTTTCATTTCTGAAAGACTTCAAAAGTTCGCACCATTTTTGACCGCTGGTGATACTTGTTCTCTATGTTGCGCTGGCTAGAACGCTCGCGATCAGAACTGGGCATCTGCAAAGATCAGAATTGAAGAAGGTGGCCCTAATGTTAGTATCTGGTTAGCAGCCGCGTTAACTAGAATCACATGTTTGGATATAAGTGCAGGTCCTGCAGATTTGATCAAGCATTTGTCTTGTTTTTTGGCTTTAAATCAGAAAGAAGAACATCTAAGATTGCTCTATTACAGTATTAAGAAATGCCTTGTCCGAACCACATATCTACGTACAGCAATTTCTAGGGCAGCATGACAAATTATAGAGTAATGTTCATTATTATTATATTTAATATTAATTACATGCTTCTATCAGCGGTGCATACCACCCTCTTCAGCCTAGAGTGCGGCGACAGAAAAACTCCTGAAACATCTGCACAATGAATTATTACTATATCATCATCATCACTTTCAATAGCGTTTGTCCCGCCTGGTGGCGGTGGTCTGGAGACGCCACTTCACCCGATCAAACGCTTGGTCGGGATGGACACCAGCTAACTTCAAGTCCATATGCAACGTATCTAGCCAACGTTGTTTCGGGCGTCCTCTGTGCCGTTTTCCAGGTACTTCAAGATTCAGGCCATCCAATGAATCATTACTATATATATTAACAATAAGTGGTGTAGCAGGATTTGATGGAGTATTCTCGCGCCAGGATACTATCTCAACGGTAGGTCGGAACGGCGCAAGTGTTGTATATGGGCAGAACCGCCTCTCTCTGGGTAGTAACAAACTGCAGGTATCTCGACCCCAATACAACTCTGCGCAGAGTTAGGGGCGACGGAAGTCGCGGGTTGGCGCCCTGTTGATTCACGTGCTCCACAGCTGACGGGCGCGCGCGGGATGAGGACTCGTATCGCGGCTAAGCGCAGTGCTCAGGTGGCGTGATAGGGAAGAGCTCGGGCTCGTAAACGCGGAGTCGGCGGTTTGGATCCTGCAGACTGCGTTTCTTTTGCACTTTTGCAAAATCCATGTTTATCATATAAGTAATCCACCTAGGGGTACTATAGTGTGTTATAGAGCATGTTTACATATAACATACCACCCATACAGTTAACAAGGCTGGTCCAGGCAGCGTCACCGATTTCGCTGAAACTTTGTCTAGAGGGTTATTTGGGGGTGCTGATCACGAATCTGACATCCGTTTTTCACGATTCTGTCTCTACCTGCCGTCATCGGCAGAAACTTTAAGAATGTAATCCTGTGCCTTCCTGTATCTATATTATTCAGCCAAATCGTGAAAAACGAATGTCAGATTCGTCATCAGCACCCCAAATAACCCCCCTAGACGAAGTTTCAGCGAAATCGGTGACTCTGCCTGGACCACCCTTGTTAACGGTATGGGTGGTCTCCGACCGCATCGTGAAAAACGGATGTCAGATTCGTGATCAGCACCCCAAATAATCCCCCTAGACAAAGTTTCAGCGAAAAAATTTTTTTTTGACCGAAGTCTTGTCGGTGGAGTCGGAACTTTTTACCAGTGCCACAAAATATCTATCGTTACATAACTACAGCTTCACACAAAATAGGCTTAAAATAAGTGACACACAGAAGTGAACGTTTTAGCTAATCTGTAGTTTGGAGCAATTGTTATATGTAAACGTGCTCTATAACACACTATAATACCCCTAGGTGGATTACCTATATGATGAACATGGATTTTGCAAAAGTGCAAAACAAACGCAGTCTGCAGGATCCAAACCCCCAACCCCGCGTTTACGAGCCCGAGCTCTTCCTTACTACGCCACCTGAGCACTGCGCTCAGGCGCGATACGAGCCCTCATCCCGCGCGCGCCCGTCAGCTCTGGAGCACGTGAATCAACAGGGCGCCAACCCGCGACTTCCGTCGCCACTAACTCTGCGCAGAGTTGTATTGGGGTCGAGATACCTGCAGTTTGTTACTACCCAGAGAGAGGCGGTTCTGCCCATATACAACACTTGCGCCGTTCCGACCTACCGTTGAGATAGTATCCTGGTTAGTCATAACATACATATAGCTGTCATTATTGTAACCTCAGTAGAAAGCTCGAATTAGCGTTTCGTTTCTGGTGCAGCTTTTTTAGTCAGATATCCTAATTTGAGCTTCAGATCACACCGTGTTATAGTATCTAAGTGCTGCACTATCTACATGTTAGGAAAGATGCGCTCGCTAGTTTAGAGGTGGCCATCTCGTTATCTCAAACCGAATTTCTCATTTTTTCCCATGCACACGTGATTTTCTTGTTAAAGAACGACATTGCAGCTTTTCAAAAGAAACCTTCAATGGAGGTGGAACGTGGGAAAAAGGCGGTGTTGGCATAAAAACCGGAACTTATTGGACGCGTTCTTCACAAATGCCCCCCGAGATATACACTTCAGATATAAGAAAGCTAAAGCCTTAGCCAAGCATCTTAGAGCGAAAAAATGTCTTACTGACCGAGGGATACGAGCTTCCTAAAGTCTATTCCGTTGGAACGTGGTAAGTTGGAATACAACTTCTAGAGAAATTTTTTTAAAAAGACTTCCAATGCCAAGAGAGAAGGCGATTCTAACACGTGGGATTACAACGTGTAGGAGAACCACTTTACGTACGTCCCTTACGTTTAATCTCACAGTAAGTAATATCGAACGGTGGCGATGTCCGCTCCTCCACGTGGTGCCACTGGAAACTGTTCGCTATGCGAGCTAAGCTAAGCACGGACACTCGATTGCAGGCGACAGGCCCTTGTGACAGGCCGGCCTATGGAGATCCCATGTCACATCACATGGTTGATGGCGTTAACTGTTTGTCGAGATAATGCTACGGCGTCCGCGGGAGCCGACGCGCACTCGCAAAGCCCGGCGAGTGTGAGAAGTATGCGAGGGTCCCTGATGCGAGGACGGCATCGGGGGGCAACTGAGCAAGTCCAAAAGTCCCGTAACGTAAGCAGGACCCGCGTTGCTACGCTGAATGTGGGTACGTTGACGGGCCGCTCGTGCGAGTTGGTAGAAGCACTGGAGCGAAGACAAATCGACTTATGTGCGGTACAGGAGACGAGGTGGTCCTGTTGCAAGTCGAGGGACGTAGGCCGAGGCTTTAAGGCCATTCTGTGCGGTAGTCCCAGGACCACCAGCGGTGTTGGTGTGGTCGTCTCCGAACGTTTCCGAGATGCGATTGCAAGCGTGGAACGTTTCAGTGACCGCTTGATGAAGGTCGTTGTTGCTGCTGAACAGCGTATGTATCATTTCTTCTCTGCATACGCTCCGCAGACAGGCTGCTCCGAGCGAGCGAAGGACGAGTTTTGGACCCTGCTTGATGAGAAGACAGCAGAGGTGCCGCCAGAAGACGCTGTCGTTGTCGCAGGTGATCTCAACGGCCACGTTGGGACTGCGAAAGATGGTTACAGCTGTCATGGCGGTTTCGGTTATGGAGCACGTAACGCTGATGGTGAGCGAATTCTTGAGTATGCGGACTCGCATAATCTCACCATCGCGAACACAATGTTTCGAAAGCGTGACTCCCATCTCGTGTCTTTCTATAGCGGGAATACCAAGACACAGATTGACTTTATCCTTATCAAGCATCGCGATCGAAGGCTGGTCACAGATGCGAAGGTTGTGCCATACGAGACTGTCGCCACGCAGCACCGTCCGCTGATCTGCACACTCAAGATCGCCCCTCCGAGGCTGAGGCAGGTCGAGCGATGCGGACCATCAAGGATCAAGTGGTGGCGGATGAAAGAGAAGGACGCAACTGTTGTTGCTCGTATTCGGTTGCCGACGGTTACCAATGTTGAGGAGACATGGAAACGTGCAACCGATTCGATACTACAAGCTGCACGTTCCGAACTGGGCATGACGAAGCCTGGACGGCGTAAGATTGAGAAGCAGACTTGGCTGTGGACTGACGACGTCAAGGAAAAAGTCAAAGAGAAGAAGAGACTATATCACGCTTTTCTCAGCGACAAGACAGCCGACAATTGGCGTATGTACCAAGAAGCGAAGAGGGCGGCTAAGAAGGCTGTTGCCGTTGCAAAAGCTTCTCATTATGAGTATGTCAACGAGAAACTCGAGACGCGCTATGGTGAACGACAACTTTATCGGCTTGCCAAAGCACGCCATCGCCAAAGCGAGGACATCGAAAAGTTCTTTGGCATCAACGATGAGAATGGCCATCTGCTGATGAACCGCAAAAGGGCTATGGAACGATGGCATGACTACTTCGAGAGAATTTCAACAGTAGAGTTTGCCCATCCGTCTATCCCTTGCGTCCCTCCTACGCACGGTCCTGTGCAGAAAATCACTGTGGAGGAGACGGAAGCGGCTTTGAAGAAGATGAAGCCAGGCAAAGCAACGGGCCCTGACGACATAGCGGCCGAACTATGGAACTCGAGGTGCTGGAATCCTGCTGAATGGCTAACGAAGTTTTTCAACCAGGTTGTTGCGGAGAAGAAGGTTCCTGGTAGTTGGCAGCAAAGCACGACGATCCCGATCTGGAAGAAGAAGGGCAGTCCCGCGGACTGCACAAGTTACCGTCCAATCCGATTGCTCTCGCACAGTATGAAAATATTTGAGCGAATTGTGGATGGACGTATTCGCGAGATCGTCCGGCTTTCCACCAACCAGTGTGGCTTCGTAGCCGGCTGTGGCACCATCGACGCCATTCATGCTGTTCGTCTTCTTGTGGAAAGACATCGCGAGAAACAAAAACCGCTGCATCTTGCTTTCCTCGACCTGGAGAAAGCATTTGATCGTGTCCCGCGTGAGGTCATATGGTATGCCTTACGACAGCACGGTGTCCCTGAAGAACTGATCGAGTGGGTGCGCATTCTTTACTCTTGTCCTAAGAGTCAAGTGCGAGCGCCGGCCGGCACATCCACGGAGTTTCCAATCTCCGTCGGTGTTCACCAAGGTTCCGCGCTTTCCCCACTTCTTTTCATTGTCGTAATGGATGCCATTTCGCGAGACCTTCAGAAGCCTGCTCCTTGGACGCTGCTCTATGCAGATGACGTAATGCTTGCGAGTGAAGACAAGGCCGAACTTGAGCGACAAGTGCAAGCTTGGTGTGACCGCTTGGCGGCGTTCGGGCTCAAGCTAAACGTCCAAAAATCTGAGTACTTGACGACAGACGTAAACGAGACTGGGTCCATTGAGATCAATGGCACTGCGCTCGTACGAGCGACACATTTCAAGTACCTTGGATCTGCAATTGCGTCTGATGGTAGTCTGACGTGCGAGGTGAACTCACGCGTGAGCGCAGCGTGGTCCAAATGGCGCTCAATGACAGGCGTTCTGTGCGACAGAAAGATACCGGAGCGCTTAAAATCAAAGATCTACAGAACCGTCGTCCGACCAGTAGCGATGTACGGTGCTGAGTGCTGGCCTGCAACGAAGGAAGTTGAGAGCCGCCTCAGCGTGATGGAGACGAAAATGCTGCGCTGGACGGCTGGTGTCACGCGTTTGGATCATGTTCGCAATGTCTCCGTACGTCAAAGGTTTGGCGTCGCTCCAATTGCTGACAAGCTACGTGAAGCTCGCCTACGGTGGTATGGCCATGTTCTTCGTGCGGACGGCGACACCGTTCGGAAGATTGGCCTCAACATAGATGTGCCCGGAAAACGGCCTAAAGGACGACCTAGGCAACGCTGGCTTGATACGTTGCACGTGGACTTAAAGGAAGCTGGTATCCACCCGGATCAAGCGTTTGATCGTGCGAAGTGGCGTCATCATACCAGAAGAGCGGACCCCGCTGCTAAGCGGGACAAACGCTGAAGAATAAGAAGAAGAAGTAAGTAATATCGAACGACTGTTTAATGCGAGAGCGCCGTGCAAAGAAGAAGCCTTAACAGTAAAAACTTTGCTTTTTATTAAGATTTTCAAAATACAACAAAAGGCGATGAGGAAAATGCATGTGGCACCATTGTTCGACCATCCGAATCCAGATCTTGCAGGTCTGCACCATGCCTTAATAAAACGTAAATAAAAATTGATGTCAGTCAGTCAGTTTCTTGTGAGCCAAACGAGGCTTTATGGTGGACTTTTATTCTGCGGCCTGAGGTTTCGACGAGATCGTCGTCTTCAGAGGCGATATGCCGTCCACCGCTCGAGTATGGTAAGTAGGGCGAATATTTGACACTCGAGTAAGCAGAACTCTCAAGGAAGGAACAATGGGGAACTCGCCAGTCTTACCACCAAGGCGTGCATACCGCTGTCTACCTAGATATTCAATGTCAAGTGTAGTTATGCTGCGGTAAAGAACGAATAATCTCGACAGAAAGGATCTGCACCATATTGTGTAACCCTATTGATTGAGACGCTCTGGTTGTTGTATGCATTTCCGTTAAATCACAACCTCGCCTGAAAGCGCCAGCGTGATTTGAAGAAATCTGTTTCGCAAGTTGTTGGCAGCACAGTCAATACATAGTGTGAAGTGCCAGAAAGCTTCTTTTATTGTTCTCAGCGATGCGTTCGATAATTTGAAGGCGACACTGTACGCTAATGCTAATTCTCCGACAGTTACTAGCACAAGGGTTGTGTTTTTCTTTGTTCACACCCATTTCTTACCGTCAATGACTAACTCAGGAAAACACAGGTATTTCTTACCTATACCACACCACACCTCTGGAACTGTGCTGCAGAAGTATATCTACATGGGATCACCTCAATTTCTTTGAAAGACGAGGCGTTTGCTCGTGCACGCAAAGAAACTTTATGTAAAATGAATAAGATAAATGTCGTTTATTTACATTTATTCGGATGGATTTAAAGAAAAAAGAGATAAGGATTCTTTGAGAAAAATAAATTATGCATTAGGAACTAGCGCATAAGGCGCCTAGATTAATAGCCAGAGGACGAGTGTAGCTCACCGTCCCGAAATCTCTAGGCGCGCTAGATCGACTCTATATAGAGATATCCTGCAGCTCTGTTAACATCTTACAACGAAATCAGAGTTTTCTGATCTCAGCGGCAGGTGTGCTATCATTCGTCTACAGTAGATCTCCAATGGGTAAAAGCCTTGGGTCGTTCTCGCAGAAGCAAACCTGCAGAAACATTTGTTGGTAAGTGCACTTGGCTCTCCTGATCGTTCACCGTTAACCGCCACTAGTGTACCAAAGGTGCGCTCCAAGCAGCAGAGGGCAACAATGCCTGGTTACATTTTGGAGGAGATATAGCAGCCGGTCCATTTACTGTAACACGTTAAATTGCACACAGTTACACAGAACATTGACCCAAAATTTAATTTTTTATTAACCGTATTGCTCTAGATCGTCAAAATGGTAAGCAATCTAGTAAAAATATAAAAAACATTAAATAAAAAACAAATAGGTATATGATAAATTTGTTGCGGTGAGCAAAAGAAATGTCAGGGACATCTCTAGCGTTGCAAGAGGAGCTGTAACGTTGTCTTTTGCAGAACTTTTTAAAGTGAAGCTCTGGTTTTTAGGCCTCTACGCGGAGTCAGGCTCTCAACCACTGCACGCGAATGCAGACAGAGCCAGAAAGACCGCTCCTGTAGGTGAAGACATGACGCGGTGAGCACTATCTTCTTTATGCACAGCATTCACTGGCAGAAATTGCTTTTGCAGAGTTGTAATTTTAAGCTTCTAGATCACAAGGCCTAATAGTGTATGCCACTCTAGGACGCAGTTCTGTTCTGGCGAGCGCCGCGGCTTTGCAAACCCTAATAAATTTGTGAATTTTCAGTTACATAAAAGTGGACTACAGTTTCGAGACAGAATCGGTGCTCTACGACGTGGTGGAAAACAAGGCGGCTGCGCCGTCCACAATCATTGCTGGGAACTTCTCGTTCGAATCGCTCCACCATGATCTGGAAGGAGGAATGTTGGGTCGATACAGCGTGAGCCTTCGTGCATCTTTTGTAAAAACGCTTACCTTAGGATGTATCACTACGATCTGAGGTCGACATATCGTCTAAGTGGATGGGAATAAGCGCCCAGTTTTCGAGGTCTAACATAAAGAATGCTTCAGACGACTGCACTTTTAAAAATCTCCGTGATCCAAGTACCTGTGGTTTGTTTGAGCGGGCCTTCGGCTAATAGCGATGCGGGTAAATCGTTTGCACCGACTTCAGATGACTCGAAAGCAAGTAAATCCGGGCGCGTAGCAGCGCAGAGTGGCCAGCGTTTCCCCTAAGCCGATCTGAAGTTGTTGGTCTTGGTGCCACCCAAGCTAAACTTCTCCAGGGTTCTATATCTTCACATTTTCCAGGGGCCCTAGGAATTTTACCATTCTTGTTTGGGAAGGGTGAACCACTGACTTCTATCGGCTGCCCACCGCAAGTTACTACATGGACCAATACGCATTGAAACCACCTCCACAACAACCCGCTGAAATAGAACGCTCTTCGCTTCTGCTAAATCGCGTAGAAGTTGGTTTGGCAAATTATTTAAGACGGAGGAGGGCTGAAAACACAAACCGAGCTCTTCTATATTCGTTAACGCTTGAATACAATGTCAGTGCAACGTGTGGGGCAGCGCCATTTCGGAATGAAGAAGCTGTTACGGTTTTAGTTTTTCATTATTTCTTTGCTTTTCAGCTCACTGAATGCAAGACAGACAACTGCGGAGATCTACAGGATGTCTACGTGTCGTTCGTTCAAGGAGGAAACAACATTCAGGAAGTCCTCTATGATCCTACGTGAGTTCGTTTACCTAGTAATGTTTGAAGTGTCCCTTCTCTCGCGCATACCATCTCTGCTTTAGAAAGTATCCCAATAGAAAACCACGTTGGAACTTTCTGTATGCGATAATCAACACCATCTACACTCCAGCAGAGGGCGGACAGGGCGATAATCAGATTGTGGTATGCGCAGTTTTCACTTAGAGAAGAAAAGGGCTAGAAATCTGATATAAGCGGTTCATTAGTTAATGGCCGCTGTAGAAAAGAAGGCTCGTCCTGTCTTTAATTTATTGTAGCTTCCGATATTGCTGAGGTCTTTTCGAACCTTTACTGCGCTTGCTTGAAAAAAGAACTGAGACATCGACATGTTTCAAATGCTTTCACAACCGCTTTTCTTTGAAGACAAAACTTTAGCCCCAAGCGTGACTCGAACTTTCGGTATGACTCCATCCCACTCTACCGACATTCTTCAATTCATACGTGATATCCTAATGATAATATACCATCATTCATCATCAGCATTGGTATGAGGGTAAAGATAAAAGGTGAAGCGGATACGCTATAGAAACCTGAGAAATTCAATAAAAAATAAATTGAAGCTGAAAAAGATCGAAAATTCTTCAGGACACTGTGTACGGAAAGTGCCTCGTGCAATTCGGTAGACCGGAGGACAAACGATTCCGAAGACTGATTAACAACTGCGAACTCAAAGGAGATGTGTAGGTTTCCATGCTCTATCCATTTACTCCATTTGGTAATTACTTTTTACCGCATTACATTCAATTATTACGGCTGAATCTGAGATGTCTGCAGTTTAGATCGTATGATAAAAATTGTACACTCTTTGTCCAAAATCCAAAACGTTGAAAAAAATTACCCGGAGCAATTCCATTCTCAAACATGAGACGAATACTCAAAGTGGAGTGCTACATCTTGAATATGCGAGCTGCTGTTCCAACGTCATATTCGATTGGCAGCACTAGTATCTTTGTACTAAGATTCTTTGTTTCCGATATATACGTTGAATCGTATCATCCTTCCCTGCTTCAGGAACTACACCCGATTTGGAGGAATTCAGCCCGTCAAATACGAGCAAGACGTGTCTTATGTGTGAGTTCCGATTGCCAAATCCTAGAAACACTTTTTTGGATCTGACGAACATTGAACAAAGAGTCCAATATTGACAGCTTTGAATTCTGACACAATTGCAGACTGCTATTTCGTGAATTAGTTCTCCAGCGTTAGCCTCTTCTCATCTAAGCCTACAGCGCTTTCTTTAGTTCTTACAACTTCGTTTATTGCAAGAGACTCAACGCTGCTTTAATTGGTGTGTAGAAATTTGACCGGCCAGTACTCGCATAGGAGATCCATTTGGCAATTTTTTTCTGCATATACATATGTAGTCAGCATTTGGAGCTATTTCACATGGCATCGGTCTCTATCCGAAGTTCCATGGGAAGCTGAAGGCATTCACTGGTAAGACCCCTAACTAACCTGATCCCATCGGCCGCGACTGTCTCAAGGAAATTGTCCTTCACATTCGTTGCAATTCAATGCAAAATTTATGTTAATTTGCGGTAAACAGCAAAACCAGAGACATCGAGTGAACCTGTTCCGGTGATTACGTAAATCCTGCGAAATTCTACATTGAGGATGGGCTTTTGATCCTGAAGACCTGTTAGTGGAGCACCTCAATTTTTGATATTTAAATAGGAAAGAAAACAGCAAAAGGTTTAATAGTTCAGTTAAGTGGTTAGGGAGGTCGATGCACGTTGAGAGCGGGTTGGCTAGAGATATCTACGTCAAGGTGGGGTTCTCTAAACTCAAATATTGATGCAGTTGATAATTTCTCCGCTCAGGCAAAATGTCAAGATCGATGCAGACATAGTGATCATAGACGCGATTGAATTGCTGACGTTTCGCACGCCGTTCCACAAGAGATGGGGATTCACACTTGAAAGCAGGTAGTCTCTTGTACCTGGCTCCATCGTATATGCAGTGAGACTTGACTTCCATCCAGGACCCATGTGGAGATCACAAATCGCACGATGATGTACGTACCTCGGCACTGCAACGCCGAGACGCACACAGCAGCCCAGTGTGCCAGTGACAAATTTGGAGCGGTATCTGTCGGCAACAAGCTTTACGAGAGCGTGACCCTTGGTCAGAGGGGGAAGAAGAGCGAGGTAATGCTGGTGGTGTTTAGCACACATTTTTTCGAGAAAATTTATGAGGCAAAGTCAGACATCAGTAGAAGTATAAAGCACCCGTTGAGTGAGGGTGTTAGGGAATAAAGTAATTTGTCCACGGGTATGCATGGACCTGTTGCGGAAATGAGATATGTAGACTTTCCTCAGCACTGCACTCGTGATTCATAACTATGGGATTCTCTGTGACTATATGAATTCAGTCCCCGCCATGCACCATAACTGCTGAAGAACGATCTGCAGACGTGGTTAGTACACTGGGGCTGCTTCTTATAAGTATCGAGCGGTGATTATGCTCAACTGCGCCCGTAGTTAAGCTCTGCTACCGTATATGAAGTCTACACACCACTCACAAGAGCTCGTTTATGACGGCACAAATTTGAGCGGTTAAACTGTGCTTTAAGAAAATAGTTTGACAGCATGCAGTAGTCAACGAAATGAAGCACGGAAAGTAAGCCATACAACGGAAGTTGGCTCTTCCTTGAGATCTTAAGTGACCAAATATACATGCGTCGAGACGGCGCTTCAGGGCGCAGTCCTAAGTTCCCAGGCCCCCTAATCCGGCGTACAGCATGGGCCTGTTGGTAGAAGCTCGGACTAGGTGCACATTTAGAGGAATGGATAGCGAATTGATTCACATCGCACCCCTCGCTCCGGAACCGCACCAATCCGGATCGACATGTAGAGAAAGCCTATGGTTATTTGAAATATTTCTAATTAATTTATCAAGCTTCCGCAAGATGAAGCTTTGGTTTTCCACATTTTTAAAAGCGATGTTAGTAGCAGTTCTTACATTTTCGACGTTCCTCTAAAATGTTTGCACCTAGTGTGTAACCGTAAATCGCTTGCGCTTAGTATATTTATTGCGCCTCAAGGAATCATGAAGTCGAAGTGGGACGTCTCTCCTTAACCCTTCACGAAGCTGTCGCACAATTTGGGAGAACGCTGTATGACACTCCATTTATTCTTCATTTTTCCCAGATACCTAATTTCCCGCTGCATTAGATTAACTATCACTTGCTATTCCTAGCATTCATATTTAGCCTGGCCCATGACGACACTTTTCCATAGCCATTTTATTCTACTTACTTACTTTGATACTTTGATGGTCCTTTGTCGGCTGGAGGTCTTCTCAGCGGGGACCACAACTCTTCCAGACCGCTCGATCTCTGGCTGCTTGCATCCAGTGAGGCAGACTCCGCTCTCTGAAAGATCTTGAGAATGAATCTGCCCATCGCGTTGGCGGTCGTCCCAATGGTCTCTTATGGTCTCTCGGGAGCCATTCTGTGACACGGAGACTCCATCTATCGTCCTTTCGTCGAAGCAGGTGTCCGGCCCAGCGATATTTGGACTTCTTCATGTACTGCAGCGGGTCTGCTAATTGCGACTTCTCCCGTAGCTCCGAGCCTCGTAGGCCTTCTTGCCATTGCTGACGAAGGCTTGTCCTTAGAAGACATCTCTCCAGTGCACGATGCGTAGTTTGCATCGCTCTGGCGATTGTCTTGTTGTCGGGCCAGGTTTCCGTCGCGTAACACATCGCAGGCAGTACAGAGGCGTTGAATGTCGAGGCCCTGAGGACGGGATCCTTGACCTGATCGGTGACTTCGCGAATCGAACTGAAGGCTGCCCATGCTGCGCGTCTCCTGCGGGCGATTTCAGGAGCGAGGTCGTTATCCATGTTCAGCTCTCTTCCCAGATAGACATAGGAGTCGACCTGTTGCAGAGCGACTCCATTTAACCTTACGAGTCCCGTGTCACACCACTGGTTGACCATAAATTGTGTCTTGGACAATTTTATTCAAGCACATAAATTGTCAAAGAAACACAACACCGCTGCCGGGCCTTTTTCATCACTTACAAGTAAATTAAGTTGACTGATTAACATCGACCCTATCGATCAGCTAACGTCGATCGATAGCCTGGATTCTTACAAATCTAGACTTCGGTGGAGTTATTGTAATGCACAAGCACGGGTGCCGCTGCAGAGCCGATAAGGCAATCAATACTGAGAGATCTCGATCGATATTAAGAGCTTTCTTAAGCAAAGCAACATCCCTTAGCCATAGCCGCCGTTAGGTTGTTCAGTATACCCGAAAGTTATATGCGAGGAAAAAATGATACTGCCCGGAAAAGTGTTGAACGCACTGTCGCACAGGGTTTAAAATCGAAGCTAAAGACGCAGCGTTGGCAAAGGCAGAATGGGACACTTTTTCTTAGGGCTTTGACAGAAGGAAAGCGTGTTTTGGATGAGGATTTCAAGATAGAAGTTCCAGGTGTGGTTCAGTTTAAAAAAGTAGCGAGAATATTAAAATGAATGAATGAAAATCAAAATAGTCTGTTGTCTACGTAGATTTCACGTGCGCCGCCAAACGCCCATACGCGCGTAAAAAGGGGTAGGCTGTATTGTCCAACGAGCCCCTCGAGACGCTCACATGGTCGGATTGTAAAGGGTCTGTATACAAGGTGTTTCATAAAAATGAATGCACTGTTTCAAAGGCGATAACTATGCTCACAGTAGAGGTACTAACAAAACTAAGAGCCCAGGCTTAAGAAAATAGAAATTTTCTGGCACATGAACAGCATGGAATGCGCCACGCACTCGTTTGAAATTTTGCATTTGACACTCGACTCCAAGAGCTTCACTAGCAGCAATGCTAGAACCTTTCAAATAGTACCTGCATTTTTTAGGATGCCACGGCGTGTTTTTGAAATCCAAACCTTAGAAGGAGCACAAATCAATCAAAACATCCAATTTGTATATTAGTATTAGTAAAATATTCAAGCGAAACATAATCAATCGAGTGTAAAATGCGAAATTCCGGACGAGTACGTTACGCATTCTATTCCGCCCATAATTCAAAAAATTCCTATTTTAAGCTTTCATATGAGTCCTTAACTTCTTCAGTATCTTTACTGTGAGCAAATTATCACCTTTTAAACAGTGTATAAATTTCTGAGGCACCCTTCATATCAGCTCCACTGCATGACAAGCCCTATCCAACGGAGAATAATTTACAAGGTTTCAGTACGCGCAAGTGGTCCGCAAATATCTTGAGCATCTCTTTGACATGGGCGACTCACACACTTGCGAGAAGCACTCGGAAATGTTCGCCGAGATTGTGCAGGAAGGAAGGCGGGCTAGCGAGGAAGAATGGAAGGCAGTGCTGATGAAGGCCGAGAACGAGCCTATGCTGTAAGTAGTTTGCAGTTCTGGATCGGATAATAACAAATCGAATTTTCTTCGCTTCTGTTAGATTGGTAAATAATAATAGTGGATTTGAGCCACCACATTCAAGTAAGCTATAGCGCCTTCGACGCTTTTTCACTATTTGACATACATCGTCATTGTGAATTAAGAAGGCATTTGGTTGCACCACATTTGGCTCTGGAGAAGTGTGAAGATATTCGAAAACAATCAGTTTCCGTGCTTGAATCGACTTACTCCTAAGGCCAGATTCATCAACCGCTTACCGGCCGGTAACGATCTATCGGTTGTCGTGTCTGCATCTCTGTATCTCTCTGTATCACATATTACGTAGGCCGGTATGGTGAATTCGCAGGGAGATGATACCAGTGGTATCGTCGATGAATCGGAGAGTCGATCCCTACCCGTGTTGTCGACCGCCGCCTTACTACCACCTTTTCATGTTTTCTGACCCAATTCTTTTCATAGGACTTGCATCTGGAAGATCTTTAGATGTACTACGGTGTCATGACTCCACTATACGACTCCAGGGTCTTTGTTGTAGGAGTTTTGTTCAATCCTAGGACTGCTTTTAGGTGCATTATCATCTTTGGAAAATACTTATGAAGCGTTTAATTAACTTTTTTCACATAATGGGTAATAATTTTCGCAGAAGCTCTAATTTTAATACCAGTCGCTCCCCGTCGTTGTAGAATGAAGGCGTATGCCTCCCCATCTTACCGATGGTGACCTGTTTAACTCATGGAAAATTCGTGAAGGTGAAAGTCGTTGGGCGTTTCGCCTCTCTCTATGCTCAAGTAAATTTCTCTGGTATAAATGTATGTAAAGACCCGTTCCTTACATATTTTCAATGGGCGTGCATATTAGCTTTATGAACCTAACCACTGCATGGGCGCGTGTAGCGCAGTCTGCGGAGGTTGACGCGTGCACCCGATATGGATAACCAAGCCTTCGATCCCTCTGGGGTTGGCGAATTGTACTAGGCTGTCTGAGGAAGATAAAACGCTGACTTGTATATCGGCTGGCCACCGCAAGTTATTGTACGGCCAAATACGCATTCAGATCGTCTCCACTACATCCCGTAGAAGTAGGTGGCTCTTCCCAAAGGGATAGAGTAACGCCGACATTTATCCTTATCGTCTATCATTGCATAGTTTCACCATAAGGAGTTCGTCAATATCTGCCAGACTGTGTCGGAAAAACGCACAAAAAATTAAGAGATTTATATTTTGAATTTTTCACGACTTAGGCTGCGGCTTATAACTGAAGACACTGACCTCCCTATGAAATGCATGAAGTTGAAATTTACCGTAGATTTGCAGGAAGTGTCCTATGCAAATGCGGTTTGTGTTCCTCGATTTGCTCCCGGGACTATCGCGCTGATTTTAGTTTTTTATATTTCAATTTTTAAAGCATTATCATTCTTCACGTCGTTTATCCGGAAAAACGCACAAAAACTAAACAAATTTCAAACCTTTTGCAGCGATATTCAACATTTTGTTAAGCTGATCCCGCGGTTTGAAAAATTCTCCTAAAAATGTCGAAATCGTAACGCCAAATATAGTTGAACATAGAATAGTAATATCCGATACCATTTTTGACCAACGTATTACAATTTAACTTTCAGTCCCTACCCTAGATAGGGAAAGTACTGAAGGTTAATGAAACAACAAGTCCGAGCGGAAAGCAGTCTTTACATAAGAGCAATTTCCTAAGCCATTGCACACACTGGGAGGCAAATACAGTAAAGGATCGGCGTTTATTGAGTATGCAGTTCCAGCGATCAGCATTTGGCACTTTGGCAAGAAGGACTTGCACAACCGTTGAGTAGTAGTGTGGGAAAGCTCAAAAAAATTCTCCTGGACTTTAACACGGAACACGGAAAGGTGTGTACTCTCTCGCTAAATTAGACTGTAACCTTGCATATTATTTCGCCAAACTCCTCCGTGTTACCTGCAGTCTCGAGGCTTAAATAACGTACATATAGACATGTTCTTGGCAACGCTCTGGGCGCCATCGGTGACTCGCGATCGCTGAAGATCGCCCGAAAGGTGTTGTTCGTCGAAGGACCCGAATTTCTGGACGACTATCTGCTCGGCGCCGCTCACACTACCAGCGACGACGAGAAATGGCACAAGCAGCTTATGGTGAGGGGTAGCAGCAATCCGGTGAAGGCACCGTGAACGAAACATGATCTTTGAGTACTGGCTGGCTGAAGTGAAGGAGGAGGTGCTGACATACTGGAAGGTGGCCAACACGCTGGCCACCGTACTACGCAGAAGGTGCGACAGAACGCCAAGCAGTCGGAACTCCTGTCTTCACGGAAAGGAGAAGGGAAGTATTTGCTTAGCTTAGAACGTTCTAGTAAAAGAACAAGAACACATTAATTTCAATACTGCTTTAAGCAAAATAGTGAGCATTTAGGGATGTTTTTAAAGTACATATATGGGAACAAATAACTTCGTTTCTACATACGCGCTTTTTTAGATTGTCTCCAAGTTCATCAATGACATCAGTGCCTGCAACACGGAAGAATGTCATCGCAAAGCACTGGAAGTTCTCAAAAATATTCCTATTGCAGTGTTAGTTTTTATAATATTCAAACATTCGCAAATGAATAACATCAAGGAAGTGTGCACTTAAGCAACTTACCGCATGCGTTTCAAAAGTGTATCATCCCCCCATATATCATCATATCATAACCGGGGTGAGGAGAGTGAATTGCTTGTACACAGCTTTAACGCTGAGGATATCTCTCAGCTTATTCTAAAGGTGATTTCATGAAACAACTGTTTCGTAGCAGAGAAACAGTGAACGTGGTTGAACAGTATTCAACTTAAGACTGCAAACGCACAGATGTGCTCAACCAGATGCAGAGAAATGGGAGATCTTTACCTCTATGGGCAAGTACGGCTGTTCACGCATCGCCACCTAGGCGATGCGTGAACCAAAAATTCCTCCCCTTGTTAGAAGTTGGCGGAAAAGGTGTTCAGACAAGTTGGAAATCATCAGGTAATGTTCTTTCGTTGAAGATCGGTTGAACGAGCTCGTGGCTTCCTCTGCACGGCCACGCACTCGCCAGAGGTACAAATGGCGGCTCTGCAAGTGATCAAGGCCGCTAGTTCTTCCCTGTACGACATTAAGGTAAGTGGTCATCTGGATCTCACCATCGAAGGAAAGGATTGATTGATTTATTTATTGACGTGTGCTTTCGCACACGTAAAAACAAACAAAACATCAAATTCAACGCGGACAAATAGCTAAACATAACTACTCGTGTACAACTAGTATAAGATAGAACCTAAAAAAAACAAGATAATGTAAAGGAAACCACGACAACACAACAAGAGACATGATTAGTAAGAAAACTATGAGGCGGGAGCAAAAAGAAAAAATATATACGAGGAATCCTCGAGTCTACATCGTCAGCCTTCCAACAACAGCGCGAAGAGCCCTTACACTCATGCTTGCCAAGTCCTCGCTCCAATTCTTATTTAAAATTGGTATAACCCTAATGCTGAAGAAGTTGTTCCGTAATTGAGTACGAGCAAATGGCTTTCTAATTTTATAAGTGGAGCCTCTCGTTCTGGACCTGTACCAAGTAAAGAATTCTGCAGGATCCAGTCGCGTTTTATTAGTAATTATTTTGATAGTCATCAGAAGATCGTTCTTCCTTCGTCTGCTAGACAAACTCGGAAGCCCGTAAATTCGACGGCGCTGCTCACCATTGGGCAGAAAACGATAAGGCAGACCAGTGCACCGCATAGCAAGTTTGCGGGTAAAATTATTTTGAATACTCTCCAACAATGCAATAAACTTTTTTTTGGTATGGGGAGAAAACAGTTGTTCCCGACTCTACCAAAAGGGCCTTACGTAGGACTTGTAGGCCTTTAAAAGAGTAACGGGATTTTTACTTCTAACTGCTTTAAACAAGTTGTATGTTCTATGAATAACCCTGCCAAAAATAAGTTTGAGGTGCGGCTCGAAGGAGAGCTTGTTTGTAAATCTGAATCCTAGGTCTGTGATCTCATTTACATTCTCCAATATAGATTCACCGATATTATAATTGTAAACAGATTCCTAGTTTCCAATATGCAGGACCTTCGTTTTTTCCGCTGCGATTGGCAATTCCCACGTTGAGGACCAGTCGTCAACCGCGGAAATAGCATCTTGCAAAACTAAATTATCACGCTGGCTCTCAATAGTCTTGTACAATTTGATGTCGTCTGCGTACATGACGCAGCTGACCCCAATATCAGTAAGCGTTGGGGGCAAATCGGCAGTATAAATCAAAAACAATAAGGGTGAAAGAACACTGCCTTGTGGGATGCCACTAGCAACAATATACGCCTCAGAGAACTCACAACCCACACGGACTCGGCAGGAGCGGTCAAGCAAAAATTTACCAATCAAGTCCACCAGCCTGGGATGCAACCCCACCCTGGCCAGTTTACCCAGTAACAAAGTGATAGGCACTCTACCGAACGCTTTTGAAAAGTCAAAGTACACAACGTCCACACTCTTTCCTGCATCAACCGCCATAGTCCAGCCATTTAGTGAAGAGAGCAACGCAGTCTCAGTAGATTTTCCCTTACAAAAGCCATGTTGGCAAGCCGGTATGATGCTGTTTCTGTCTAGGTGCTGGACCAATCTGCGCTTAACAAGTTTTTCAAAGGCCCTAGCGAAGATGGAAGTAATACTAATAGGGCGATAGTTAAGGAGCTATTGTGTAAAGTGATTTTATGTCATCAATTTTCTGCCATGGGTAAAATTATAAATACATCGCTTTAACACATTTGCTTAAGCCTGGACCGGCTGATAGAGAGGTTATATGCTGTTACAGGATGTCTTGTTGCGATCAAAACTCTTGCGCCAGGCAGGACTCGAACCCGCATCTTCTGCTTTGCGGGCAGCGATGTGGCATATAGCCCTCTATCAGCCGGTCCAGGTGTTAAAGCCTTGTTACTAGTAAGGTCTTCAGCTTAATCGGTTCCATGCTGATATCAGCGGCCGGCCCATCCCCGTATCACGGGTGGGTGCTGACAGACCTGGAGGATATCGCGGATGTTACGTGCGGTCAAACAGCGCCGGTGGTGTAAGGCGAACATCGCTGCCTGGAAAGCAGAAGATGCGGGTTCGAGTCCCGCCTGGACAGAGTTTTTATCGCAACAAAACATCCTGTAACAGCATATAAATACATCATTTAGAGGTGAATTCTAGAAGAAATTGTTGCTGATAGGATCACTAACGTTTATGCTCCTGATGGTTCTTATATGATCGTTATTGAAAATGTCTCTGCAATGTACTGATTAGATAATTTACTTATATCGGAAATAAAATGCCTTCCTTCCTCGCTATATAGCCAATCGTAGGTTTGTCATGTCTTTCGCTTGTTGATTTTGTCTTTTTGTTATTGGCTTAAATAAAATAGTAATAGTAATAATCATAAGGGACTACGAGCATTCTGATTGTAGGAGGTTGACAATGCTGTAAGGTTTACGCCGAGTCAGTCGAAAGGAAAGATAAAGTAGGCCGTAGATAACTAAAGATGGGGGAAGCTTTTCGGTAGTCAAAGGGGTTTCAGAAAATGATAAAGTTCTGAATTGCTTGCAAAGAGAATATGAGCCTTATTAATCAAGTGAAAAAGGGTGGAATGTACTGTGCAACTGTACATACGAGTAGCCTAATGAAGGGTATCACATGAATTCATAGCATGGTGGAGAAAAAGTTATATATACGAGCGCAAGAAAGCCGATCTTGAGGCAGATGAGGAACGCAGGGACACCAGAATCAAACTGCTTCTTCCCTCACTCGCTGGGCGCTGAGTCGCTGTTGGGCGGTGGCTAATGTATAAAAATGTCTAAGGAGGTGTGAAGGTGAAGGGGGTTGCTACATCTATTACTGTGCATGAGGATCTGAATAGAGTACCAGTTCTAAACACACAGGACGGTCACCTGCTTCAGTTGTCGGTGATACAGTCCGTGTTCATGATGACGTTAGTTGGCAGACCAGGGATTGTCCACTTGTGGGAAAAGGCTCCAGCAGTCTTGCTTTTCACGGATACTCCATTATCTGCTGACAGAAAGAAAACCGTGTCGTCATGTGAAGCATTTGCGGAATTCCTTCCTTCAGCAGAGCCCTCACTGCTTGAAGCCGCAGTTACTCGCTATTCATAGTACTGCTCCCTGTTTCGCTTGGAAGCCAATCGACATCATGGAGATCGCCAATTTTCTCCCGTTGGACAGTTTTGCAATTCGTTTTCGAAATGTTTACAGCATTCCCACTCTGTAGGCGCAGCGCATTGGTCAGAACACTAGTTCCTGCGCTGGGTTTACCGCATTCTCACTGCCCTCTGACGGTGCAAGCAGACACAAACCCACGCGATGATGTACATGATGGACATTACTGTTGAAATAATGGGCCTTTTATGGGGGCAACGAGCGGTATATAAACTCAGCAAATGAAGGCCCAGCAGAGGGCTGTCCGGTAATGTAAGAACCAGACTTGGTGGGCACAAAACTTGGAGAACCTTAAGCATTTCAGGGGAAGGAGTTATCAGGCTAACACCGTTATTGCTTTGTGGGTTGAACCCGTTGAAAAAGTATCTCTAGATACAAGTAGGATTCTCGTTGAGACGCAAGGTTAAAGCGCAGACATCATTTCCAGCTGGCGAACGTGCTTGTGAAGCTCTTCCGCAATGTCTGTCCTCAGCCTACGAGTACCGGCGAGTCTCAGCTCGCCATCGACATCCTTGTCAGGTAGTGCAGATACTTTCGTTGAGGACTAGGGCTTGATTGAAAGGTGGTGTTGAAGGTGCCTTCCCGATCATCAGCATGTGGCCACTATGCTACTTCGCTCAGAATCCTTGAATCTGGACAACCACGAAAAATGGCAGTATTTCTACAAAGCAGTGGAGAGCAGCAGTCGCAAGGACGAGTTGGTGAGGAGGCTATCTTTGCTTCACTTGTCTTATCTTAATGTTCCTGCGAAATATTTTTTGGATATTCTGGAAATATGCTCGTCTATGAATGACGGAGGGCGAGAAGGTTCTTGTAGTGTAGGAGATTGCGATAAAACAGTATTAGGTTGTAGAAGTGTTCGCGATTTTAATGCCTTGAACATTCCGCCACTGTTTCAGTTTTCTACACCTCGACTTCATAGGAGGTTTCGGTACCCTTAGGTAAGGCAAAACATGTAATTTTAAATACATGGTAAGCACGTGTATAAAGATTACTGCCAAAAGTTGAAAATTATGTCACGTTTTCCACGACAGAAGAAAAACTCGATTTTCATGTCATGGAGCTTTTTATAATGGGTTGAATCTTAAAAGCAGGAAGTAGGAATTAAATCAAAATTTAGGTACTACGTTAGAATACAATTGCGTAAAAAACAGCACTGAAGTACTGACATGAGACACTTTGAAAATTGTGTGGCGCATCCTTGAAAGGGATTGAGTAACGCTGTCCTTTCCTTTTTTTCCTTTATCATTATTTCTTGGATTGCCTTCTGAGGAGGATTCTCACCGTGTAGTAAAGTGGCGCAAAAATGTCTTCTGACATTGGTTCTAGCTTTTTTTTTCATTCTCTTTTTTCATCATAAAGATTGCTTCTAACAGGTTTTATGGGCGGCAGTACTCGAGAAGCAATATTTTTATCTTAACTGAAATGGTTGACAATGAACGAAGTTATGATAATTTGAAGTGAGAAGTCAAAAACGACGAGAACCTTCCCCACAACCTATTAGAATTAGGCGCCTCTTTGAGGGGAACATCTCGGGAGACCAAACTATGCCCATCAGGGCCGATTTCTAATATGCAACAGCGATAGGACTTGCGGCGAACTAGGCTCTTTTGGAATTACAGAAGACAAAAATACAAAAACTAGCAGCAAACGGACAACCCACAATATCAGCGTGCTCACTCGTTATCAGACAGCGCTTATTAGACTGACATGAAACTGTGGAGCGGTATATAAAGGTTTGCGGTATTAAGCAGAGTTGGTAAAAGAGTTTTCAGAAAAAAATCTGTCAGCACATTCACCTGCATATGCAAGAGAACTAAATTACAGAGGGAGGAGCTCTGGAGGAGAATGCGCAAATTCAAGGTGTTCCGACCGAACTATGCTCATCGGTCACTGATCGCCAACTCTCACGCACATTGGACGGAAATCGCAGGTACGTGCTACGTGCCCCTTTTCTTTGATTAGTAGCTCATTAGCGGAAATGTTCACACTTCAGTATGCCTTCATTCATTCCTCTACACTGATATCGATGGCGTTCGGCGTGGTCGCCCGAACCTTTTAAATAGAACGTGAAGCTAACCAAATAGAATCGTCTAGTATCTGGAAGATGTTGTTTAGAGATCGATAGCTACAAACTGCACTCAGGCGCTTCAGTCGAATTCGACACAGGCGTATTCAGACGATCGGAGTTCGACATTCGTTTGAAGCACGGAAAGGAGGACGAAAATTTGTTTGGCGTAAGTGCTATACAGCGGCCGTAGTGCAGAAGAAGAATTTTGCTGTCCACAGAGCTAAGATTTTTGGCTTACAGCTAACAACCTCCGTCGTTGGTCTGGATTCTTTCGTTCGTGAACAAAGCACTCCTGCAGATCCAGAAGCGGAAGTGCGCTTGTCGTTCTTAGGACATGCACTCCCACAAGTTACTCTATTCAAGGTGAACGCTCCCGTTTGTGTAATACGCCTTTTTGGCTAAGCTTATTACATATTTTAAGCCGTACTGGCTTTTCTGTCATAAGCAGCTACAAATTTCTGCAAACTAGACAGAAGGCTCAATTATCATTTTCTTGATATATAATGCCGGGGAGAAAAGTGCAAGGAACAAGTTCTGACCGTAAGATTAGAAAATCAGATCATTTTATGTTTTAGTCCGTTTGCTAATAAATTAGACATTTTAGGGTGCAACAGATCTGATGAGCGTGGTTTGGAATGCAGACGGGCAGACCGTAAAAGCGCTTGAGGTCAGTGGCAGTCATTCAAAAACACCTTATAGAAGTGTTGCAATCATTAAGGAAAACATGGTACAAAGTAAGGTCGACTTCCCCTCCTTAGCGAGGATGAGGCCGCTATAACGTCAGTTGGAACTCCCGCAGGGTTTCAAACGCTAAGGTTCCCAAATGCGGAAGGAGCTATGTTTTAAATAGTCTTATTTATATGTGCTACCAGTCATAGGCGGCCTAGCGGCGACTACGACTGGTTGGGGGCTTCGTCCCAAACCCCGAGAATAGGACGCCATGGCCGCTACGGGTTTCCTATTCTTCCCTAGGCCTTCTGACCATTATGTTAATCGAGATGGATCGGCTGATCTTCCTCAACGTGATCCTCAAAAAATCGATAAAATCGATCGATATCGATTGGTCGACTTCAGATTCGTGTTCAGCGACCTCGATTACCCCAAGGCCGAAGTTTCGCGCCACTTGAACGCCATCCTCAAAAAATCGTTAATATCGATCGATATCGATTGGTCGAGTTCAGATTCGTGTTCAGTGACCTCGATTACCCCCAGGGCCAAGATTTCGTGCCGGTTGAACGTGATCCTCAAAAAATCGATAATATCGATCGATATCGATTGGTCGAGTTCAGATTCGTGTTCAGCGACCTCGATTTCCCCCAAGGCCGAAGTTTCGCGCCACTTGAACGCCATCCTCAAAAAATTGATAATATCGATCGACATCGATTGGTCGACTTCAGATTCGTGTTCAGCGACCTCGATTACCACCAGGCCTGAAGTTTTGTACCGCCGACGTGTTCGGCACGTCTACGGCTCGCCATGCACGGTTGCCGACGTGTTCGGCACGTCTACGGCTCGCCATGTACGGTTGCCGACGTGTTCGGCACGTCTACGGCTCGCCATGCACGGTTACCGACGTGTTCGGCACGTCTACGGCTCGCCATGCACGGTTACCGACATATTCGGCACGTTTGCGGCTCGCCATGCACGGTTGCCGACGTGTTCGGCACGTCTACGGCTCGCCATGCACGGTTGCCGAGGTGTTCGGCACGTCTACGGCTCGCCATGCACGGTTACCGACATATTCGGCACGTTTGCGGCTCGCCATGCACGGTTGCCGACGTGTTCGGCACGTCTACGGCTCGCCATGCACGGTTGCCGAGGTGTTCGGCTGCCTCGCCCCCGCCCCGGGGGTTTCAGTTCGCTGGCAATCGCCTATTGTTAAGCTGAAAGAAAACCCGGCTAGCATACGCCGCACTGTCCTAGGCACATCTTGGCTTCAGTCCTCCCTCCCCGTGACTGACAACGGGAGGCGGCAGCGATACTCATTTTGACGCGTGCGGTCGCGCGCGCGTGCGTCGCTCCAGGCGGAGTCCTTGCCGCTTCGCTGGCGGAGGGGACGAGTTCTGCGCGAACGTGCCGAGGCTGGATGAGCTGGAGTGTGAGTGTATGGGGGACGGTCAGAATGCACTGCTGGGCACACACTTGGGTAGGAAGAAGGTAGAATACCTAAACTTTGTCTCGTAGGATGGAATAGTTTGAGGATAGGTTAGTGCTAATCAATCGAGTGGAATTAAGCTGTGTCAAAGGAGGAGATGTAGCTGGTGAAATACAAATGATGAAGAAGATCGAAAAACGGAACTACTGACGAGTAGTTGGTTAATGATGAGGGATGAAACTTTGTTTTTAAGTTCAGAGTTTCATGTGGGAGAATTATTGAAATAGATTATTCTTATGAGTAGAACTACGACGTTTCGAGCGTTGCCCACAGCGGTCACGCATTTAGAAAAGATACTGTGTGTTCAGAGGTCGAATGCACCTGTAATTAGCGACCTACAAAAATTGGCTTGCTGACCTTTTCCACGAAAATTCCGAGATTTTTGTGGATTGTCACCCCTTCGCTCTCCACGTTGCTTCAAAGTCGTAAAGTGTATGAAACATATTTCCAACCATTAATCATCAGTGCGAGCGATGCCGAGATTTATGGAAACTCGGACGTGGACATTACTGTTGAATGTCGAGAGCACACGCACACGTAACACGTTGCTCTCTCGACATTACTGTTAATCATCAATAGCTCGAAGCATAGCAAACATTTCACGAGTTAACTATTCCCGATAACAAACTGACCTAATTACAGGTACAATTACCAAGTTAGAATCTGCGTGGGATTTGGAACTTCACCAAAAAACAAGAATTGCTCTTCATATAATATGAAAACAAAATGAGCTCGGTGGAAGCTTTAATCACTATACAATATCTCTAGCTCGACTAGAGAAGCTTTTTGGACAAATGTCGGACTGTCTGTTGTTAGCATCACATGCTCGCTTGAAACGAGAGTTTCTCTCCGATAGGATTTTCCACAATAATTTAATAAGCTAAAATCACTTTTTTGACCACTTCCATTCCATACCTGTAACTGAACCTCACCAGTTCTCTCTCATCGTTTGGTTTAGGTTTTACCCCACTTCTAGGCACTCAATTACAAAACCTTCCCACTTCTTCATTGTGTAGGGTGAGCTGCACTCGAGTCCCCCTGCCTTCCTCCTCTTAGGCATGCCGAAGCGGTTCAACCGATCGGTTGGGACGTGCATTCGCCCTCTCGCACGTTGGGCGCACCGAAAAACTCGTACGCGTTCATGCCGCGGCTAGAGGTGGCCCTGCCTGCAGCGCCGCACCGCGACCGCACGCATGGACGGGAGTGAGTATCGTTGCTCGCAGCCACTGACAACGTGACCGACGGATTAAGCAAATTATATATAGTAAGATCTGACCGTGAGATTCGTGCGCTGCCGAAAATTGTTTGCGGCGCTAATATTTCTTTTCTCACATCAAAAGTGTCCTTGCTAATTATAAATCATCGGCCAGAACTGCATCTGAACCTTTTTCAGCCTATGTACCAAAACTGATAACTTTCTTAAGCCCGGAAAACTCAGGAGTGTTCATAAATCTGATGTCTCCTCCACTTCATGGGGCCTATCGGATGTGGCAGGCACCGAAATGTTAGAAGGATGCAAGTATTCGCACCTTTGATGCTTCTGTACTCCTCGCATTTTAGCGGCGTATGGGTAAGCGACAAGTGGGCAATCCTATTAAACGGAAAAGAGCGGTCTGCGAGAAATCTCAAAACTGTTTAAACAGGCAGTTTTTGCTCCATTCGCCTTTGAAGCTTTTTCTATGGGATGAAATTACTTTTGGGGGAGCAGCTCCTCATGCGTTACTCGGATTTTCCCAGGCTTCGAAGAAGGCGAAACCGCCTAATCCTAGGCCGATTGAAGTGCTTTAAAAATCTTGGTGCCAGCTTCACGAGATCAATTCTTTAAAAATCTAGCGAATCTAGAAAGACATTCAGACATTCAGTTCGGTTTACACTTTGCGGGATGATCACTATCTTGAATGCATAGCTATGTAAATACGGTCGTGGATAAAGACAGTTTGTCGTCAATCGCTGCTTTTGACGACAAAAGCGAATCTAGTTTTTTGGAACAAGAAAAGCGCCTAATGCTAGGCGCCTATTCGTGTTTAAGGGTATTCGTGCAAGTTCCGCCTGTATTCGGTAAAAGCTTAATGTGGAAACCCTATAGTATAGGCTTTCTACTTTGGAGAACCATTGAGTCCCTCCTCCTGATCTACAATATTGTAGACGCCTAGATGAGGATCCCCGATGATGTCACACTACAGCAAGCTAGAAAGACATTCAGTTCGGTCTACACCTTGCGGCATGGTAACTACCGTAAATGCATAGCTATGTAAATACGGTCGTGGATAAAGACGACTGGAGAAAAGATGTAGGCAGGCCTTTCGAGCCTTAAAGCCCACTTCCTATCGAACTTCTTCGTTGCTAAATAGGACGCCTAAATCCAAAAACCCTGAAATAGGACAAAAGAAAAATTATATTAGAACCGGAAGTTGGAGCGGATCCTTCTGTATGCAATATTCTTGAGTCGATTCCTAGGAAATACCAGGCGACGGTCACTAGAAGACACTACTCACTACTATTTAGTAGCTATCTCGGCGGAGAGGTACTGTCATCCATAACGCACCGAAGGATTGGGCGAAGGAAAAATGTCTGTGCCTCAAAGACCTTGTAAGACAGCCATCAGGCACTTGTGTAGGCCTTGGGTGCTATTCTGCTCGTGCCAGGACGCGACAGGGAAAAACGCATGTCCTCCGACATCCGCTATGACTGATCCTTTTCACTAATTGCATTTGACCTCCGCTGAGGATTGCCAACGTGTGGGGTGGTGTGAGAACTTGAATGTAGAAAATGAACCAATCGTAAGTTGAAAGTGAATCACATGCAGCTTAATCGCTTAAGAAGCTGCACAAAGTTCCAATTTTCTAGGATTCGCTTGAATTTTTGCGGAAATGTGAAAAATGAAGGTACCCACAAACATGAGGACGTTAGAGTAGCGGCAAAAATATTTCGGTGTGGTTTAGTTTAACTTGTGTAGTTCTGGTCCTAGTCAATCATCCTCACAACAGTAAATCACAATTAGACTTTGTGGGTGCAACGAAAGTAAGCGAGCTACCATTTATGTAGCGAAAGAGTCCTAATTGAAGAACAAAGTGAACAGTTTCATCAATGACTTGCAATCTCGTCATAATACCCCGCCTTTTCAGCAGCCATATATAGAGCTCGCATTTCGCGAATCGCAACAATCGTTGACCTGTTGGTTTAGCGTTTAAATTTAGCTTTACAGAATCCTTAAGTAGCTGCTCATCTTTGGGAGAGCACTTTCTCGGAACTATATGGTGCAGCTGCAAGTACACGCTTCATTCTAGGGCAATGCAATGCTGAGGGACACCGCCACTGTCCTACCGCTACTATCAGGACTGACGGTAGAAGTGGCAGCGAGTGGTGCTCTTTCGCTCAAGATTCTTACCTCCGCCTCTGTGTCCATCTGGGAGCAGCACACGCTAGCTGACCTCAATGCGAAGTATGTGCCCATGGCTCAATCTGGCTAGGATTGTCGCAGCAGCAGCAGCAGCAGCAGCACATATTGCGCTTTTCAGCATCTCGATAGGGCTTGGCACACGCGTCTCTCTACTTCACCACGGCGAAGTCGTTCATAAGCTTAGCTCCAACTTGGCCCTGGTGACCAACGTGGGAGCTGCTGCTGACGTGCACTTCGGTCAGGTTCCCTTCGAATTCTGCGTAACGATGCAGCGGGACAACGCACGACTGAGGTTCGTAGCCATTTCTGCCAGCGATGTTGCGAAGTTTATTGCATATTTTAGTTCATGTCATCAAAAAGCAGAAAGAAGCTTATGAGGAATGTAAGCTCGAAGCTGTAGCATAAAAACACAACTACAATTTTCAGCTTAGAATCGAGCGAGGAGGAAGCAAAGAAGCCGACGAAGAAAAGGACGTCCACTAGTACGACTATTCATCCAGGAGTAACCTATAAACTTGAGGACAGCATTACCAGGCAATGCAACTCCCTGGAGAGGACTCACGGCTCTCCCGTTGAATGAGAGTAGGATCGATTAGGATCGGCGTTGCTGTTTTTGTTGCTTATGGGTATGGAATAAATTTCTGTTACATTAATTTTGCTAGAAACGTCCTTTTCTGGAGTTGAAGCTGTGCCAAGTAAAACGCTGCTGCCTTGGGTTGCTGACGAATTCCTCTCGAGCCTTCATTACGTATGATTTGGAAGAAACCGCATAAAGTCACGGAGGCTGCAAGCAAGTAGTAACTGATATGTAGGATTCCTAGAAAAGTGTGTCTGCGAGAGGGATCCGCCAGTCAGAAATTGTTCTAGGGTGTTCGCTCATTTCGTATGTTGAATAATTGCTACCGGTTTCTGTAAGCAAAAACGGAGGAAAATAAGTGGGCAATGCCATCAATGTCCGTCATTTCAGTGGCTTCTGCAAATACTTAACCAAAATCGGATTCGATCTGGAAACATGCTGCGCCCTCCGCCCTGAAAGAAGCTGTGTACTCGCTAATAAAAACAAATGAAGTACTTGCAATTAGCAAACGGCTTCCATGATTTTTGTAAGCTGCAGGCGACTTTTTCAAGATGCATGAAACGATCTTTAACTGCATACGATTTGACAGTTCTTTCGCGAAGCTTTTCTTCAACAGGATAGGATCAGCAAGACATCAACAGCATTATGTTGAGTAAAAAATCTGCAGCAGTTTGACTTGGGAAGAACTGAAAATGGGTTGCACCATGTATTCTGAAAGTAGCGCCTCTTACTGCGTGCAAGTGACCCAGTTTTGGAATACGCACTTTTCGTTTGGAACCAAAAATGCTATTCAAATATTGACAGAAAAAACGCTTTTCCAATAAATTCGAGTTCTCGTCTACCGTTTGCAATGGTGCAACTGATAAGCACAAGTCTGCAACTGTCTCCTGAACGTAGTACAAATCCTAGCTCTGGTTTGAAGCTTAACCTCGTGCTAATATATGTACTTAGAGCGGATTTGTTTTCAAGCACAAATATGCGCACCACGCGTAAAAAACTACTACCTTACACACTGGGGTACGCAAAGCTGAGGGTGAGGGATCTAGAAGAACTGATATGGTGGTGCGAGGCAACTAGTAGATGTCTACAAGACCTAGAAAGCCGTTATATTCAGCTCCCCGTCTTCTTCGATACTCTTGAAGTTTAGTTAGTGTAGCCCTTCTCCTTCACATGCAATGTCGAAATCTGCCAGCATCCGAACCTATTTGCTAAGAGATCGACATTGTGCGCAGACGCAGCAGTTGCCTCAGTGATCAGGATGGAAAAGTTATCCACTTTTAAGTGATGACGCACAAATTTTGGAAAACTGTGTGATCTAATGAGCAAATTGTAATTCATGGTAAAAGCAATGCCACAGTAAGCATGAATAATGAACAACATAAAAACAAAAAATCTTGCACTTGTTTCTTTCTTGCCTTACACGAAAAAAATAAGA